>VZZY01018259.1:163523-235728 GCA_013400335.1 Eurystomus gularis
GGGAGCCGCCGGGCAGGGGCAGGGGAGGCGGGCAGAGCGCCGGCGATGGGGGAGCTCGCTCCGTCAGGGCACTTCTGCGGCCGCTGCTCCGGGGCAGCGACCGCGGCTGTTTCTGGGGGGAGTTCGGGGCTAGAAAATAGGGAGGAGGAAGGTCCGTCTGGAGCGGGGACGGGGAGGGCTCCCATCCAGAGAGCCCGGTCAACCCTGGCCCAGATCGCCGTTCAGTCTGAAACCGCGCCTGTGCCTGGTCTACTCTGCTCCGTCCATGTGGACCTGCTCCCTCCAGCTCCATAGAAAAGCGGCACAACAAAGATCTGAGGTGTAAAAGGGACGGAAATACCTGAATATTATGGCGTATATTTATGTAGCGCCTTATCATCTCTGCCAGGCTTCCTGTACCCCACCTTATGGATAGCTGCATGAACGGAGTGGAGAGTACCTGCCCCAAAGAGTTCTCGGTGTGAAGCAGCCTGGGAGCAGGATTCAGGCTAACCTGTGGCCATTTTCCTCCCATTGTCTTGCTGATGCCCTCTGCCGTGTCTGTGCTCGCTGTCCTGCTTACAGCGGTGCCAGCACAGGTGTCAAAATACAGGTGGTGTATTTGCTCTGCCGTCACTTCTCGCAGCCGGACCAAAGGGTGCATATGTTGACAAAGCATCATTAGCATTTAGAATTTATCACTCCTGGCCAGCCAAGAAATGATCAAAGAAGGAATCCCCCTTACAGGCTGGGAGGGAAAGAGTGCTACACTTGTGATAAGATTTTGCTGTAGTAGCTAATGAACTATATGAACCACAGTGGCATTTTTCTGGGAACGCAGCGGGTAAAATAATAGATACATAATATCTGATAGCAGGAAAAGAGCATATGTCCTCGCTTTACTTTCTGATGTAGAATCCTGATTATTTATCTATTTATTCCCGTGCCTGAAGAGTCCCTGCAAGGAGAGTTCCAAAGGAAGCTTTACAAGGATCTACTGAAAAATTACAACCCTCTGGAGAGACCGGTTGCAAACGATTCCCAGCCACTCACTGTCTATTTCACTCTCAGCCTCATGCAGATCATGGATGTGGTAAGTCTGTAACCTTCTAGGAAAAGATGTCTTTAAAAGGGTGGATTTTTCCGTCCTAGAATGGACAATTATGATAGCAAAGGAAGACTGCAAGATATTGGAAAGCACAAATAATTCAAGACACAATGCTAAATTTTAACTGCCTTTTTAAAGAAGTAAACTTTAAAGTTTGCTTCTTACATCTCTTGCCAATGTTTCCCAGCCTTCTTAGCAGTATGAAATATTTAAAAGTGAAGCTCAAACCGCATACTTCTCCATCTGACTCCTGCTTAGAACCAACAAGAAGTGTAGTCGGGGGGGGGGGATAGGCAAAACCAAAGTTCTTATTTTTGGACAAGGGGAGCGGTGGGGGGGGTGGAAGAGGAAGAAGGTGTCCTGTCCAAAATCCAAGTTATAATATTTCTTATCTTATTTAGAAAAGATTGCTACATTCTGTATGCTTAAAATCTAGCTGCTCTATTTCCAACAACACTTCTCTGGTATATCAATAGATAAGCCTATACAGTGCTTGGCAGGCTTCTAAAATGCACTCTAGGATCTTTTGGGCTCAAATAGGCATAATTTAAGCTTCACTCTGTCACAGTGGCTCAGAGATCAAACTCTACATACAAGTGGGTTTACACTACTCATTTTTACTGAATTCAACTAGCTACAGCCGCTAAGGAAGTTAATTACTTAAAACTAGAAGTTAACCTCAAAATGCCATCATCTTTACTTTGGATGGGATAGTTCATGACAAGTGTGACATGCTTTCTGTTCCCTTACAAGCTGCCGATTGCTAAAATACAGACACTGTTCATTGAGTATCTGAAGGCCAGCACACACACACACACAGAGAACTCTGCAAGTTTAAATGCTCATAGCTTCTGTACAAATTTTTGCAAGTTTTAGATTTATTAAACGTACGATGAAAACTAGGATGTGTAGTTCCAGTGTGATATTTACAATTTGGTGAAGTCAGAGTAGGCAGTTGTAGTCAGAGCTGTTTCAGCGCCAGTGCCACTAAAGCTAACAGGCAAAATACGTCAGTTCTATCCTTGTCTACGGCAGCTGATTTCTAATAAATGTGATACCAACGAGCAGAAGAGAAAGCTATATGGGGTCACATATTCTTTGAATGACAGTGAGGGAAGAAAGTGTGTTATGCAGAGCGCAACAATTTCCAAAGGTGCAGGCAGACTGCAGTTGTTGCAAATTGTGGCCGTATGGCACAGGCACATGAGTGCTAGGAGAGGACAGCCAGGTATGAGAACAAAACTTTGATGCTCACATCATTTTTTTGATGCTAACATTTATCTCAATAAAAGCCTGTACCAGTGGGCTGATCTAACAGGTGACACTAACATCCTGCTAACTGTATGGGTGGGCTTAGAGATTTTGAAAAAATGGGATCTCCTCACGCTGAACACTCTGCAGAAAGAAGTAGTAGGTGATGTCTGGCACAAAGAGTCGGTCTAAACAGACAAGCAAGCAAGAATGCCTTTCGACAATCAGAGACAACAGAAAAAGCATGAAAGTGAGGAACAACACAAAAGGAATAAATGACACTGTCAAAAAGAGATATATTATTTTCATGGTTAATCTTCTAATTGGATACCCTTAGAATGTGTCAAGGTAATGCAAAGAAAAGGCATTCAAAGGGCAGTCATGAGGACAAGGCAGGTCAGGGGAAAGTAAGAGAAGGAACCTGAAGTGACCAGAACAAAGGGCAGCATGGGACAGACAGTGCTTCAAAGGTCTGAATGCCTGAAGGTCCCCCTCCAGGTTATTGCTGCAGCTATTCTTGCTGGATCAAAACCTTCACAGGTCTTCTGCCATGTGTAGCAGGGAACGTGGAGGACAGGGCAGAAATAACCACTCAGTTCTCTTGGCCCCATGTCATCTGTGTGATGGAGCTTTGGTCTAACTCTGTGTTCCAGTGCGTTAGGCCCCTTAGTGGATCCAGCAGCTTCTACTGGCTGGAGTCTTCAGTTGTAGCTATACATTCTGTGTATCTCTGGTTTTAGTTAGATTTTTGTCTTTGTTAGTAATAGCCAACACATTCAGGAAGGCTTAGCCAGTCTGTTCAAGGCCTGTTCAGACTGAACACCTGAACAAAACTCTGGATTTTAATGTATCTCTGTAGAACTCGGCACAGTATGTGGTGCTTCATCTGAATCTTAAACCAGGTTTCAGTAAAACCCCTTCCCAATCATGGACTTAGTTTACAAGGCCTTCTTCTACAGCTCCCTTTTGGGAAATGACCTTCTACTGTAGTACGTGCCAACTCACAGCTACTGGAGGAACTTTTGCTTTGGTACAGGACAATATAGTTCCCTCCAAAGGATTTTTGTACAACTGTGTGTTCAGGAAACATTTCTCTAGTGCTTGGTTTATTTTCATAACCAGGATAAAACCTCTGATGCTGTGGGGTTTTTGTTGGTTTTGTTACTGTTAGCACTACATTGCATACAATTCATTTCACAATTATTTCTGAACAGGAGAGCTCCAAAACCCACTTTGATCCAAAATAAACCAGGGCTGTGAACAGACCAGTTTTTTTCCCTGGCTTTCAGAAATTGCACTTCTGGTGTCATTCTGTAGGGACACATTTGGCCTGACTATGTTAAGATGACATATTTTCAAGTATTAACTGCCCTGGGAAAGGTTTCTTGTATGGCCAAATCCTGCAGTGATGACACAGCTTACAGAAGCCTTCTTCATGTGATCAGAAACATTTCCTGAATAGAATAAGCTGAATGACCCAAAACTTTTTTCCTATTTAAATTGCATTTATACTATAAAGGTTTCCCTTGCGTTTCTATGAGCTAATAGTGGGGCTGTCTCTTCACTACACTCCTGACATGGCTATAACCATGTCCTTGACTACTGTATGAACAGCTGGCTGTTGGAGACACAAATGGCTAAAGGCCAGCAGGCAGTCAGCTTCAGAGTTAATTTCTTCTGGAGTTGTTAGGTTTAATTAAAAACAATACATACTGAAGGGCAAATATCTACCAATCACTTGCCAATCTGAGTATAGCCAATGACTGGCAGTCTTGGCTACTACGATTCAAAAGGGAGTTTTTGATCCTATGGGCCTTTCAAAAAAAATCCCTTCATAATCAGTAAGAAGCTATAGTTTTTGTACTGGCCATTTAGTTACAGCTCATTCTGCTTGCTATAAAACTGCATTTCTTTCTTAGAGATCTGGGATTGACAGGCAAAGAAAGAAGCCAACCATGAAGTAAATTAAGCTTCACACTATAAAACAAATGAGTTTCTTCATTGTCAACAAGAAGCAAATGCTAGTGGGAATGACAGCTACTTGCAATAACAATTACTGGTTTAACAAGCTAGAAACAAAACATGTCACTATCATACTTTCCTGTAGTTTATATATTCAGTTTAATGGCTTCTCAGCTGATACCAGCTGTACTGGGAGTTAGACCTATCCAGAGCAGATCTGTCAAATCCCTGCCAGAACAGACTGAGCCAGTCTGGATGCTGGCTGCTGCTATTCCTTACTTGAAGCCTCTTCCATTCCACTCTGACTTTGCTGATAGGAAAGGGGAGACAGCATATGAAACTTTTTCCAAACAGAGTGGATGTTTCCTCCCTTACAATATTAGTTTAACCCTTTCCTTCTAAAACTAGCAATTATTTCTACCTTATGCTTGCAGATTTGATTTTCTTTTCATTGGTATTGCATGTTAATATGCATGCTAGTATCAGTACTACATAATAAGGAACCTGTCCAAGCTGATTGCTTGCATAAGTGTTGCTAAATGAGGAGGGAAAACAGTGACTAGGGAAACAGGAATGAAGAGGAGAGCTAGGAAACTGGGGGAGAGCTCAGAGGGAAAGTGGGAATGTATGGTAGACCTGAGAGACAGCAAAGGAGTTTGGAAGAAAGGGGGAATTTAGGTGGAAGAGGGTGGGAGGCGAAATGGAAAGGAACAGGTTTGAAAAGAGTGGACATTAAAAAAGCTTCTGTGTCAAGTTAGTAAGACTTTCAAGAGAGAGATCCTAGGTATCTTTCAGTTTGCTTTATTCCTGTATTCCTTAATATAAAAATCACTGGTCTTAAACCTCTGCAAACAATCTTGCAATTAAATCATTCTGAAGTGAAAACAAAGCTGAGACTGCCAACTGGCCAGAAGTACTCTTCAAGGACTTCTGAGTTATTATAATATTAGAAGGTGGAATAAGAGGTTTATTTTGCTTTTTATAATTATTTGTTTCAATTTTCTTGAAATGAGACATGCCAAGCAATTTCACAAAAGGAATGAAAAATAACCTACTTCTCTGATTTGCTGAAATCTCATTTCAAAAATCCTTGCAGTAAAGCAATGTATGTTGAATGAATAGCCTGATAATGAACATCTTTCCGGATCTGAATCAGAAAATGTCTGGAAATATTTGACATAAGTAAACTAAAAAAATAAGCACAGAAAGAAAATCTTAACAGACAAATACTAAGGGCATCTGCACACCTTTGTGTTAGGAGAGGAAGAGAGGTTAATGGATGGTCATAGGTGGTCGAAGTCACAGCTTCAGTACAATGTTAAAAAAATACAGAACATGAAGTAGAGAAGCTACTTATTTTTCTCTGCATCATGGAAACCCCACTGCCTGCACAAAAGCTAGTCTTTGGCCTCTGTCTAGTATTTCAGTGCTGGCAGGGAGTATGAACCTAACTCAAGTTTATGAAAAACTTCCAGCATGTGCATTTTTGAGAAACAGATTCTTGAAATACGCTGATGTTCTATAATTTCCATAAAGGATAAAATTATAGCCACCACTTTTTAAAACACTATATGCAGTCAAACACCTTCTAACATTCCTATTTTCTCTTGTAACATCCATCTCAATAATAGCATTAGAGGACAATATTCAGCTGCTATCTACTGGTTTAGAGCGAACACAATGAATAGACACAGCAGCAGTGCTGTTCTTACTCTGCTACATCTCATGCAGAATAGCGAATGGCAGAGAGAAACAAATATAGTGATCATGCAGGTACGAATTTTGTGCCTAGCCTGACATTTTTATAACATACGTATTTGTATCTACTGTAAACTAACACAAATAAGAGAAATATATTGGGAGAAAATTCCATCCCCAAAAATCAGAAGATGAAACCTTAGAAATTAATGCAAAATGATAATACATTTACACTGCAAATTACTGCTTAGAGACACAGATATAAAGAACTGGAATACACTATGATATACAGAGATAATTCAAACTCAATTTTTCTGCTATCTAAACAAGTAGAAGAATCCTACAGTCTTATTTCAGTTTGGAACGGGCCTTCAAAGGTCATCTAGTCCACCTCCCTGCTCCAAATACGTGTAATAGATCACATTCTTCGGGACTGTGTCTAGTCAAGTACCAAACACTTCCAGAGAGAGAGATTCCACAATCTCCCCAGGTAACCTGTTTCACTATTCAACTGTCCTCATGGTAGACTTGTTTTCCTAACCTCTAAGCAGAACTTTCCACGTTACAACTTGGAAACAACACTAAAAATCACTTCTAGAAAAAATGAGGCACCTTTCCTTCTTCAACAAAATTGGGTACATGGCATAAAGACACTTCTGGTGTCTTAACTAAATAGTCAGGTATGTCTTTTGACTTTAATAAAGCCTTTCTGAGTACTGTTCTTAGCAGAAAACTAATAGAATAAGGCATTACTAAACCCACATAGCAGAAGTGGTTAGAAAATTTTAGAGTAGTTAGTGTTTCTCTGTCAAAATGACGAGATTTAGTTTCACGGCACGATTCCTCAGGAACCTATACTGAGTCAGTGTTTTCATTTAATTTCATTTCATTTAATATGAAAGATAGAATAAGTAATCTTTTTATTAAATCTGATGAGGACCTAAGTTTGGGAGGGGTTCAGAGAATACTGAGGGCAAAACTAGAATTTAACATTGTCTTGTAAAAGTAGAATAAAAGGACTGGTTTGACTCAGTTTGATGCATGTTTTTTTCAAAGCCTAAAGTATGTGAAATTTTGAGTAGTTTAAGAAATACTTGGATGCATGGAAGTAATCCATCCACTGGAGGCTTTGATTGTATTGAATGAGTTCAATTTGATGCTCAAGTACTTTCTTAACCGGAACCAAAGATAGGTCAGTACTGTCTTGTATGAGGGCAGATATTTTTATGATTTTTATAATCCCATCAACTATAACTGTAGTCACAGCCCAGACTCTCCCTGTACAAGATGATATGTAAACACAGCTGAAATCTTCCAAAACATTTACAAACTAATTATATTTTGATAGACTAGATTGTTTGAACATCAGAAACGTTCATATAAGAACTGCCAAAGCGTACAAAACTATGTTAAACAAAACTTAAACATAAAAATGCTGAAGTTAAGACTAGAAGAATTATTGCACTGGGATCAGGCCAACGGCTTTCTGATATTTTTATTAATATGTCTCTTAGATTTTTCTAAGGAATTTCAGCAATTTTACTCTGCAACTGTTGAAAACATTATTCTGTTCCAGGGCTTTCTCCTTTGAATTTAGAATGTATACCCATTTTCTATGTGGAACTCGGGGCACCATTTTGTGAGTGTCCTAAGCTGATCTCAGCACTCCGCTGCTGAAAGAGATGATCTAACTTCTGGCCTCATGTTCCTACCCCTTTGGCTTGTGCCAGTGCCTCTGGGACTGTATCAACTTTTTGAGTAGTCATTTTTCTAGAAGACTTGTACATACTTTGGATTTAGATTAGCTTAAAGGGTCATCTGTGGTTCTTCACTTAAAATCTGTCACATTTTTAGCAAAAACCCAAGCTAGCTCCATCTCTATCTGAGCCAAGTTGCTAAACTTGGGAGAATGCTGGATCAATACTATCTTAGCTTGTGACTTCTGCAGCAAGACCTTTTAGTGGGTATGAATATGTCCATTTTGGTCAACTCTGATAATTTTAATATTTTTTCTAGCAGAGGAATCAACATTCAATAATTTATTTCAGAAAATTGAATTTAGTTATTTATCTATTCAAGTTCTTTCTTATGTTACATAATACCATTTAGTCAGGAATCTTTCACAGTTCCTCCACACATCTACTAGCTAATTAAATCATTTATTACACAACAGTTTTCACTTATTTTCCAGTTTCTCCTGTTTCTTTTTTAAATTTCTAGTTAGGAGAAAGAAAAGTGCTGAATAGTTGTTTGTATGCAGTGAGCAGCAGCAGAATCTCAAGAGAAATCCTGTTCCTTTAGGCTGTTCAACTCACTTGTGCAGACCAAAGGAATAATGAAACCATGCAAACTTTTTATGTTTATCTGAACTCAGTCAAAGTTTGCTCATCCTACATTGCCCTTGGTTACTTGTATGACTTAGATTTATATATTCAAGGGCTTTCCTCCAAGTGATACAGTTGACTTCAATGACTTATATACAGTGTTCAGCAAAGCCTCTGCAAGAATCTGCAACTCAGTATTTGCAGTGAAATACCCTGGATCCACTGGGCAAGACAGAAATGTGAAATATCTTGAAATTTTAAAAAGAAAGCAGAACAGCTTCTGTAAAGAAACAGACTATAAAACAAACATCTTCCTGCCAAAAAAAAGAAAAAAGAAATTTAAATCTGGAAAGACAAATAAAACAAACAAATCAAGAGGCTCGTTAAGCAATGGTACTAAAGAAGTTCCTAAGCTGTTTATCGAACCTCAGCAGCCTCTTTGCAAACAATGGTTGTGGCAGAAGCTCATCAAATCTGCATTATTCTTCTAATTTATAGCATTTATTTGTGCACATTAGGGAAAGTCTCTCCAAGCTTTATTTTCCTCTCACTCTGCTGCTTGATCGTTATTCCCTCCATGCTAAACGGAGAAACTATCTGCCCTTTCATCTTGCAGCCATTTCCATTCTACCATGATTTATTCCTGGGAGCTTAGAAAACTGGAACTGTGCTGGGATATGCTTTCCAATATTTTTAGTTACATTAGTACCTAGGAAAGTTACTGGATTATAACAGAAAAAAGAGTATTCTGCTTCGCCCTGAAATACGAAGACCAGATCTTTTCAAATAACAGTCTAAAATATTCTCATAATTGATCTATTTAAACACGCAGATAACACCTCTCCCTGCTCTACGGTGGTGAGATGCCAATACACTAAGACAAAACTGCGATCTTATTTCTGTGCTATTTGTCTGTTTTTCCTGTGCTTCTAAGTATCTTCTGGCTTTTCGACTTTTTTTTTGTTCAGCAACTTTCTTTTACTTAGTCTTCTCAAACAGTGTTAGATCTGGAAAGATATTTTAAACACAGTTTATATTGCGTAGGATGGAATGGGAAGCAGTGAACTTACACTAATTTAAGACAGTTTGCGGTGCTATAAAAAAAGCCCTCCTGCTAACAGTTAACTGGAGGACATCAGAGATATTAATTGTATGTGAAAATCAGAACTTCTGTTCTGCTTTCTGGTTCCACAGGAGAGGTGTTTGGAATTGTAATACAAATCAGTTGAGGTTTTTCTGTTTGTTTGGTTTTTAGTATAAGCAAAGCCAAGCAGTTTCTCTAACATTTTTCTCATCCTTTGTGATATAAATAATCAGCATGAATCATAAAAGCTCAGTACATAATTTCTTTGTTATTTTAACTACATGGGTATGGATGCCCCATTAACTTAAAAAGTGAGTAGACATCTACTGCTTGTGATGAAGAAGTTTTGCATCCTTACTGTGAGAAGTATGATTAAGATCCTAGAAAACAGATTCTGTTGTGATGGATTGCTGTAGAGGACAGGGACCAGAACATAAAGCTTTCACATTTTACACAGGACCTCATACTAGAACAACAGAATTTGCAAAGTCACATCATCTAGTAATTACTACTAGTCGTCAGTAATCAGCTAATAAAACAAAACTACAGCACAGGACACACTTCAGGGAGTCAGGTCTGGCTAGCTAAGACCTGTTCTTATAAAAAGCTTTTGATTCACAGAAATTTGGGTACTGAAATAAATATACTCCCTGTAATATTCCGAATTGTTCCTCTTTTATTTAAAGACAACAGTTAACTGACAATATTTCTCATATTCAAGTACTAGACAAGACATGATGTCACTATTTAATACACAAGTTCATATCCTTTGTTTTGACCAACACGGATCAGCTTGATACAGTCTGTGGACATTTGTATTAGATGTTTGAAAGCTCCATATTTTTCTTTAACAGTATTCTTGTCCTTGGATAGTGGAGCTACACAGATCTGCACCAGCTGAGGATCTGGCTCCATAAAGTATAAGTACAGTTTTAGACAGCATTTTTCAAACCTTCTTTGCCTGCTAAATTACTTCCCTGTTCCCAGGCTCCTGTGAGACCTGCAGGTTCAGTCCTAGCCATGGCATGAGCTGATGCACTCTGTGCATGCAGACTAGTCTCTTTGCTCATCTGCTGCGTTTTTTGTGCACACAGAGACTAATTACACGCTCTATAAATCTGGTGTTTCTTAGGAAAGCCTGTTTTACTGTGCACATAAGGATGAGAGTTGACTTGGTTCTTCCTAGATTTGATTTGCCTCTGACTGCAGTGTCAACACATGCCAAGGGAGAGAGCTCAGCTGCAGGTGGTTGCCTCTGCTGGACCCATTTCTTTTCTGAGAAGGCTTCTGGAAGTGCTGTGGGCTGGATGAATTATCTGCAGAAAAGCAACCCACACCTAACCATCACACCTCTGGCCCCACTCCTGTAAGGGTCCACAAGTCAGCAGGAAAGGTGCTGCAGCAATTTCAGGGATGATGGCGGGGGATGGCAGGAAGTGCTGCTAAAGTGACATGCCTAACCTCTGACACCATCCTTGGGAGCACCTGTGTTACCAGAGGATCTTGGGGACCAGATTAGATTACTAGTTGTGGTTTAACATTTTTAAGTGGTAGTCCTGATGAGCTACATCTCTTGAACAGTTGAGTAGGTGGTATTCTGTTCTCTGTTTCATTCTAGGGCTCTATTCTTAGACCTGGGTGGATACCAGGCCTGCTCTTCTCTCAGAAAAGCACACACTATTAAAAGTTTTCAGTAATTTACAAATCTAATAGTGCTGACAGCGGTTGGATAAAGTATGGTCAATGGACTGCAACCAAACGCTTTTCTATCTATGAACAGCATATTAACATAGAAACATTCAAATGTTAATTACTTCAGATTCAGATGACAGATGTGAATTCCTCACCTGTTCCTGAATTCCTTACCATGTTCACCTGAACAGATTACTAAACAAAGTTTCCAATCTAAATATATCTCTGAGTTACAAAAAAGGCAAAAACCAAACCAAAACAAAACACCAAAAAAAGAAGATCTCACAACGGAGTGACATCAGGGAGCATATATGTACAAGCACTTAAATAGAAAAAGAAATATTTTAAAATTCACTTAGAATTTTAATTTTTTGATGTGTTAACCGCTTTATTTTGATTTTTTAATTTATTCAAAATTAAAATAATTCTTTTCCAAGAATGAGCAGAAAAAGCCTGAAGTAAACTTATATTCAGATTTAACCTTCACTTATGCTTGCATGTTTATGCCTGTTATCTGAAACTAGAATTTGATTTGTAAAAAGAAAAGGCTGCTAACTCTGGATTCAACAACAGTTAACAGGGAAGTGCTAAGAGTGTGGCATGAAGCCATGTTGCTGCTCATTGCCAGCAACAGAAGGATATCGTATTTGTCCAGTTAATCTCACCAAAATCCTCTGTTAGTGATGTGAAGCCATATTTGCATGGCCTATTATAACATTTCCATATGCCTTTTGTGATCCTGATAATGGAGTAGCCTGAAGGGAAGATCATGCGCAGAATTGGTGGACCTGTACACATTTTAATGATACAACACTACTGCTTTGGACTTTTATTGGTTTGTTTACTGTGTTCAGCTGTGAGTATTAACATATTTTTGCGGCTGACGTCCTCATAATTTCAATAACTACACAGTTATGTCAGCTAAGTATTTGAAAGGAAAGAAGCTGGCTTTTTAGCCACTACCACCAACACTACTAAATGCAAGAATAAACACAGAAAAAATAGAGCACTGGTAAGTTTGACTGAACTGCTTACTAAGTTAAAGAAATTTAAATAAGCATTTTTATGGATTTCAGACCGCTCACTCTACCTCTCACCCCACCAGACAGAAATGTTCTTTTTGTAGGAGAGAGTTTGCTCTTTTGTGTTGCAGAAAACAGCTGCTTGAAGGACTGTATATGTGTTCTGACATTTCAATCATGATGCTTGTTGCATTTGTGAAGAGACACACAGTTGATTTTCATCAATATATTTCTCCTAGCCAAGCTCATGGTTTCTCAGTATCTTGGTCAGTGATTCTTTACAGGCATGAAAGAGAAGTGGGGACCATATGGATTTTTAGGGAAAGTTGAAAATGAAGACCCTGTAAAAGACGATTTTCAAACGTGTCCCTCAGAGGATGTAGGGTAAAGAATAACTAGTATTTCTGTAATACTGATCAATCCTCTCTTCCTGACTTATCAAGGTAAATTAGTAATACTGTGGCAAGAGCTACAGAGACGTTCAGCAGGATAAGCAAAGTATTTTGTAGTATACCTTCCTCCAGGGAATTTTTCAATTGCCATGGTGATGTCTGTGCTGTATCCTAGATTGAACAGAGACCCCCAAGACGTTTAGGATAATGGA
Source organism: Eurystomus gularis (assembly GCA_013400335.1). Lineage (NCBI taxonomy): Eukaryota > Metazoa > Chordata > Aves > Coraciiformes > Coraciidae > Eurystomus > Eurystomus gularis. The sequence continues at coordinate 176,248 of VZZY01018259.1, forward strand.
TTATGTTACATATCACAAGAATTTTGGAGCTACTCTTTCTTGTTTAATTTGCCTACATTTGGAAAGATGCAGACAAGATAGTATAGTTAGTGTCTGGGATGGGTAATGGTACTTTGCTAACTGGTTCTCTGAAGCTGGCTTCAACTATGTCCATTTGTAGCAGAGAGAGCTAATCCTCATGGCTGTGTCCTAGCCAGATGCCTCTACCTCTGTGGCGCTTGTGTTCCTCAAAGGTTCTGCAGTTTCAGCATGTGAACTGATTCTAAAACAAGGACAGCATGCTCTGGTCAAGTGTGGAAATTTCTGTTGCCTTTATTCACAAAAATAGAAGAATGGCAGCAGCAGGCTGGTGCTGGAGCTGTGTGCTCTGACCACACAAACAGAGAGGAAGAGACGGTTTTGTGTTCAGCTTCTTTTTCTCCCATAAATTTCTCTTCTCTCCTAGAAGAAATCACTTGCTTTCCTTTCACTTTAGTTTGCTAAATATACATGCTATAACAGCATTTCCATATGATTTATGAACATTTTGAGGAGGAAGGCTTAATAAAAAGTCAAATGTGACTTAAAGTTGATTAGCAAGAATAAAAATAGAGTAAAATCCTTTGATATAACGCTGTCCTAGCATTACTCGTATGCCTGGGTGTAAACACCCAGCCTTTCAACTTCCATGTTTTGTAGCTAACCCCTAGGCAAACAAATCAAGTTCAAAAGCCTTGATTCCAACTTGTTTTAATTCTGTCAAAGGATCTGGGCTATGGGGCTCTGCAGAATGGTTGGTAGTTCCTAGATCGCAGGCTGGGAGCCAGGATGCCTATCCATGTCAGACTGGCAATGATAATCAGCACCTAGAGCCAGTATTTAACACTAATTCAGGGTTCAGTTCTCTCAGTGGGAGTCTGCTGTGGAATACAGTGGAATCAAGAATTATTTGTAAATAAAGCAACAGTTATGACATGCTTGCAGTAAATGTAATTGCACTTTATGCTATGTTTAATAATGGAACTGAGTGAAATCTACAACAAATCATGGGAATTCGTAACATAACTTGAAAAAATGCAACCTCCCCCTCTTGCTCTTCAGAAGAATATTTTTTTCACACAATATGTGCTGAAGGATGTTATTTGCTCTGCTGTACTCTGCTCATTTCATATGCCTGATCCCTGATTGTCTTTGCAAAGATGAATGTGTTCAAATCTAAATACAATCTCTTGTTAACAATGACATACTAAAAAAAAAAAAGGAAAAAAGACTGCTATCGCAATTATGTCTCCATGGTAACAGAAATGGTACATCATGAGGCTCTTACACATATTTATAATTTCCACTTCTTTTCTGCAAACCTCAATGAAAATATATTTCAAGCCCACTGCCAGGACAAAGCCCTGTTACAGACAATGGCAAGCATGACTGCAGACCTTGTCAAGAGTATATATGGAACAGAAACACATTCCTACATTTTAAAGGAGCACCTCTGCCCAGAGTTAAGATGGCTCTTCCTGTAGCAATTTTTCTGCTGTGTAAGATTTGCATCCATCTGGGAAGATCTGTGTATATTTTGAGCAAACTCCATCTCTCTTTTAAAGCAAGATAGTTGATGAGAGAGCAAATGCTTCTTGCAAAAGCATGTAAGATTAGCTGGTGTGGAGGAACCACTGGAGTTTCTCAGACTTGCAAAACAGAGCACACAGGGCACAATTAAAAAAAAAAAATCCAAAACAAAACCAACAAACAAACAACCCCCTATCAGAATTTCACCTGAATTAAGTCATGCAAAGCAATCAAACTCCTCATCTCACACTCCAAATGACATTTTTCTGATTTTTATTTTAAAGAAAAAATTAAGGTATTCAAAAGGCCAAAAATAAGCATTCACTCCTATCCCAGCAGCAGAGAATGCTTTAGTAACATTTTAGCATTTTAACTCTAGAAACCTTTAAAACTCCACAGAACTTTAGCTATAAGCAGAAGCATACTTGTCTGTTGTATTCAGGTTTACTTCTTTACTCTTCTGTTTCTCTCCTTCTTGTGCACCTGAACAGTGCATGGGACAGGTGAACTCCAGCCTCTAATACCCATGCAGAACACATACCTGAAAATCCTCATTTTTTCTAGACTTATATGTAGGTCAAGCTCTACAGTCAGTAATTCTGATTTGAAATTGTGGGTAAGCTCACAGCAAACCTTGTACTAAATATGTGCTGGCTCAAGTGTTAAACATAGACCAGAACTGTACCTCATCCAGTGCTCAAGGCATGGTTCCACCACTCACACCAGGAGATTTCCTTTCCTCCTCTCCCATTCCCTTCCTCCCAGCTCCTGTCGTTTCTCACCAGTGTGGCCCAGTGACTTGCAGACTATCCCACTGCACTTTTTGCTAACATGAAACCAGGAGCTCACCATGATGGGCTTCCACATGGCTAAAGCCTGCACCTCCGCATACCCCATCCCAGGATCCCTTTGCGCCCAACAGCAGATGCCTGCTGCCATTTGTTCAGCGTTATTTCTGCCCTGTTCCTCAGCCTCTCTCTTCTGCTTGTCCGTGTTACTACATGCAAACATCTGGAACTAATGTCAGCAGATGTAGCAGTCTAAGCTGCTACATGTTGAGCTCTGTAACTGTGTGCAAAGACTGCACTGCTAAAAGTATTTATAGCAGTGCTGAAATCTGTAATATAGGTAACAGTTTGTAGCAGTACTGTGAAGTAGTAATTTTGCACTGTTGGCATTGTTATTTGTAGCTGGGCACCATTTTCTGTGTGTTTAATTTGCTGAAAATTATGTATTTGTAGGTTAGAAGGAAGATTTACAAAGCCACTTTTTTTAAAAGCATTTGTTGATTTTCTATTCATGTAAACACATTTATAATAATTCAATAAATCCCCCCCCCCAAGATAATAAGTAGTCTGAACTAATTTCATGTTCTTGATGGAAGTGACATGCTTACAAACTGTTAAGACAGGAAAATGCTCTAAAAATACTAAGCATCATGTGCCATATGAGTAGTATCTAAAAGTTAGATCCAGTACAGCACAGCCAGCTAGCTTTAGCCCAGGGAACAAAGACAATGGCATTTCATATATATATATATATACACACATATATATATAGGCCAGCCAGATGTGTACATTTCAAAGGAAGATGACTTATGTAGATATTACTTTGAAATAAATCCTCCCTGTTCTGAACTTTAAACAGTACACTCTGATTTCAAGACCAGGTTGCATGGGGCTTTGAGCAACCTGGTCTAGTGGGAGATGCCCTGCCCATGGCAGCGGGGTTGGAACCATATGATCCTTAAGGTCCCTTCCAGCCCAAACTATTCTATGATTCTATGATTAAGTCAACATTTATGAAGATAGGTCATATTTTGAAGGTGAGAAGCTGCAGAGAATTGAAGTAATAGCAAGATGAGGTCTTGGCTGTCACAGAGCACTATCTGATAAAGGGAGGTAGCTTGAGCTGGAATGTTTCATTCATCCAGAACTATTTCTAGTAAGTGTGGCCCACTCCTTAATTTGTACAAGACATAGTTCTAGTAAATATGGCCAAAGAGAGGAATCACTGAATGTAGGTTGCGGTTCTAAAACAAAACAAAACTCTACTTTCTCCAGTCAGGAGCAATTCTATGGAACAGTTCTCTATTTCAAAGACCTTTAGCATGTATAGAGTATGAAGAGCAATTCATATGCCCATGCATTACAAATCTAGTAAACCTAAGAGCTCAATAGAAAATAATTTTTATTTCCAAATTTCACTTTAATTACATTTTGGTTTGCCTTAAGATTATAATTCTTTGATTAAAAATAAGCTAGAAGAAGTTAAATCAAAGATCAAGAAGCATACAAAGTAAGGAATACATTTTCAGGCTGGACTTCAGAGATTTAACTGCAGAACTCACCTTAATGCTACAGGAGACATTTAGTTAAATCCTGAGCACAGCTGCAATACCTTATCCCTAAAGGTCTGAAAGAGCTAGAGAGAGTCTGAGCTGGAAGGTGAGGAAGTCAGAGTCAGATATCATCCTAGCAGTGAAGCTGCCTCAGGGATGACTTTGGCTTTGAGGTGGAATGTGGATGAGAAGAAAGAGGGATGTCCTAATGTCATAAATGCCTTCAACTTTCACTAAGGTCACTAGCAACATGGAGTGGCTGAGTATAAAATAATGAAGATCAACTTTCAGGAGGTATTTATTACCAACAGAATCAGGGCAAATTAGCATCTGACGTAAAGGAAGCTGGCCTAAAGCAAGCCCAAACCCAAGGCCAAGTTATGTGGAATTGGCACACCGTGCTGACAGGGCTGTGCAGCAAGACACATCATTTTAAACTCTAAGCAGTTTAAAGTTTGCAACAATTACTGTAATTCTGAAGGAGTGTCGCTTCCCAGCAGCATTGGGTGTACCACTACAAGATTAAGTCATAGATATCACAGCACTGTTTTTATAGAAAAATATCACTGATATTTGGTGGTCTTAAGAAAAATGCAGTGAAACGGATAAAATTTTTATTTTCCACTTCTGACTTTTTATTGAATCATTTTGCACTTGTATCTATTTTCAAGAAATTAGAAAAAATCTGTGGCCTGTTCTTGGTGTTAAGCCTCATGTGCTGGATCATGGAATATTTATAATATTATTCATGTATTGGTAATGCCTGTTCATACAGCACTTTCTGCATAATTGGAAATAAGTGCTGTAAGTTGGAGTAAAGAGTCTAGATTTGAAGTGCAAGAATTACAGCTAATAGATTTTAGTCAGGATATCACTTAATGGGAAGTATATGTTCTTCTGGGAAGTATATGTTTCTTGCTAGGTGCTGCACATCACTGTCTGCATGCCAGGCTATAGGCATGCAACCTTATTTTACTTTTTCGCGTTGCTTTTTGCTGCGTAGCTTTTCTATGCAGTGTGGATACTAGCTGTGCTGACATCCCTGTGAAAGTCAGCAGATAATGTCCCTTACCATGTTCGTAATGTCCAGGCTAGTGCCCTTCACATGGCATTGTCAAATTTCCATCTCTTCTTTTATATATTCTGTTGAACACAGAGTAAGGGAAGGATAATGTGACAACCTGATACTGTGTTTCCAAAGTTTAAATTGACTGTTTAAATACACTGTTTAAATTGAAAAGACAGACAAAACCAGAGATGGGAACTGGAAGAATAGAGACAGTGCAATTCCCTTCAAAAACTTGCAGAAATGGTTACTTCTGCTCTTCAGAAACGAAGGACCATTCAAGTCTTCCTGATGCCAGCTACCTTCCCTTCGTAACTACACTGCCACAAAGTACTGTGATAAGCAGCCCAGTAGCAGTCTGCCATCTGCTCTCACAGATCATGACTACAGTTATGAATCAAGCAGACTGAAGGAGCCTCCTACCTGCCTTCCACTGTGTGAATGAAACCTAACTCTTCATTAGCTGCACTACTTGGCCAGTACTATCTCAACAGCAAGTAACCTAAAGTAGCTTGTAGGGCAAAAACCACACCAATCAAAACAACATGATAAGAGTTTCTGGTCTCATTCTCTGACTGATTTTCCCAGCATCTCAGAATATATTGTGAAGTTGGTTTTTTTTTTTGCTCCTTTGTACTAGAAGGGGTCTGTAATAGGAACTCCCTTGCTTTTGTGTTCAACACTTTTTTCTGTAAGTGTTTACAAAATATTGCAAAGTGACAAAAACTGGTGAAGTTCTATGAAGCATTTCAAGCCAACACATCATTTTATGGCAAGTGCTGCAAAACTGATGAAAAACAGTGTTAATGCAGTTGGCTGGAAAGCTTTTAAAAGAAGTGTCAAAAAAACTCTCCAAGCCAGGAGAAAACCTGCAGGATGTCTCCTGCCTCACCTTTCACCACCTTCACTTGGAACCATAGAGAGGGACAAACCCTCTAAAGTCTTTCCTCTAGTGAAGGGTGAGTCAATTCAGTAATGACTAAAATATTGGGAGCCATTTGCTCCAACACACAATATGAAAAACCCACCACTATAACCCAAGTCTTAGCATGCCGCAGAATTTTAATAGCTGAAGAGCAATGATGGGATTTATGATTCAAACCCTGATGAAACTTTAAATACTGTCCCTCTAAGGTCTGCAGTTTGACTGCTCAGTGATGGCTTTCAAGCCTAGTTCTGTGATAGTACAGTTCATTTCTGGTACTCCTAAAATAGTTCCTCTGACTATGCTGTGGGCTCAAGGCTTCAAAATAAAGCCCTGCGATGTATCAGTAGCTTAAGCTTCAGCAGCACTCCAGCTTTAGTACAATCTTTTCCTGCTACCAAAAAGATAATTTTTGAAACATAACTTCATCTAAGGCTGGGGCCTTAGATCACACTGGGAATAAAATGTGAGTCTAACTCCAAATTTAACCATGCAGGAGTACATGCCATTCAGCTAACAGACCTGAAACAAGCTTCCCACAGTCTAATGGAGTCTGCACTGCTCTGCACCTCTGCAAAGCCAGTTACACCTGTGCAAAGCAACACAACTACTGTGTACGCTGCAGACACCACCACACAGCAGTGGTGCTCTTGGCTTTGCTCAGGTGCAATAGATACAACATTGAGTTACAGGAATAAACATTGTCATGTTCATCTGGGAACATATATATAAGCATACAGAGCTCTGAGAAAATGTTATTGAACCTTTAATGATAAGTTACCATTGGTGGCATTTACATCTGACCTAAAAATGGCTATGATGAATAAAAATATATATAGGTTTTACATGTCCTTAATTTACAACACTTGTCTATAGACTTTAGTTCATGGTGTTATGAGTGATCTCTTAATGATTGATTCTTAATTCATGAATCAAAGATCCCATGCAAGCTATTTTAGCCATGCTCAAACACTATAAGCAGGCTGTTGAGAGAAGCACCAAATTAATGTTTGTATGGCTAGAGAACAACAGCTACTATTGCAAAATTAATTACTGCTTTGCCTGGCTAATATCTTCAGCAATGTCTTCAGCATGCTAATTCAATGCAGCTTAATACTGTATTCCTGAAACCAAAGGGTTAAAGAGACCTGTTTCCCCAGGATGCCATTTAGATGAGATACTTTTGGAAAAGTAAGGTTCATGGAGGTGATGAAGCAGAAAATAGAGGAATATTGCTAAGTCACTATCTGTGGTCTATGCTTCTTCGTATTTTTTATTTTACTTTTCATTTTAAAGGAAGTTAGGAATGTGCATTTGAGAGCAAACTTTATTGATGCACAATACTGAACTTTACCTAAAATCTTTTTATCTGTCTGTTTGTTCTATGTTTAGTTATGATTATACACGACCTAGTAACTTAGAGGTCTAGATGTATGAGTAATGCTGTAAGTTGCTGCTGTACAGGTGACTGGAACTTGCTGCAACACTTCCTTAGGCTGTAAATGAAGCTTTGACTGGTGTTGAGATTCACACAGGGATTGTGTGATGTTTGAAGAACGTGTAATAATGACAGTATATATAGTATATTCCATTAGCTTCACACAACCCACATGGATACTGACACAGTACCTCCACAGAAATAAGTTCACCAACGTTCTCCTGAGTCTGAGAAGTGAGGAATTAAACTCTTTAAGTAACTGCAGCATTAGGATGCCTATTGTGTCACCTGAGCTTACATTAAACAGCCACAGGAGACAAGGGGGAAGGCCTTCAAATCGGAACTGTTCTGGGCAAAATATTCTGCCCTGATAATAGTTTTCTAGTAAAGCTGACACAACACTTTTTGCATAGTACCAATGATAATCAGTGGTGCTACTTGCCTGTTAAGCTACTCAATATGACCTACCTCAACACACATCATCTGAGTTTAGTCACACTCCCTTTGTTCAATATTTTTTCTACTATCTGCATATGTCTGGTGTGTAAGGTTAGAGAGAGGGCTGCCTCTAACAAAGGTGAAACAGGTAACCCCTACTGTAATCTGCTTTGCCTTTTGAGATTCTTTATTAAAGAAAGAGCCCCATGGAAGAGTCTGGCAGAAGGACACCCTTAGGAAATACTCTGATTGACTGGTAATAAGAAATACATTAAAAAGTACTTGTGCATAAAAATGTGCCTACTTACTGCAACAGAAGTTTTTTTCTGTTGCACTAAGTTAGAGGCAATGATTACCTTTACTTTGAAAGGTACCTTACCACAACTGGCTATTTTGTAACCAGTGTTGTTTTATCTGTATGGTACTAAGCTATGGTTTCTTTTTCTCTTCTTCCTCTCCTTCTCCTTCCTCCCAGGATGAAAAGAATCAAGTATTAACAACAAATATCTGGCTACAAATGGTAAGTTTTGAAACAAAGTATGTTTTTTTTCCCCGTTGGTCTTTTGAGTTTGATTTCATGAGTGTCTTGAATTTTAGGAAACTTTCAAGCTTTTGTTCTGTATTTCTTTTGATGTATTCACCTTAGCACATACTATACATGGAGCTTGTTAAGACTGCAGTAAGGAGATCACTTGATTACTACCAAAAAATTTAGTTCTTCATAGCCTATGTACACATTAAAAAAATGCATGTGTTTGTGTATTAACTGTCTATTAATGCTATACTAGACAGATACAAAGCAGGCAAAAATATCTCATTTTATCATGCTAAATGGTCTGAAATAATTTTTTCCCTGAATTTCCTTCTCTGCACCCTTTCTTGATATATATGTGTGTATAATAAGCGATGTAGCTTAAATAGACTTTATATAATCATCACTGAAATACTTAAATACAAAAACTTACCTGGGAGAAAGAGGAATATTAATCGAGTATTTATACATGCCGACTCTTTAATCCTGACCACTCTCTCCATGGCAATGCTGGAGCCTTGGCTAGTCACACCGATTAATACTAACCCAAGTATCTTGAGCTGTTTGCTCTTTTAATCTACATCAAATGTACCTCTAGCTACAGTGGAGACTGTAGCTCTAAAGTTAAAATTAGGCAGCTTGTGTCCAGCTAGATGGGTAAGCACTTCATACACATGGCTAAACAGAGCAACTGGACAATGTGCTTAACGTTATCTCTAGTACAGACTTTTTCTATTGCCCTTTGGACTGCCTTTACATCATTCTGTGTCACCCTGTGCTACATCATATTGGCTATGGTAACTCCTAAAAGAAGTCGGAATGAGAAATTACTGGATAAAATCATTGTAATGCTGTTCAGATGGAAATGAACAGGAGAGCCTGCTGCACACAACTAAGCCAATGGGCAGCATGCTTTGCAGCAGCTGCCTGCACCCTGCCAGCCCCAGCATTACAACCACTACTCAAAGTGACCTCTCTGTCAGCTCCTGAAAAGGAGTTGATGAAAGCCAACAAGAGTCCACAGGTTTACATGCCTCAAAACCACACATTGTATGTGTTTACATTGCTGGACTTCGTAAAAAAATAGAGGTATCATGAGGATCTCAATATTTCTACATTCCACAAAAGATGAAGTTGTAAAAATCACAGTGATATTTGTCTATCAGGAAGTTCACATAGAACAATTTACTGTAAAAATGGATGCAAAAATTCTGAAAAAAAAAAAAAAAAAAGATGAGAAGCAATTGATTAGCTTTTAGAAGCTGTGTATAGATGAGCATGATCAATACACAAAGTTTAATGAGAGATCTGTGAATGGAGCAGGCAGTGAAAAGAAAAAAAGCTATGAACAGAGCCAATCAGATATTCTGATTTAAGATTTCTGTAAAAACACATTATCTATAAAGCAAAAGGAAAAAGCAATGCACAACTCAGAGCATCTGTCCAGGTGACAAGGCACTACAAATTCATAGTAAAAATGAATGAGATAAAGATGGAAGCACAGACCTAGAAACTGTACAGTAAAAGCTTTACACAATATATGTGATGAATACATCAAAATGGTCATTTACAAGCATTGTTCTAGAGGTACAAGAATGAATTCTAAATACCTGTAGTGTGAGGCTAACTGGGGACTTACTTCGTGTATCAAAACGGAACTTGCCTGTGACAGTAATGCAAGGAATTGTATAGAACAAATGGATGTGAATACCCCATAAGAATGATCAATAACATTACCTCTGCAGTACCCATTGGAAATGTTTTCTGACCTTAGTGTCTGTAAAAGATTTTGTAAAGGGTCACTAGACTATTGAAGGGCTAAGTGTTGTACATTTACTCACCCATTTCAAAGTTTACATTCAAAAGACTAAAATTTAGCACTGCAACAGCACTGTAAATCTAGAGAAGTTTCCACTCTAAGTTATGTGATGCCTACAGCAAGTAATCTGCTTAGTAAGGAGTGAAGTGAGACCTCAGTCTTATGAAAATGGAGTAGCTCATGATGGTATTTCTCAGGAGACCAGGAGGTAACCAGCTTGCTAGAGCGGCCACAATACTGCTGCCTGCAGTGTAGTGCAGTGCTTTTGTTTATGTCTGTGTACAACCATATGTTTCAATGAACGTATCAGGGATTTAGCAATGCTGACACAGATCAAACCCATTAGTTTGACTGCAACAGACTTCCTGCCTACAATGGCAGCCAAGGACGAGTTGAAAGGAGTATGGCTAACCTCCAGGGCAGATGCCTCCCGTGCAGTGCCAGCCAGGAAGGAAGCTGGTGGGACAGTGCAGTGCTGCTGAGCATCTGCCTCAGAGGTTGCCTAACTTCAGGCCACAGGAGATGCTAAGACCTTCCATACTAGTATTAACTGTTCTGCCATTTCAGTTGTTTTCCTTGTCAGCAGTGACTGTTGGCTGCTTCACCTCATGTCTGTAATCGTTATTACAACCTGAGAATTTCCAACAACAGAAAAGTTGTCTATGAAGATAAACATAATTGAAGTTAAAGTATGAATTGTAAAAGCAAACCTGTTCTATCCCAAATTGGCACTTGAGACAGCATGAACAATAAAACATAAGCTCCTCAAATCTCCTTTTATAGGCTATGTGCACTGCAGTGTGAATTAAAAATGAGATGTTTATGTTTTCCATTGAGCTCTAAGTGGCCTGATTCACCCTTTCCAAACATGTCACTGCCTGAAGTTAGCTAGTGTCTCTTTAACAAGAGAACACCTATTGTTTCAGGCTATCCAGTCCCTAGAGAACTACAGTAAACCAGTGGATGAGATGACCTAACTTCCTTTTTGTGTCTATGTTTTAGTACTGGACAGATCATTATCTACAGTGGAACGTGTCTGAATACCCGGGAGTGAAGAATGTCCGTTTTCCTGATGGACTGATTTGGAAGCCAGATATTCTTCTCTATAACAGGTAGACCCACCCTTTTTTGTGCAGGGAAGGAGACAAGATCATAGAATTATAGAATCATAGAATAACCCAGGTTGGAAGGGATCTCAAAAGATCAACTAGTCCAAGGTTTTGCGGGAAAGGGAGCCTAGATGAGATTATCTAGCACCCTGTGCAACGGCAAAGATATGGGAAGACAAATGACGTAATAATCTCATCAAAATGCCCAGGTTTTAAAATACTTTTCCAAAACTTTCCAGGTTTTTTGAATACTTGAAAATTACCAGTGTCCTGTTTACACAACAGAAAGTAGTTTTTGCAAATACTTCATAAACAATGAGATCCTCCCTACCACCAATACTGGTTGGGTTTTGTGAGATGATTAGAAAATAAAACTTTTCTGTCTGTGTTTAATGGTACAAGTAGTGATAATTTCCTCTGAATGTACATGTTTGGTCTAGATATTTACTGGTGAATTCAAATCTGACTTTTGACTGCTTGTCTAGTTTTAGTTTGGGTTTCACTAGAGGCAGGATAGGTAAATGCCAGTAGTAATGTGTACATTTTCCCACACCCAGTTTTGATGTCACTCTTTCTTCCTGCTACAAAAATAGCTAGAATATTTGCTGTTCTCCTCTTCAAACTATCTGTTGGGCTTATATCAGAGACAGACAGATTGCCATCAATCCACTGCAGAACATTTGGCTGACACTGAGAGATTCTTTGGCTGCACTATTATATGGTAGTTCCCACTGTGGAATCTATTTAGTTTAAAAAGTTAAAGCACCGACAGCTGCCTGCTCTGTAACAGTGTGCCTTTTTCTGCAGTTGTTGTAGGCCTGTGTGCTGTTCCCCAGGTGCTGGAAAGACCTCACACCTGCTTTGTACATGTTGCACTGGCTCTTTTGTGGTAGCCAGGGTATGTTATTTTTTTGCCCATGCAGATGACATGAAGCTTTTGTCTTCCTGATGGCTTTTTTCCTGTTTCTCTGCCACGTGTCTACTAAGAAGACAACCCTACTGTGTTTATCAATCTGATTCCCCCTTCCTACTTCAGGAACTGCTTTTTGTTGTAACAAGACCTAGAGAATAGCTGTACCCAATGCGTCAGCTGCAGTTATGCTCCCTTTTGCCATCTGATAAGCACCTTTATGATCAATGTCACTGTCACAGGTGTTAAATTGTAATAATGTGATAACAGCAGCCAGTGACAGCATTTGTCAGCCACCTGAGTACTTCTCTCCAGGGCCTACATTACTGCTTTGGTTACAGCATGATGCAGTGCTTCTCTCAAAGGTACAATTAATACTAATTTTTTTGAGGTGATCTCCACTGGAGTTCACCACACTTAGGGTAACTCCCCGTCAAGATTAATTCTTGTTTCTGGTTTAAGCGCAGCAATTAATACTTCGGTTGTTCATACACCAGCCTAAATAAACCTTTCAAATGCTGTACACAAAATGGAGCAGCATGCAACCTGTACATGTATTTTTGCAACATTAATCTTGCTTAATGTAATTTTCAATGCAAATTTGTTCTGTTGAGCATTTATTCCTAGCTACCTTGATTCCGTAAATTACAGTATTCTTGGGAGAATCTGACATATCATGCATTCATTTCCATTCTCCTGCTGAATAACACACTGTGTATGCCATAAAACTGGTCCTCTACAGCAGCAGTTTAGAGGTTTCCAAAAGAATTAATTATGACAATATTCTTCCTCATGTATATCAGATACCTGAGACCAACTTTCAATGTGTCTGAGGATTTATGCTTCAATATTTAAGTATATCCAAAATGAAAGGGTAATTTTTTTAGAATTAGTCATATTAATACATATATGCTAACAGTAGCTGAAACATCTTATAGAATAAGAAGGGTAACTTAATAACCTGAAAACACTAGTTTTCTGTTAATATAGTTTTTTTCATCTTGGGAATGTTAATTATGGCACGGTCATGAAGTAATTATTCTACAGTGTTTCTATTTTGAACAAATATTTAATCCAAAATCTTATTCAGAGTTTAGTCAGACAGCAAAGCTACTTAAACCAAATTCTTATTCCTGTATGAAATTGCAGTGGGAGTGTTATGATATTCTCTTACAGTGACATCATATTTTGAGATAGATGCTTTCAATTTCTATATACTTCACTAGGGACATGCATCTGCAGTTACAAAGAAATTAATGAGCTATAAATTCACTTTTCATTTTAATGAATGCATGTTTCACTATGTCTTGAGTCCTTATGGTGCAGCCTAGCACAAAGACATTGTGACAGCTGTATTAAATATTACAACTGGGCTATCGTGAAGAGAGCAGGGCCAGCTCATCTGTAGTTTTCCCGAGGGAAGCAAGTCTTGGCCTTTGTACTAATCCCAGGATTGACTGTATTAGTGTCATGTATGGCTCACTTCCACTTTGTTAGTTTTATCACACTTATTAAAAGTACTTATTTCTGGTGGTATTTTCCAAATGGTCACATAGTGTTCAGTACTTCATGGAATAACAAAAACTCTGGTAGCTATGTCTCATTTTATCAGTTTAATTTTTCCAGTTCTGTAAATGTGAGATTCCCCAGATAGGTCCCAGTGGGATTATATCTGCTAGGTATAGCTTTGTAATCTTAATGCACTGAAGTCAGTATCTGCTTTCAAAAGAAATGTAGCAGAAATTATTTTCTATGATGACATTTGAGTCCAAAGTCTCATCAAGCAAAGGCCCAGCTGCTTAGTGCATTCCCAATTGAAGCACTGCACTTCAAAAAAACACTTAGGAGCACAGCGTGGAAAATGATGACCACATATGATATTCTTTTAAGAATGTGTCTTCTGAAAGGCAAAATCCCATGATAATAAAACCTAGATTCTAAGATCACTTGTGTCCTTTTGAAGAGGAGGCTAGGAGGGTAACAATTTTATTACTAGTCATTAATTTCCACTTTACAAGTAAGTTGTGTGGCACCGATATTTTTACATCCTAAATTTGACTACTACTTGGAGTTTCATCATGTAGCCCTTATTAATTTTGAGTCAAAGCAATTACTTGTCTATGTCTAATACAGAAACTTCTTGCAGGACTTGAAGTCTGGTTTTCTAAGAAACATGTGTGTGCACATCTGTGTGAATATTTGCTTGTGTATGATCTTTCTCACTGCCTCTTTCCCCAATATCCTCTGAATCCATTTCTGCCTAATTTAGCAGTGCAATCAGTAGAGATCTTAGCAGTAACAGTTTCTTAAAAATGTCATGAAAACAGGCAGTGAAGACTATGAGGGAAAACAACATTTAGTGCTCCAGCTGGAAGAGAAGCTGCAACACAGACTCAGGGAATCCAGCCGTGAGCTGTGAAGCTGGAGAGTGGCCTACATCCGTTCAACTGCCTTAGAATTAAAATGCCTTTTCCCCTTGAAAGTGCTAGAATCCATTCATGCTACATACACAGTATTTAGACTTTTCTGCTTGTCTTCAGAGTTCAAATTAAGAGATTTTCCACATTGTAAGCTTTCTGCTCACCACAGGAAAAAACGCAACCCCAGATGGGCAAGTAATTATTTGGATTTAGTTTTTTTCTTGTCTGCATATTTCATATACCAGTCTAAATATTTTAAAAATGTAATTTCTTCAAATACATAAGGGGAAAATAAAATGCAAAATAACAATGCCTAAAATAATTGTTGCTTTGTTTTTGCTTCTGAGATAAAAAATTCACATCAGAATAGATCAAATTATTGAGGTCATCTTAGAAAAAAGATATTTCAATAAAGGTTTTCCTACTGGAAGAATATACCATTCATTATTCTTTATTTTCTGCTAGAATTATGAATATTTCACTTTTTCCCCATCTCAGATTCTTACCGTATTTTTCTGATGATGTTTTAGAAGGTGATTAGAAAATTAGAGATATTAAACCACTAACAGCAAAAGAGATATCCGAGACTTGTCATGTTCAAATCAGCCTAGAGACAACACAGGTTTTCACATCAACGAGAGCACAGACTGCAGCAAGAAGCCAGACCCTGAGGCTTGCGTGACCTCCTTTGTGCCTCCCTGGCGCAGCTGGCACTGTATTTGCCTTGTATGCCAACCCATCCTTACAAGGTGGCTGTTTGGAAACTACAAACACTATAACAAAGTACAGTAGCCTGTGTCTCATTTCGCTTATCCCTTGCACAAATGAAAGCCCAAGAAAGGGGACTATGCCTATAATAAGGGCCAACAGCTACCAGATACGAACTCAGTACAGCAGCTTCTGAAACAATTACGACATTCAAAGATCATTCACTGCTCGTTTCTTCCCAGTACATTCTGTGCAATTTAATCTAGGCATCAATGTCAATAACTATGACAATTTCTTAAATACCTAGGTCCAGAACTTTAAAGAATGCAGTGATCAGATTTTGTAATACCTTACCACAAAAACTGCAGTAGTAAATGGGAACTGTGAAACAGGGCACAATACTGTATGAGTATATATATCAATTGCAACGCTAAGTAATCTAAACATATTTCGGAGTGATTTAAGTCAGCAAATGTACTAAACTTTTCTTAGAATTATTTGAAAATAGGTTGTTTCCCATCTAGAAGATCTTAAAATGTTAATGCCTGGTAAATTCCTGGGTCATAGTCTCAGAAGTAGTTGAGATATTTCTCAACTACTGGCTGCCACTCTCTAAGTGACATTATAATTCTTTTCTAGAGACTTGTAAGAATGGCACACGAAGGCGGTCCTGGCCAGCACCACTACATTGACACCTCTAATAGGGTTTCTTCTTTTTGCTTGAACCCAGTTTATGGGTTCTAAGGTAGATAATGAAGGTTGGAGCTGCACTAAACAGTCTTACATATGACATTAGTAATAACCTTCACCTATGCAAAGGGAAGGATGAGACACTGGAATAGTCATCTCCTCAGTATTCATGACCTGCTCTTAATGTAGACAGCAAGAGATTTCCCTGTACAGTTGTTTGAGGACTTTCCAAACAGAAATCAATAGAGCCAAGGCACTGTAATGAATGTAGTGGGACAGGTGAGCAGCAAGGATGAGGTGGCTCACCTTCACTTACAGCTATTCATCAGGAACAAATCCAATAGTATCAGGCCAGCTACTCTGAGGCCACAGAAAACTAGTGACAGGAGAAAAGCTGTCAGATTTGGGGGGAGAAATATTGTTTTTATGAAGAACAGATTTGTCTCAGATATCCTTCAGGCAGTCAAAGAGCATATAACCCATTTTGTTTCTTTCCGTGTTTTAGTGCTGATGAAAGATTTGATGCTACTTTTCACACTAACGTTCTAGTCAATTCTTCAGGACATTGCCAATATCTGCCACCAGGTAGGTTGTTTTCATGTCATAAATTTTGATAACTCAGACTACTTACGTATGCTGCGGTTTCAAATTTGACATCAATTCTCTGATATTTTATTATCTAACTAGCATCATCTGATAGATTAAAGCCTAGATGCACTATGAATTACGTTTAATCCATTTGTATGAAAACCACCATAGAAGATACATTTTAAAAATTGCAATTATGTAAATTCTTCTGTCATAACACACTATTTCAGAAGCGTAGAAGTATAAAAGAAGATGAAACATAAAAGCCCTTAAGAGAAAATGGTAATGTTTGTTAAAGCTGTGGTAATGCCTCTTAATAAAAAATGCATTTCAATAGTTTAGCTATTTATTCTATTCATACGTTAACTTGACAATACAATGTTTAGTAGCATCTTGAATGTATCTCCTCTTTGAAATGATTCACTGGATGCTTCATCAAAACAATTTTTAGTCTGAAAGTAGTCTGCATTTGATATTTATATCAGAAATATATCACTGACTCTGGATGTATAGCAGTGAAGTGTTGTTTCTGTTCCCAAATGCAATTAGCATAATTCCTAAAATGAACTCTTCCTAGAATCTCAATTGTAGAAAGTACTGCAATACAGCCAAATGCTTTCCAGACAAATTTGTTTTTCCATCCAACATCCTCAGAGGATTTCAGGGGTTTACCTGTTGCTCTTTTGATTTAAGATGTTCCATTTGGTGGGGGCTTTTCAGTTCAATTATGAAAGCTACTAAACGACAGGGCCTGACTCAACAAGTGAAAAATAAGAAGAGGGCTATCCTGAATAAATCAACATCATGTAAATCTAGTAAGACAGCAAATAATCTTTTAGGATTTCTTATTTTATTCAGTATAAGAAAGAGGAGAAACAGAGTGCAAGCTCTGCTTAATTTCTTTCTGAATTACAGTATCTACAAATCTGAGCTCTTCTCTAAATATTCTCCCACTATGTGCCAAAATGGCAAGGTAGTTCCAAAAATAGTTCATATCATCAGTACATCAATGGTGCAGTTCTTTCCCTCTTCTATGACTTACTTTTGCTATTTACAGGTCAAGACACAACTGACATTAAATATGCTTTACAAGTAAAAAACAGAGGGTGCAATGTAGAACAAGGTCTGGTTAAAGAATGTACATGAAATTATGTGGAACAAGCACTTAAATTAAGTGTTCTTGTTTAAAATCCAATCTAGGCATATTTAAAAGCTCATGCTACATAGATGTGCGCTGGTTTCCATTTGATATTCAGAAGTGTAACCTGAAGTTTGGATCCTGGACTTACGGAGGCTGGTCCTTGGACTTACAAATGCAAGAAGCAGATATATCTGGCTATATTTCAAATGGAGAGTGGGATTTAGTAGGTAAGCTCTTGATTTCTTATTTACGCTGTGAACTGGCAGCCTTATCTCCACTGCTGAAATGGATGGAATAATGATCAGGAAATAAAGACAGAAATTACATTAATAACTGACCTAGCTAGTGGCATTTGAAACTCTCAGAACAGATGTGAGATGAAAATCAACACGTGACAAAATTGCTACTTGAATTCAGTACGTATCTTTTATCTGACTTTCCTTTATTATCTGACAAAAATTACTTAATTGGGAATTAAGGCTAAAGAAGTAGCTTTACCTATAATAAAACTTAGAAAGCTAGATTAATCCTTTTAATAAAATTCCACTACATATTAAACAGTTTATTCACATTAATTTCTGGTTTTCTCCTTCTTCCCTACTACACAGGAATTCCCGGGAAGAGAACAGAGAGTTTTTATGAGTGTTGTAAAGAACCCTACCCAGATGTAACATTCACAGTAACTATGAGACGCAGGACTCTCTATTACGGACTCAATCTTCTTATTCCTTGTGTACTGATATCGGCACTTGCTTTGTTAGTTTTTCTGCTTCCAGCAGACTCCGGAGAAAAGATCTCCCTAGGTAAATCCTCAATAGGATACTGTAAATACGACCAAACCAAAAGAAGCTGTCCTTTTAAAAGTTTTTTTAAACAGTCTTAGTAGGCAAGGAGGAATTGATTGTGTGCCCTGTTCTGGCTCATGAGCTATTTTTACTGTCTGATGCTGAAGCTGTGTGATGTTTAACCCTTGCTCTCAGCTTAGGGTACACTGAAGTTGTGAAACAGAGAAATTCCAGCCAACCAAGCAGAAACATGACAATTCCTAACTACTTTCCTTAAGAAGCTTTCCATTTTTTTGACGTTTATTGACTGAAGAAAAATCCCAAATTCACTGAGCCAAGCTTAAGTTTACAAATACGCATTTGAACACTTTAACATTAAATTCTTCTTAATATTTCCTTTTAATAGTGAGTTGTATTAAGAGTCTAAGGCGCCTTCTCAGAAAGATTGATTCTAACTTCTCCTACTCTAATTTTTATAGCGAATTTTAACTGAAGTATTGGTTTGTGAAAAAAACCTAATGACTTTAAGTATTGATCCTTAAGATGTATGTTCATTATGTAATGAAACTTTTTGCCCCATAGAAAACTGCAAATGCACTGGCTTCTACTAAGTGAACGTAGCTGTTAAAATGCCAAAATTGGCATTTCTCCAGAACATGGTTTATTTGAGTAGTAACCTCCCTAATCAAGAAATTCCTCCCCTTATTTTAAGATTAATTCTTTGTTCCTAAATCCTTTTCCACCTGACAATGACTCCTTATCATTTAAGCCTAGTCCTGAGAAAAGAGTTAAGCTGTGTTTCAGACAGATGGGAACTCATCACTGAGCAACAGAAGTCAAACTCCAAAAAGCAACTGTCAAGACTGCTTGGGTATGGCCACGTGCAGAACCCAACAGCTAATATACAAAGTTATCAAAGTCTGTCCAAGACAGCGAGTCTGTTTTTCAGGAATATTATGCATTACACCATGTGTAGCTTCCATGCCAATTAATCAAGTGTCGTATGTTCAGACCATGTTTCTAAAGCAAACAAGCAGCAAGGATTACTTTGACTCATGTCAGCTAATTAGGAAATGGTGATAAAAGCTGAACAGTTACAAGGATCTAGAAACATATACGCCTGTGCAAGCATTGGTACTAGTTTGGCAGCACTGCTGTCCTGAGCTTGAAGTAGCACAAGAAAAGACAGGAGTACCGCTAATGTGCCAGTGCAAGGGTAACACTGGGAATGCATCTTGCAAAGAGCAAGAATCCGTCAGATTAAATTTCTGCTTCTTACTGCCTTGTAATGACAAGCTACTGATCTAATTTTATACTTCATGTTTATTTTTCAGGTATAACAGTTTTGTTGTCTCTCACTGTCTTCATGTTACTTGTGGCCGAAATTATGCCAGCAACATCTGATTCTGTGCCCTTAATTGGTAAGCTAACTGCAGCTTTCATTCACTTTTATTTTTTGCCAAATGAGGTGCAGTGACTTTGCACAAAGGCCAGCAGTAAGGCAAACTACTATGTGTACAATGGCCTACTGCAAGTGAATTAGAAAAATGTTGCCAATTGATGAAGGCTCTGATAGGTGTGATCCCCTATACAATTTCTGTGCTGTCTGCCCTGAACAAAATAGAGAACCTAAGTATGTTTTGGGAGAAAGTATGGGAGTCAGTTTTCCATGGAAGAAGCTGATGCAGTTTCAGCACAGCTGGTGAGGCATTAGGAATACAGAGGTAAACATGATTAAATCTTCCTCTTTTAATTGCTCAAACAGAAACTTTTCGAAAGAATTACTAGCCAGTCTCTACAATACCTGTGAAAGAAAATTAGAGAAAGATTTTTTTGAAGGTTGCTTAAAAAAGGCAGGTGCTGGATTCCACAAAGACAATTACTAAAGGCTGGCTATCCTCTCGAAATAATGGCTGATTTTTCTGCTTTTGAGAAATTTTTCACAAGTACCTGAAGTAGCACATGTATCACTACACTGGAAAAAGTGCCTAACACGATTTATGCATGTACATAAACAGCCCTTCAAATAGCTACAAAGCAATATCAGCTGAAGTATATTGCTGTAATTATCTGCTTATTTTGCAGCTCAGTATTTCGCCAGCACTATGATTATCGTTGGTCTTTCTGTTGTTGTCACGGTTATTGTTCTACAATACCATCATCATGATCCAGATGGGGGGAAAATGCCTAAATGGGTAAGGCTTGATTTCATTCATTCCTCATTGCATAAACGTCCAGATCAGGGATATGATAAGAGTAGCTAGTGACCCACATTTACTTCTGGCTGTTAAAAACAAATAAATACTTCCTAAACATTTAGTTTTGAAAAGGATTTTCATCAGAAATGAGATGTCCAAATACATTTTTGTGTGGTGGCTTCTTAGTGTGTGCATGCGTGAGAGAGAATAAATATACCTCAACTTGCTCCTATATTCAGAATGTCCTTCACAACAGCTAGAAGAAACTCAGGGTTTTGCTAAAACCTAACTATATAAATGAAGGTGATTTTCCAATACGCTGCAGATGTCAGAAATGAAACAGGTAGAAGGAAAGGTAAGGTGCTGATGGAGATTACGAATACATGAAATACACTACCCTCAAGGTGCAACTGTGCAGCTGCCACATTTAGCTGCTGTGCATGCAGAAACACCAATAGCCTAAAAAGCACTTTTTAAAGATGTCTGTTAAAGTGGAAGTGAAACTTGCTCTGGGAATTCTCATCTTCACATCTCTGGTGAAGAACATCTATAAAGTGCAAAGAAAATTAAAGTCTTTTTCTAAGCACAAAGGACTTTCTTTATGATGTACTTGTCTGAGTGGTTTTTTTTACAGAGAACATTACACTGATACTGGATTACTAAATACTGGTAAAGTATCATCAGCTAACTGGATACTCTTCCTAACTCCATATGGCAGCACCAGGCACTACTGAAGATGGAAAGACCTTTCTCTTTTTTTCTCTCTAGAACAATGAGTCATTGTCCTTACTAGCCAAAAAGAATATGCATACAGCAGTGCCCTGTGGACAAGAGATAATGAGATATTCCCTGGCCTATTCTGGGATAGTGACTTAAAACAAATTTAAATGAAGAGAATAAAAGGCATATATATTTAGATGCATGCTTGATGACCTTAAGGAGACAGATATTTAGTACTGAGTGAAATACCCTCAAAAAACCGAGTACTTGAGGTTGAAGAGTGAGCTTTAGTGTTGAGAAGCTGAAGTCCATTAATCATTATTTAGATACTGGTGGATTTTGGATCAGGCCCTCAGTTAATGGAATAGTATCCCTCCTGGTGAAGTTTCATAGTGTGAATACAGTAATAGGGCAAGATCTGTCTCTGGTCGGGTGTTTGCCTGAGCAGCAATTCACGGTCACAATAAATGGACCAAATATTAATTACAGTGTAAGAGTTGCATATCGTATGAGACAATAGTATTTCATTAGTGTTCTGGAAAAGTAACACTGGAATGAGCTCTTAAAATCTGACTGAAATAAATTACAGAAGCTTGCATCTGAACTGGAACAGTCTCTGGCTTGCCTGCACTTTCTGTAAGGCTGGATTAAGGCAACGTGGAAACAAGAAAATGATACACACTGATTAAATTTGCAAAGTATTTTTTTTAAATCAAAGTAATTTTTCTATCTTTTCTCAATGCTATATCCAGATCTGTTTTCTAAAATCTGCAATGAACAGTCATGAAAGCAATGTGAGAACAGAGCCAAACCACTGTAAAGCTTAGTGGTGCAGTCCAATACAGCATTTATTTTAGCAGCCCCCTCCAGACAGTGAAGTCATGTGAATTTAATATTAGTGCACAAATATGAGTGCAAGAATTGTAATTCATTGACTACAATCTAAAGCAGCACTACTAAGACTATTAAAAAGTGACTCTTCTTCAGTAAGCGTTGTTTTTGGTTTTGTTTTTTTTTAATTCATGGTTCCTAGTAAAGGTGGGAAAGGCTGCTGTATCGCTGTTCACGTGTAAGGCAACATCAGCACTATGGAGATTCCCATCAGAGGAGGGGGGGACTCCCAACAGTGATAGTCAGCCTGAGGCAATCAACAGCACTGCTCGAATAAGACAGCAGACTCAATGATTGCAAATTACTCAGCTGGAAAACTCTGGCACCATCTTCTAGAACTGCTGTGCAGACTAAGCAGAGACCATGGACCAGACAGTCACTCAGTCTGCAAAAATACCAACAGAGCCCACAGACAGTGGCTGTATGAAGAAATGCTTATTCTTAAAAATTTTCTTTCAGACAAGGATCATCCTTCTCAACTGGTGTGCCTGGTTTCTGAGGATGAAAAGACCAGGGGAAGATAAAGTGCGTCCTGCCTGCCAACATAAACAGCGTCGATGTAGCCTATCAAGTGTGGAGATGAACACTGTGAGTGGACAGCAATCCAGTAATGGGAATATGCTATACATTGGATTTAGGGGACTGGAAGGGGTTCACTGCACACCTACCACTGATTCAGGGGTGATCTGTGGGAGAATGACCTGCTCTCCAACAGATGAAGAAAACCTGCTACACAGTGGCCATCCCTCTGAAGGTGACCCAGATTTGGCTAAGATCTTGGAAGAGGTCAGGTACATTGCAAATCGATTCAGAGACCAGGATGAAGAGGAAGCCATTTGCAATGAATGGAAATTTGCAGCCTCTGTAGTGGACCGGCTCTGCCTGATGGCTTTTTCAGTCTTCACAATCATTTGTACAATTGGTATTTTAATGTCAGCACCAAACTTTGTAGAGGCTGTGTCTAAAGATTTTGCTTAACTCCTAACTACAATTCAATTCTCTTAAGTATGAAATGTAGCAAATAAGAGTATGGTTTTTGTTTGATCTCTTGTTTTTAATGAATATACTGCTTCTCATTGTCCACTTTCTTTTGCCCCCTCTCTGGTCCTGAGTTCCTTTCAGAAGAGCGGCACCATTTCAGAAGCGAAGCCAAGGCACTCTCCCTGGGCTGCCTGTGTGCAGCTCCTCTGAACACTGTTCTGTGGGAGGTGCAAAGTGGCTGAGTCCCTTCAGAATGCAGGGTATTGCACCACCATTTCTTACACGCTTTTGAACTGGCTATTACTAAATAACAGGTACGCAATGCCTGAAATGCCACTTCTTCCAGACTTCATTATCAAGATAGAAAGTGGTTCATCTTAACTGTTTGAATGAGTGACTGTGAAAACTTACATTTAG
Source organism: Eurystomus gularis (assembly GCA_013400335.1). Lineage (NCBI taxonomy): Eukaryota > Metazoa > Chordata > Aves > Coraciiformes > Coraciidae > Eurystomus > Eurystomus gularis. The sequence goes on from VZZY01018259.1 coordinate 199,913, forward strand.
GAGAGAATTAAAACCAAATAGATGGAAGCACAGAAGAGAGAAAAGGGAGAAGTAGTTACTGCTTCTTACTGAGTTGTAGTATGTAGCTCTGCAGCTCACTCGTAACCTGCCAGACCCATAATTCCTTCCATGCATTTTACAAAGAGCGTATGTGATTTATAGGATTCTGAATCTGTCTGAGCCGCAAGAAACCCGAAAGTTAACATGATACACCACATAACCTGTCCTTCTGCGTCTTTCTGGATTTGACCTAGAAGTCTGGCCTGAATTCTTAAACAGCCTTCACAGTAATTTTTGTAGTATTTACTACATCTTCCTTCTCCCTGGAAAGACATTCTTTCAACTGATGGCCTTTTTAACTATCAAAAAGAAAATGAAGGATTTATGATGCCTTTTACCCTCATTTGTTTAAACAAAACAAAAAAAACCCCACACTTGTCTCTTTACTGTTAACCAGATACTAATGTGGAAAAAGTAACTTGGTGTCTTGTACAGGCTTAAGCACAAATGAAGAATCTAAAGCAAATAGACGCCATTAAATCCTGATATCCAGGTTTTAATTTAAAAGTTAAATGTTTGATCTGTTGTATGCTTAGCCTGTTATATACCTCCTTCTGTTGAGTCACCATAACATCTTTACAAGAAAATGGCACCTTTTCTGCTCAGTTTATCACCCAAAGAGCATTACTGGATAATAAAGCTTTCTCAGGTCTGGTATAGACTATGAACTGTATAAATATATATTTATATATACACACACTGCATATACGTCCAAGGAAAGGTTAAGACTTAAATACAAATTCTCTTAAGGCTAGACAGACATTTGCGAAGGCAAAACTTGAGTTCATCACTGTATGTTATTTCTGGTTCTGAAACTCTCCTGTCAAAATTTGCTTAGTTTTCACCTGACTTCAATGTCTCAGTGAAAAGGGCTGAGCTGAGAATTTCAGGATTTGAAACTTTGTGTGCACAAAACAGCTCAGAATTAGTCTCTTGCTGGCACAGAAGTATTCCTGACCAGTGATATAAGTGGTCAAAGACGTGACGGAGGATTACTTTAGCATTGGCTGCTTGCTTTATCCTACAGAATCCTGACTTTTTGGCTCAGGTCTTCTGAGATACAAATGGAGGCCTGTTGTTGAATGTGTTTTTACTGTGAAATAAACTCAAGGCCTCAGTTTATTTCTTAAGATGGATTAAAAGAAAAGGACTGAAATGCTTAATCTCCCTGGGTAACAATTTCCTTTTCAGAGTCTGCTCCCCTGAAAGCAGGAGAATCAAGTTTCATGTAAACCAAGCCCAGAGTCACCCCTAGTACAGTCCATCATGTGAGTGAGCACCTTGCTCAAGCACCTTCACGCCAGAGAAAAGGGCAGGAGTGAAAGGAAGACAGGATATTTCTCACAGTTTGTGAATACTGTTTTCCTGAAGATTCATTCAAAATCTGGCACTGGAAAGACATAAGCATTCAAATCCTTCTTGAAAACTAATCTTGAAACCACGTTTCAGAGTTATCTGTGAAACAGTGCTATTTTCAGGAGCAATTATTAACAATTAGGCATGCAATAATTTCCGCAAATAGTCTCTGGTTTGTAAATGGCATACCAATAGGAAGCTAGGAGTCCAAAATGTGAGTTTTATTCATCTGTGAATAACTACATGTATGTGGCATGCGCTGCTCTTCTGAGTAATGTTTCTAGACGAGGCTTCCTGATGCAAATGTTCATTTGCATTGGTATTTTTTCCTTCTGCAAGTATCCCTAAGTAGCTACACAGAGTGTTCCATTTAGTCTTTACAAAGTTTGGGGTCCTCTTGGAGAAGAACTGTTCAAGAAAAAATGAAGACTTTTGGAGACTACCTTGTACAACAGGGCACAACTACTGCAATCATAATACATGACACATATGAGAGGAAGCATGAGAGCACCCCGCTTTCCACCAGAATCCATTTACAGTATCTTTAGAAATCATCTTGCTAAATACAAGAGTTCTTTACATGGACAAAGCAATTTACAATTTGACAGTAAACTTCATTATCAAGGACAGACATGCCTATGCTTAAAAACTGGAGACTGGTATTTGGTGTATAGTGAAGTCCTAATATTGTCAGCGAATACCGGGTGTCAGACAAAGTGGCTGTAAGACACCAGCACCAGGCCTACACGGCTGCCTTTATCGTTGGCAGGATTAATGGCAATGCACCAAGTTAACACAACCTGTAAGCATTTGGTAATAAGACTATTAGAAATTTAGAATACAATAGTGACAAATTCTCAGTTACATTATTTTGCATCTACAAGTTAAATTTTCCTAGAACTGAGCTGAGCAAAACTGGTATGTTTCTTGTCAAATGGTGTGTGTCTTAAATATATTTGTGTATGTGCTAAACAATATTTTGATCTAAATGCTGTGAAAAAATATTTATTTACAGTTCTGAGCATAAGGTTGGAACTTGAATACTGTATACAGTATGTGTATATAATATTAAAGACTACATATTAATGGTAAGATCTGTTATAATGTTGAGTCCAGAGAGAGGATTAGCAAGTGGTTCACCACAACTAAACTATGACTTGTCTGACAAATTCAAAAGCTCACTCGAGAGCTCAGCTGTCATGTACTATAATACTATATGTGAACAATGTATATTACTTTTCCTGGTTTTATATTGAATTGTATTGAACATTTAAAATACTTTTTAATATTTAAAAAATTTGACTTAAGTGTTAATGCTGAAAAAGTTCCAAAAAGAATTTTAAAAGGTTAGTTTTAAATACAGATAAATTATTTAAATAGTACTTAAAATATTAAATTATTTTATACAGGAATTGATAATACTATATAAGACTTTTTTAGAGGTTTCTTTAAAATCCCTTTACATTCTGTCAAGCTACAGGATGTAATCTCAGTTCACCTGGGACAATTCAACTTTTCACCTTCTTTAACAAGAAAGAAACGTAAGCCAAAGTCCCAGATTTTCTTTCCTTTTGTTATGCTATTTTTTACACTAAGAAATTGCATAAAGGGCATTAGAAAGAGATGTTACATCTGTCAGGTACTGATTGTCATATGAGCAATTCAATACCTTTTCAGTCTAGTACAAATAAAAGATTTAGATCAACAGACTTTTGATTCTTTCTCATTTTGCCAAGATGGAAACAAACTCAAGCAGTAGAAAACATAAATAGCCATAAAAGAAAAATGTCTTTGGATATATCAATCTGGGATGACAGGGGTCTTTGATAATTAAAAAAGCTACCAAAGTTAACCAGGTAGGACTGAAATACCATTAAAGTAAATACTGGCCTCAATGACAGCATTAATTTGCTTCTTGAAGTTCAACACAGAAGAGAGAAATGAGAGAAAAACCAAATCCATACCAGCTGAATAAACTGTTGGTTTTGCCAGCTGCAAATTTTGTTTGTTGGCTACTGGTGAAAAAATATGTAATCAGCAGAACATCCCCCAGATGGGGAAAAAACACATCAGTGTAGTTTTTTGCAGACAGAGGAGTTGTACTGCCTACATGCTGAAACAGCCTCCTATCTCGACAACATCCTCCTGAGCATGTGCCAGTAGGAAAAAAAAAATCAAGGTTGCTGAACCTAAGAGTTTATTCTTTTATTGCTTCCACAAGCTTGTAAGGAATAGCTAATGAAGACCAATTTGGTCAAGGGACTTTGACACACCAAGTCATACAAGCACATATTTGTTACTGAATCCAACCTGTCTTTGGATAAGAGCTGCCATGGGTCACAAAGTCAGATGTTCAGGTGAAGCTCGTGCTAATGGCTGCTCGCTCTGCCAAGCCAACATGCCTACTTTATCTTCTGGAGTTCTGAGAAGCAGGACATGGTATGTCAGACTGTTAACACTTCAACACGGTCAGAGAGGTTTAGCTCAGCACACAACAGGCAATTTCCTGGCACTTTGTATAAACCCACCATCACAAATACTGCACCTCTGAAGTGTTTGTGAATGGGGATTAAAATTGGACTGCTCTCTGACTGCTCTCAGGCATCTGGCTGGTTAATGTGCAGACTAAAAGCTGTCTGGTTTAGGAGGTTATACGTGAACAGATCCAACACCATGGCCCTGTGGGTGGCAATGTCCATCAGAGCACTGGGGCTTGTAGCCATACAAGATAACAGTATCAGCCAATTTTAATCCTGTAAAAACAATCAGAATATATCCTCTCCTCAACAAAACGGATTTCTTAGGCTAACCTCATGATATTAAAAGCCTGTAAACAGAATCTGCATATTACAGCAAATCTCACCTGGCAATCAAACAGGATCTTAACAGTACTACAACCACAAATAAAAGACTCATTATTCTCTGTTGGTTTTTGTTGGGGTTTTTTTTTTTTACATTGCTTCTGCTGCTTAAAAGAAAATCTTAATGTTTATGTAACTTTTATTTGTGCTATTAAGCAATTTGCAGATGATGGCACAGAGAGAGAATAAACAATAATCTCTCACACTCCAATGACCACATTCAAAATGGCAAGTTATTAACCGAATATGAAAGTACTCAAGTCCAAAACTTAGCATCAGTGTCTTATCTATACCCTCACTGTAAAAACAGCACTAGTACATCGCTGGGTTTTCAGAGCTGCAGTGTCCTGTCCCTGTAACGAAGCTATACAGGAATAGCAGTTTAAACTCCAAAATAATTTGAACTATCTGCATATTTTTACCTTAAAAAAACACCAAGTCATAACCCAATGACAAAATCTAACAGCCGTGACTTTGGAATATGCATACACGAGAGGTACATCCATAGAGGTTTTCCTCTTAACTAAACAATTCAGGATATAACCCAGTGCCTCAGTGCCTGTAAAAGACAGAGAGATCTTTCTACTAAGTTCAGAAGTCTGGGATCAGGACTATATTCAGTCCAACAAACCTCATCGTTATCATTTATGTATTAGTCTGGTTCATGGTAGGCATGCAAATGAATTAAGAATAAGCCAAATATTAAATATTCATATTAAATTGGCTTTAGGCCTAGAAAACAAAAATTTGCATACCAGAGCAAGATACATGCCCAACATCCCTCAGACAATATTATCTTACCTCCCTGTACACACAGATTACATAGAGCTGTGAAACATCTCCATAATAACTTTGTTACTATACAATAATTCCTGTTTGAGACTGCTTTTGTTGACAGAGCACATTCATTGCTCCCTGTCCTTCTTCCAATTTTTGGGCCAAGTGAAACCCAATTAGCAGGGTATTTTGATCAGAATAAATGTCATAGGACCAACATTCAGGAAAAGCATGTCAGTTTAACCACGACTTGAGAGAGACTGCAGTCACAAAACTGGACATTATCGTGCCAAGTTGCACCCTAGAAGGCATACACTTCCCTCTAACATTCACGCCAGCACCGCAGTGCACACATGCCTGCTGCAGCGAAGGAAGCCCTCACAGATGGCAGCAGGTACTTGCAGGGCAAAGTGGGCTTGCCAGTTCCATCGGGCAGTATGAAAAGTGAGTTTTCCTGGTTCTTCCGACTATACTATGTATGTGGGTAAAGTGAGAATATACTGTCTTCACTGGTTAGTGCTTAGCTCAGTTTGTAAGATATTTATTTATTTTAATGAAATAATAGTATAAGAGACTTGGAAGTGACAGGTTGCAATATGTAGCCCAACTGGTCTTTTCTTAAGACTATCGGAAACGGCTTAAACTGAACTATGACAAAACCAGGTTAATGATAGGCACTGTGTGTAGTAGTTCTTTCTTTGCTAAATCAGTTTTAAAGCCTACAGAAGTTAAACTGTGGCATCTTTCTCTGCATTTGAGGTTAACATTCTTTCATTATCCTGTCTGCAGTTAGCAAATATCTATTGTAACGTTGCTTAATGATACTTTACACACCCTTTATGTTGTTTATAATTCAAAGTATCTTGCAGTGAACAGACTAGGAGTAAGGACAAGTATTGTATCTTTTAAAACAAGCTGTAAAAGGTAAAAAGGGCATATGAAGGACTGGCAGAGAATAGGGAAAGGCAGGTTTGATATCATCATCAGTAGAGAGCTGTGACACATACCAACAATACCACACCCCTACACGAAAGCCCAGCCAGCCACAGAAGAGTTTCTCTGACCAGCTGTAGCTGAGCAACAGCCTGTGCTGTTTGTGACAGAGGGGGCCTGAGGGAGGGCAGGTCCACACCTACTGGGGACAGCCAGGTCACAGATGGCCACGCTTCAGTTTGAGTCCTTAACCTTCACATGCAGAGCCTCATTTGTGACAACTGATCTGAACTGCACTTCATTTAATGACATACATATGCAAAGGTCTAGAGCTGGTCATAGCTTGAAGCCCTCTTGTCCCCTTGAACTCAGAACATCTCACTGCCCTCCCATTTCTACATGTACATACAAAGTTGGCTTCTTCATGGAGATGGAGTTGAAACAAAACATACTCAAAGATGTAAATAAATTGTTGCAGAATATTCTGGAAGATGTATGCAGAGAAAATGTGTACGCTGGCTCAAAACCAGTATGGTTTCTGTTACTAAAAATACATGGGAATTCATAGCTTTCCAGTAGTCTTTCAATTGCAGTAATTTGTGAGGGCTTTTAGTATGCCAGCTGATAAATGGGATGGGGGCAACAACCTTCTTGCTGAAATTTTGGAGCAATCTGGGAGGGTTGAATGGGATATAGGTGAAAACTCAGGCAAGCACAGCTTTTAGCTCTAGCACACTATAGCCTGCATTTTAAAAAAGCTCACTGTCCATTTGCAATCATCTAATGGCTTGTTCTGTGCACCCAACAGAAGCCAAACCATAATGAATGGCACTGCAGAGATCCGAAGCGTCCAACCTCGGTTCTGAAAGGCTGGATTCATGCCCACTAATACAATAATAAAAGCCCATTTATTTTCTCATGCACTTTCCCTAGTGCACTGGAAAATGTCCCATCTATTTGCAGCAATATAAAACCTGCACAGTGCAAATTCTGAGATTTGTGTCTTCAGACATTGCCTTCCTCATATTTTAACAGTAAACATACATCAGTGTAAATGACAGGAGCCCAAAATTATATACAAAACACACCTTCATTTTGCAACTCTGCAAGTTCAAACTCTTCTGCCCCTTGCTCCAAAGGCCCCAAGAATAGCGGTATCATGTCCTTGCACAGCAGGCAGATTAATAACAGCATCAGAAAGATGTTTTCTCAGAGCTAAACAATGTCAGAACTTCTTGCATAAAACAAGAGCACTTTCTGAATCGCAACAAATATTTGTCACCTTTGATACATATGCCTAATTTATACGATTTAGGGTAAAAAATAACTCCAGGTTTTTGAGAGATTAGAGATGGCATTTTTCATGTCCCAATTTTCTCATTAGTATGCAGTGTGTTTCGTCAAAGAGCTTTCATTACTGCCAATTTTCACAAGGGGCCTTCACCTCCAGTGAGAGTGGTGAATGTTTTCTCTTGAACAGAGTTAGTATGGAAACTTCAGTAGTCTTTCTGTAACGCCACAAACTGCGTAACCAATTTGAAAAATGACCTGTGTTAGGGAGCATCATGAGGTTAACGGTACTCCAGACTATTTTTCCTCCAGACAGTAGCAGCACTGATTTTCCCATTCAGTTGACAAAAAATAAAGCACTTCAAGAAAGAAACTCTTTCTTCACGCTACGTGACACACACGTCTATGCCCCAAGCATATTTTCTCTGCTTAACTTTGGTAGCGTGAGTGAATGCAATAGATTATAGCTCTAAATGTGACTATTATTACAGGATTATTTTATTTTTAAACTCTCCTCTAGCCTAAGTGATGAAATCACAGAGTAGCTAGAACCTGACATATGTGATAGCAGACCAAAGCTAGAAAAGCAGATGTACTTAAAGAAGCTGGTGAAGTGAGATGTATTTTTCATAGCAAGAGTAGTTCAAATGAAACTGTAAGGCAGTAAATTTTCAGTTCCCAAACTGCAGAGGACTCAGTCTGCTAGTCTGTGACAGAGCAGAGCACGAGTCTTGCTGAGTCAGAAAGCCGCTGAAGATGTACAAGTGTGGAAATGTGGGTCTGGCACAAGGACAGAGTGAGTCTTACTGCCATTTGATACAAGCCAACAATCTGCAAGGAAGAGCAAAAGACTGGGCAGAACTTCAGTGACAGCAACACCCTACAGGGAAGAAATTCAACCCTTTCTTCAAGAGTTGTTCCTCTCTGCCTACCCAGCTAACAACACTGTCAACAAAGATGAAGAATACTCTATTCTAGAGTATTTGTAAAGCTTTATGTACATAGTATTTTCCTTTTTAGTTTAATAAAGGGACATGCACAGATATAAACATGCCAGAAAAAGGATTATTTTCTAGATAAGGTGTGAGCAAATTTTGACTGGCTGACTGGCTGTAGAATCTAGGGCAAGAACTGTAGCTGAGGTAAATTTAACCATTTAATGCCTGTTATTATATACTACCTAAACACTGAATGAAATCTTTATCCCTTTTTTGGTTTTGGTTCATTTTGTTAATTTTTTGTCTAAACTGAAAAACTTTACGCTTTAAGCTTTTCAAACAATTAAGTTTTAGGTAATACTTTCAAAGCACTTTAAATGCCTGATGAACCTCAGCCCAATTTTTCAAAACAGTTTTGCACACTGAAACTTGAAGGGCTCATATTCTCAGAGGCAGCTGAGCACTTTTAAGAATTTGGATCAAAAACATTTTTGGAAACAGAAGTCTAGTGAACATTCATTTTCACTAGGAATGTCACTACATGAAGCATACTAAAGAGCTTAGGTGGAAAGAAGCAAAGCTCACACAATCACTGATTGTGGTATTAGTGCAAATGTACAACTCTGTTGTGTGATCAACAGAGCTGGGCAGCAGGGTGGTACTGATTACACACCAATCATTTACCTTCTGATATGAATTCCCCCACTGCAAATGCTGGTGAAGTGATGCCACATGTACAAGTAAGAATTTTCTGTGTAAGTGAAACCGGTCTTTCAGGATGGCTCAGGAACTTCAATTTGGATGACCCAGGTCTCTGAAGAGATAAACTACATTTATTATGATTGCAGATAAGGTTGAAAAGGGAAAGAGTTGCACTATTTTCTCTTCATTAGTATTTTTTATCGATTATAAGGAAATTAATTTGAAAAGATCAGAGAACTAAAATGGAAAGGAAATCTCGTCATTTATTGAGGTAACCTATACTAGATCTGCAAACACCAAGAATAACCAGTAATATTATGTGCCCAATACTGAAACTTGCAAAATGATGGTAGCTATTTCATCCTGATTTATCCACAACACCCAAACCAAGCGACAAAAACCTAAATAACCCAAACTCTCCCAGCAGCCTTTGTCAGACAATCGTCATTTGTGCAGTATGAGGTTTATGGCGGGACTTGACGATCTCAAAGGTCTTTTCCAACCTAAATGACTCTATGTTTCTATGCGTATCTTTTTGGTTCCAGAAGATAACATGTGCACTAAGAAAGCACAATCTTTCCTGCATTCAGAATACCTGCAGAACTTGTGGCGTTTGACACCTATTTGAAACACATGACTTTCTGCCTCAGCTTGACTCACAAGACGTCCTGCCTCTGCCTCGCTTTTCACTTGATCCTGTTACACAATGTCCCATGACTGAATAAAGACCAATCCCCAGGGTTATGATACCAGCTTTGAATATGAAGTAGAGCACACAGGAAGACTAGCTACTATTTGCACAATGTACACACGTTGCACGCCCTAAAGACTCCAGACTGTTGCAGATGAAAAAAAAATAGCTTTACTTTAAAAAGTTTCTCACCATGAGGTTGCTTATTCTTCTGAGCTACTCTGCAATGAAGAAAGCCTAAAAACTAGCTGATCAAGATGAGACTGCGCATATTTTGCTCTGAAAACAGGGGAGAAGGAAATGAGGTGGTGGTCATTGAGAAAGACAAGTGACTTTGCAGGGAACATGAAGAATGAGTTAGAAATCTCCAAGGTGGGGACAGCCTGCCCTTAGAGACACAGCAGTACCGGTGCAATGTCTGGAATCTTTTAACTACTATATCCATTTAAGTTATACATAGTTTCTATCAAAAGATCACAATACTGTGAAGACCACAAGTTTTAAAAAACTGATATCCAATTATGGATCAAACTCTCAAGAGCATGTGATGCATTTCTAGATCTCAATAGGATTCCAAGAGTTTGCCTAGGTGCAAAGGAGAAGGGTAGAAAGATAACAAAGGAGTACAGTAAAGATCTGAAAGGTTTTAAACAGAAATATGCAACCTCCTGAAAAACTTTATCTGCAAATATGTTCAGCCAACAACCTCGATGACCACAACTTGCTAGGCAGTTACAATTGAGCTTGTGAATAGGATGACAGGATTGCCTCATGAAAACAAACACAACATTTTGGGGAAAAAAAATCCTCGAAACTATCAGAAGGTCTTTTCGTTTTTTATTTGCAACACTTGTTTCAGTTATTGCCCATATGACTGTGCCTAGAACTCATTAAACAATTTATTCTTTCCTAATTTACTGAAAAGCTTGTCTAACTTGCAAGGCAAACTGACAGATCACTGATTCTGCAGAGGCAACAAACCAGTTTCAAGAAAGATGTCTTCCTGGAGGATACACTAGGGAGCAAAAGCACCACAAGCCTGAGCAACACATGCTATCAGTTTGTAAATAATTATTGTCAGTGCATGTGTTGATGGATTTTGGGCAAAAAATATATCCTGCCTCTCCTTACAGTCCTTCAATGAGCACAGACAAGCTCTTTTTCATACACAGTGGCAATTCCTCCTCTAACCTGGTGTACCTCCTCTTTCTCCTGTGGCTTCTCAGCAACTGACAGCCCTATATGGCCTAACATGATTAGCACTTAAACAGAGATTTGTAAGAAACCCACGAATGGTTCCTGGTGGTATTTATTAGCTCCTCATATTTTCTGTGTGAGTTCCTGGAACCTATATTTAAAATGGCAGTGGCTAGGCTAACAGACCTCCTATTTTCTCCCTGGGAAAACACCTTTAATCTCTGACGAGTATAGCCCAATAAAATATAGTATGTTTACTGATAAAAACGGAGTGGCTTTACAATCATACAAAAGAAAGGGACTGAGTTCGACTTCATGTAAGGCTCTTGTAATTCTGAGCACATTGTTTACAGGAAGAGTGAATAGGAGTGCTCCTGCTTCCACAGAAGAGATACAGCAGAATACATTTAGCAGAAACTGATTATTGACTGGCTTCCAGATGCTATGCATTATAAACAGCTATCTTCATGATTGTAATTTATTACTATAAGCAAAACTGACACATGCTTGAACAGAAATTTACTCAGCTAAAAAAATGTTGGGGAAACCAGCTGATTTCACCTGAAAAGGATACGGGTTGGGAGTATTTTGAAATACCTCAGAGTAAAAATATAGACTGTGCATTAAAAAATGACATGGTTGTACCCCTTCTGTGAGGAATACCACATACTGCTGCAAAAGAAACGTCACAAGGGTGGAACAGTATGGCACAAGAGCAGCATTATTAACCTGAAAATGTCTATGAACTATGTATGTAAAATATTAGCATTGAGAAGACACCTAAAGCATATAGATCTTTTTCAACATATGAATTATTTATAGCATAGAAAAACTTGTTTTTATGCACATAACAAATTTTATTTGGACATTAACTATTACTTTACTACTCGGCTTAAAATTCTGCATGCACCTACAGCTGCATTATCCATTTTTATGATTCACAGCTGCCAGCAGTCCTTGTTGAAGTAATACATCTGTGAAGCGCTCCTAGGGCCGAAGCAACTGAAATGGCAGATTCAGCTTTCAGCTCTCAGAAAAGAATTGCACAATTAAATAGGCAGCATATAACAAGACATGCCTGGGGCTAGTGTGCTAAAGTTATAAAGTTAAAAGAAAGGCTGGGAAAGTACATGAACTTCAAATTAAATGACAGACTGAGCACTACAATATGATCCAATCTGCTCCCATAATTCTTCTTTTCCTTATTTTATCATTGCAGTGATTTTCTTACTACTTATCTGAGTCCTATTCTTATATCTGGCCTTGTGCCTTCCAAGAAAACATCAGGGTCTCCTACTAAAATTAATGGCAAAACTTCAACTGTAAAAGAACAGTGGAGCAGAATTAAGATGTCAGCATAGATCTTTGATAAAATCTTAACCACAGGCTCTCAAACATTTAGACTGAGAGATACCAACAGATAAGGGAGACGAGGCTTCCTGGGTAGGTTGGGAAGCTTACTATGAAACCCCTTGCCCCCAACCAACCCTTCCTCCTACTCCAGTAATTATCTCTAATCAACAAGACAGTGATAAATAATTTAGCTTGTGAAGTTGACAGGTCTTCAAAAAAGCCACTATTATTCTGTTTACAGTCTTGTTTCATTGCTGTCTTAATGAGAGTTTTCTGTTCTGGCAATTTAACAGTTAAATGGTATTGATGTGACCTGGCAACTTAAGACCTACCATTGTTTTTATTTTCCTCCTGTAAGGAAAACAAAGCAAACATTTTTGAGGTAGAAATCTATTCACATAATACTATAGTTTACAAAACCTGTTTACATGATCCTGAATAAGCTTTGTACATTTTGTAAACTTTGAACACAACTCCTTTTGTATCCATGTCTGTAGTATTTACTGCACGGTAATATCTAGATTTTATAACTACTGAAATGCAAAATTCCTTGGATGTAGAACTCCTGCCCATCCAAAATTTGTGCCTTTTTGAGTTCCAATTTATCAGCCTGTAAGCACCTAATCCCTGTAGTTTATAACAAATTCCCATCCTGATGGTCAGAGTGTCAAAGAACTCAGAATTTATTTCAAAACTCAGTGAAAATACTGTATCTGTCTATGGACTTCAGCTTCTTTAGGTTTTCTGAAAAATTCTGCTCCTGAAGCTTTCCAGGCAATTCAAAAAGAAGGGATATATAGTTATATCAAATATGTTAGTTTAAAACTCCCTTGACAGGAAAGGTCTTAATCTGGAAGTGGTCTGCATCTAGGAACAGCAAGGAGTAAGGTAATGACTCAGGTTTTTAATTTCTTTAAAACCATTATTATTTTGCTTATGAGGAAATAAATTAGAAGAGACTGATGTGGTCATTTCTTTGAAGAACCAGTATTACACACTGTTCTGTAAATTTGTAAATACAGTTCTGAAAGTGCATTCCATTTACTTTATAGCTTACAGATTGACTGACTAGAGCTACACACATGTGCATTTTTCCATTAAAGCATCAGCATTTTATTGTATTTTCAGTATCACAGTATCATCACAGGAACTTTCTAGACAAAATAATTACCTTCTTTCAAACCCATGATGGGCACTGCAAGGGCTATAAAAGTAGTATTATCTTGAGACATTTTTTGAAATTTATTTTTTAGCAAATGCTCTCTAAACCCACTATGAAGCTTGTATTGCTAACCTCATTCTGTCTTCCAAAAGGGTATTTGCCTAGAAAATTGCATAATCTTAACTAACAGATGAAAAAAGCAAGCCAAGTAAAAACCTTTGGAGGGATTCAGTTCTGATATCATTCTAATTAAAAATTTTGCAAGCAGCTTTAACAAAATGTATAGAGACTCTCAACTGACAGACCCACTTTGAAGAAGGAAGTTAGTTCAAAGATAAGCAGTAAGACTGGTAAAAGGATTAGAGGGCACAAAACAGAACTTCAACTGCAGTAGGGTTACAAATTGACTATGGGCTTGAGGTTAAATTTGCTAAGGCCACTAAGGCTGAAGACTCCCACAGTCTAATGGAGTTTGGATCCATCTCTGTCTAAGAAAAGGCAACTTCTTGCACAACTTAATTCTGAATGTGTGCAATGGTTCAAACTACTGGAGTCATTTGAAAGAAGGCAAAAATTACCCCATAATGTCTTTTCATGCAGAAGTTGCTGTGGAGAACATAAATGCAGTTTGATCAAATTCTTTTGTTTTGTAGGCAGAAAAAATATTTATTCAATTGCACATCTACCATGGAGAATCCCATGAATGACCAAACATAGGCTTAATGCTTTCCATTGCCATCTTCCTACTACGCACATGCATCAGAGCTTGGGTGATGTTCCCCTCCCTCGCTATTTCTCATTATGTCAGCCTTCCAAGCAGGGTTGATGGTCCTGATAACATTCCTGAGAAGAGGTCTTATCAAGGAGTACTGCAGTTATACTTGATTTCTACACTAAGGCACTGGAAGAAGGAAGCACAAGCAAAAGAAAGAATAGGAAAGAACACACGAGGGAGTGACATCCTACTAAAATGCCAGTGTCTCAATTCTGTGGATCTACAGAAATATAAACCAGGTTGAATATATACTACCAAATGAAATTAAAGGGTGGATCCATGTATTAACTTCACTGAGACATCTGCACCTATAATGCCTTTGGGAAAATAACCTTTGAATACATGTTCAAGATGATGTTTGATAGCATATTAAAAAAACACAAAACCATCACAGCAGCTATAACTAATCATGACAAGAATTACAAAGACCATCAGTCTACTAGTCCACATGGTTATACACTATTCTTAACTAATTCAAGCTCCAACAGTATTATCAGATATAAGCAACCAAGTTACCATCTGCAGATACACATATTCATAATTAGGGAAATAAAAAGTAATGATGATGTAACACTAACTTAATTTTATAGTTTCTTCATGACTCCTGGAAGCTTGGGGAGATTAATTATTAAATGAAGGTGTATACCAATGTATGGGATTTTTTTTTTTTTGTCAGATAGCTTCATATGAAGGTATTTCCTCAGGCAGAAATGGATAAGAAGGCTACCTGTGCTTACTGCTTTCCTATTGCTGTATTTACTGGCTTGCTAATCTAAATACATAAATGGAGCATGGGAAATCCACCAACAGTTACCACGGGAGACTTGGCATCATGCTGTATGCTAGTGGGTCACACTTGTTTTCTCCTTCTTATACCAGCAATATGAACAGACTCCACACAAATCATGAAGAGACCTTACCTTTTTGGATACTAAACATAGAAGAGTATGTTATGGAGACTCGTGACTAAGTACATTTACTAAATATATTCAAAAGACTGAAAAAGAAATACTAAGAATAACCATATGCTTTAAATTACAATATCTTTTTGCCTGAATCAACAAGGTGATATCAGGGATAATGAAAAAGACACCACAGTAACAGGCTCTGCTCCCCGCTTTGCATGCCTGTTGACTACGGAAAACATCTTACAGCTCCCAAGTTCCAGATCCAGTCTGCCTGTATCTGTCCTGAGCAGAAGCAAAAGAAGTCAAGGCGTTCAAATTAAAACTCATGCGCAGACTTACTATGAAGTCTGTTTTGAGGACCCAGAGGGCAAGGTGAAGGCAGGCTGTATTAATGTGGATACACTGATGTGGCAGTCCTCTAAATGCAGATACGCTATGCTGCAGTTATTTTAAAAAAAGAAGACCAAACCCACACACGCACTCTCTTAACCCTTTTTTGCAGTGAAAGTGTTTCTTTCCTAAAGGACTGATGGGTCAGCATCAGAAAAACAACCAAGCATCAGAAGTGTTTCAAGAGTTAACCAGGTATTGAACTCTGCATCTCAGTACCTCACTAAAACAGCTCATTCTGTGCTTGGGGCACAATGCGTGGACTTTTCCACAGACCGTTGCTGCAGAAATGGGTTATTGATATTTTTTAATCTACTGTGCTACCTTTTTTAAAATCTCAAGGCCTGCAGTAAATTTTTAAATCTCAAGGGCCTGCAGTAAGTAATGAGAGGAATCTGTTGCATGACTACTTCTTACTATGGAAAATTAAAAATGATGTTATTTTATAGCCATGGAATAATTTTCAGCCACAGATTCTTTTCAGGTACTTAAATATTTAACAGACTCTAGCTTCTCTCTGCAGCAGTTCAGGAAGCTACAATTTTCTTGTAATTGGGAAAACAGAAGTATGGCTAAAATGCATGGATTTTCAGCATTACAAACAAGTTTGCATGCATTTTCCTGTTATAGATAAGGGAACTGTATTTAGGAAGATTTGTTTTCGGTGGGGTGTTGTTGGTTTTGTGTTTTGTTTGTTTTTAACAAACACAATTCATATAAAGTGTGCTAAAGACACAACTCAGGGTCATAACAGCAGTATCAGAATGATAGGCTCCAAGTCACCACGTTTAAGGCCATAAAGGTCACTCAGCCACACAGCCTGACCATCTGTATGTCACAGTCCATGAACATTTTGTCCTGGAACTTTTTCACTGAAGATAGTAACTTGTGTTTGGGTAAGATATATCTAGAAAATGGAGACCTTCCCACATGGGTAAATGAAGTACAGAGAAAACTTGTTACTCTGTACAGTTCTGTTACTGTGAATTTTTACAGTCTGTAGAAATTGGCTAATATTCACCTTTGGTTATGGACAGGATGCCATATAGCTTATCTGCGCGAAGGGAAATATGGGAGGGTATGAGTTGTAAGTATAAAATACACATCTTGCCTTTTTTTCTTTCTTTTTTTGAATCCCCAAAATAAAACTTCCTTACAGATATTCCAAGACTGAAGCTTTGGTTTTAGCTGCTTGGGTTAGAAATGCATTTCATTCTTGCAATAGCTTTTTGTAAACTGATTTTCCTATCTGCTTAAAAGAATTAGGTGCTTCTCTGCTACTGAAGGTCAATGAATTTTTGTTGTCTGGCTTTCTCAAGTATTTTTAAAAAACACTGCCTAAACACACTATTCACAATGCAAAATAACAAAGACACATGCTCACGTGATGTGATCATTTCAAGGGTGAGTTACACTAGTCATCTGCAAGTCTGAGTGCTAGTTTTCTTAAATTTGTTTGAACAGAGCACTTCAGACTAGGCTAATCTCAAGCACTGAGAGCAAGTTCACATCCATCAAAAATACTACCTGGATAATCAAGCTATTTACTCAATGGGTATCAACAGCCATAGGACTCTCACTATCCCATCACTACAGTAAATACTTCTCCACCCACCCCTCATGCTGCAGTGTGCACAAGAATATACACGAAAATGTCCTTCAAGAACAGATTGAGCTCATTAAGACATAATGATGACTAATTAATTTCTTATTTCTGTCCCAAAACCCCACATGGCACTTACTTTTCCAGGTAAAGATCCCCATATACCAACCAGAAATACTTCAACAGCTAAAACAGGTACAGCAAACCTTCAGTATTTGTTTCTGGGAAACTCAGCAAGGAATAAGAAATGTATTTAAATTAAGACTAGTTTATTCAAACAGAAGACAAAGACCAAACTGTTGGTATTTCTGCCTCCCTAATATCCCTTTTGGGGGGGCAGAGGGGAAATCAGACCTGTCTGCCTTGTAATGAAACAACTGTTTTTGATCACCAGAGTAAGATTTCATCTACTGTAGGGATGCATATAAAAAAACCCAGAAAAATGAAATTTGACAAATTAGATCTCATGGTTCAGGAGGTAAAGAACACAGAACAAAACAATAAAAGAATGCCCCTATGATGCAACTCCTACTCACAGTATCAAGCTGTCATTGCATCTATTGGGTAATACTGAAATTGATTGGAACTGAGTGTAGGATGAGCTCACAAGAATAAAATATTTGTAAACAAAAGTTTTATTTCATTATGGAGCTGTTAGACCTGGAACACTGGACAAATTCCAATCTGTGTAATTACATTCTGTCTACCTAAATTCTCTCTGCAGCCTTAATTGGAAACGACTTTTTTCTTAATTTCCTCTCCTACATTATGGTTCCACCACAGATGTGGCTGCACTTGAATGAAATGACTTTATAGTCAGCATAAAGCATAACCTGGGATGCAAGGATAGAACAGAGTTGCTACAAATGTAAAAGTGACAGAAAACTTTCCAAGTCGTCATTATAAGGACCTTTTAGACTCCCCTCTGGTGAAGAAAAACAGGTAAGTCTAAAACCAGTTAAGATTTCTCTCCCATTTTCTAAATAAATCACCAAGTATCTCCAGAAATCTTTCTCTTGTTGAGTGCTAAAGCAACTACTGTTAGCCTCCCCATACTAATATTGGAGAATTCACACTTATTTTAGTCTTAATGATCTCTATATTGTGTGTGATGTTTAAAGAACACACAAAACATAAGCAGTCTCATTCTTAATATGTGATATATGACTTGCAAATTATTTATATTCAGGTAAACTGGCAACAAAGTAAACTTACTGTAGCTTTCCCCTTCTCACTCCCCTCAATCTGAAACAGATGGCCAAAGTACTGCTTTACTTTGCAGAAATTACACAAGGAGTCTGAAGAATGTTCTCACTCACTAGTACTCCAGATTTTCAATAACTTTTTTTCACTATTTGAAAAGAAACTATGGAAAAGAAAAGTGAAACATTTCCTGTTGAGAGGTATTGTTGAGTATATTTGCATATGCAATCCCTGAGATCCTAAACTCCTTTAAGACTAAGGCTTGGAAAGAAAAAAAGCCTAAATCATTTGCAGTAGCATAATGCATAATTTTGTATGCTTTACAGCACACAGCAGTGTCAACTATAAACAACTTATTTACTAAAAAGGTGCAAACAGTGAAGCAACAGATCTCCCACAAATCATAAAGCTGAATGTTTTAACTGTCTTACGTTATTGATACATCTATGTGTGTGTATCTTTATACATATAGATAAAAGAATATATGAATATATAAAAACTTGTCATGATTAGTCATATAAAATGGAGTATATGTATCTGAAATGTTAAGCATAAACATAGGAATTTAAAAATTATCTAATTTAATATCCATGCTACAATATAATTAAAAAGCAAAAAGATTGAGGCTTTCTTCACTTAGCATTCAAATCGCTTAATAAAACAGTACAGACTCTTACTTTAATTATGTTAAAGAGCTAACTCGTGAGCACAGACTAAACCAACAACATGAGTACAAGGACTTTTCTGTTTCCAGAGTGAAACAACTTGATCTGACTACAGGCTACACTAATCAATGGAAGAAAGAAAAGGACCTTTAAAAAAACAATATAGAAAGAAATAGGAAAAATACAGTCCAGTACACTTTAGCTTCAAATTGATTTGTTGCCTTTAAGAAACAAAAAATTCAAATGCAAGATTTTCAGCAAATGCAGAAGATGAAGAATAACTTAAACACTTACTAAACACAACAGAATCTCAACATTTCCTTGACTGATCTATAACAATAAGTATTGCAATATATCCCAAATTATCTGTAAACATGTCAGAATAAAAAGAGTAAATAATGAAACTATACATAACCAATGTTTAATTTGACTCAATATGGTTTCCAGCAGCATAGGATGCCTCACAAACACAAATGTGTTTATGCTCACATCATCCCTAAAATGCTCACATACCTCACAACCTCATCACTATATTTCCAGGAACTTCACTGTATCTCAAAACATGATTAAAGGCTGCCAGCTTGTGATTTATTCCTTAGTCACAATGCCTGTTATCAGCCTTTACCACTAAAGGGTCAGAAGCAAAGTAGATGATCCCGCATTTTTGAACACAAAGCTGGCTAGTCTTAATCAAGACGATTAACAACCCTCTTCAAAATGGTGCAAAAAGGCAGTAAAAATTCCACAAGGTTCTCTTCAGTCCTTTTGGCTAGAAAGAATGTGGTTAGGACACAGGAAACCAAAGAACAGCTGTGCAGTCAGTGAATATAGAGGGGAAAAAACAGCCTATGGTTACTCAGGATCCAGTGATGAAGGCTGGAAACAGCAGGGCAGAGACAGCAGCTCTTTGTCCATAGCTAACAGAATTTTAGACAGAAAATAAAATGCCATTGAAGCCAGAAGCAGGTTTACAGAAAACTAGTGTGAAAGCCAAAGGGACAGTGAAAGATAACATTTCTCATGAGGAGAAAAATGTCCTTTGTTGCAGTAAGCTATTCAGTACTTCAATCCAGCTTTGTCCTATTTTCAATCTCCTCCAAAATCTCCAAGCCTTTGGCATTCTTCCTGTATGTGGGGTGGCTTCCTACTTATCCTACTAAATTTAAAAAATTTATAAAGAGTAAATAACACAAAACATCAGAAAATATATTCTGTATTTTTAAATTACAGTGAAGAGTAATTCAAGTGAAGGTAACTTCAAGCATAAATTATGCAGCATAGTGAACAAATCCAGATCACTGCTGGCTTCATTAGCAACAACATTAGCATACCACTACTTCAGACATAGCCACTGCAAGCACATTAAGAGTCCCCATGTCTGCTGTCGCAGTCATCTGCTCAGAATGGCTGCATTTCACAACATAGAAGACCAGTACAACTGAAGAGTACTACTCTTAGGGTGGAATTCTGTAACAGGAGAGAGAGCACTGATATAAGGGAGTTCCTTTGCTTTCAAATATCAAGTGGCTGTTACAGACTTTAAAGGATGCCAGAAGTCTGTGTTATCATGAAGAGCTCCAAATCATTCTGAATTATGTTAAGCCTTGCTACTCTTATGTAACCATAACACCAGTCTTTTCCAAGTCCCTGCTCCTCACATCAGGCTGAAGATTCAGCTCTCCCTAATTTTCATATTGTCCTGTCTTTAATCTATCACTATCTAAGGAGCAGGATGGCAATTAATGCAATCCTACATTTATAACAAAGCTTCATCATTATAAGCAGCTGCAGTTCAAGTAGTAATTACAGGTTACATAATTGTCATTTCTATTTCTGCTCTTAATCAGAAATACTGTTCTGAGATAGTGGTCAGTGTAACAACACTGACAATTAATAAAACTAAAAGAGATTATAATATCCAAGAGAGTTAACTCTGATTTCAGTTGTCTGAGCTTACACTCGTAAGATGTCCTGGCTATCAGCTGCCTAGATGGTTAGCCTAGCAGCGCTAGCTTGGATGCAGCAGATGAAGCCTACACCACTTGAAGAGTACAATGGCCTTGCTGTGGGGTATCTGGCAGTTCACAGTGCTGAACCAGTGCAAATTTCCCACCTTCCTCTATCATTAAGAGACTGTAGCAAGTTTCTAGACAGTCTCATCCTCTCACACTCCAAAGGAAGATCAAAAGAAACACTAGCCATAATTCAAAAAAATACATATGGCACTCAAGGAGGAAACAGTCCTCTTAAACTTGTCCTCCAGTGCTGCCAGTGGCTTGCTAAGTGGTTTTGGATGCATCACTGCAACTCCTAGGTGTTTCCAGCCTCTATCTTCCCTGATTATATCATATATATTGCAGACAGCATGTTTAATGGGAACCAGTCATAGCCAGCACCACTAGGTGCTACCATCATGCAAGTAACTAAGATCACTAAGAACACCACACTAAAAGTTGCGTGTCTTTAACAGGGCTCTGAAGGCATGTTTCTTTCTAATATGCCAATTAAGCCAGCTGAGTCAGTTGACATTTAATCCACTCTCTGCCTCTGGTTCAGTAACTCTAACAGATGCAAAGATGATTTTAAGGAATACTGGGAAATGAAAAAACTCAGTTTCTTCTCTAGAATGCATACTTCTTGCATTTACTTAGGCCAAGTATCCAGAAATGGATGAGTTAATGGGCAATATCAATACTTGGAATATTTGCACCACAGAGCTCTCTTTGACCTTGCATTCAGTTCACTATTGAAAAAGCAACCGCCTCACTCCACACAAGGTAAAAACAATACAGAGTTCGACATCATATTAGAAAGGATTCAATTCAGTTCAATACATTTTGGTATCAGAACTGCAAACCTTGATCTGCAAAGCTGCAAATGAAGAGAAATTCACTTTAAAGGTCCTCCACTTACAACAGATTTCACGTAGCTAAGCTCTCCAAGGCAGCATCCTGCTTACTAGAAATTAATCTGGAGATATGGATCCAAGGTCATCATGTTCTTTTAATGACCTGAACTCACCAAATCTGAAACACTGTACAAAGCAACATGGGCTGCTGTTGCAATAAATGACCAGACTATTCCACTTTGATCAGCATGGGGTCCCACATAATTGTCAAGGAGCACAAACTTGTTTGCCAGATTACATTAATGTGAAACAACTTCTCAGCTATGTTGTCCCTGAAACACTGTAATACTTTTTTTCCCCAAAAATTATAAACTCCCCAATGCTGTATTTAGAAGTAGAAAGGATAATTAAAGTTTCTGCTTACATAGCCTCTTAAATCTCTGTATCATCTTTTTTCTATGTTGGAGATCAAACGGGATCCTCTCCCCCTAGGTAACCAGACTACAGAAAGGACCAATTCTTTCTTGACTAGCGTACCACATGGTCCTAAGGACAGAATGAGCATATTAGCAATAGCAGTGTTCGCTGAGTTCTGATTGCAGAGTCGCTGCTGCATGTGAGGGTGTGGAAGGCAAAGAGGACTTTGTCTCTAACAGCTTCCGTTACTCTAAAGAATTTTACTTAAAACACTGGAAATTTGTTTTTGTATTTAGTGATATGCAATGAAATCTGGATATCTCATTTTAATAAACAAACTTCCAAAGCATACCTGTGTTTAGGGATTAGATAGAAACCATTTTGAATCTGAATTTACAGTTCCCCACTTGTTGACTAATTATGTGTCTTAATAAGACAATGAACTGCTTTGATTCTGGTTCGATTTAAACCATGTAAATTGAAGTTCGTCTCCCATGACAAGTATCTATGTACTATCAATTCCTGAGCAACACTCTTGATGGCCTCAGATTAATCATCAACAAAAGTAAATCACTAGGAAGTGAAAATCCCCAAAATTAAGTATACAAGTGTAGTAAGACTGGATTTGGGTCGATGAGTTTGGGAACTCACAGTTAAATAATTTTGTGGCCTTGAGTGAAATAGAAGATTATCATCTGTTCTTATAAGAATTTTGTCTAGTTTGTGCACTACTAAATCCAGAAAAATAGTTCAAACTTGTTGTGTTAATGCTGTATTATGAAATGCATGTTTGCAAATTCTTGCCTGCAAATGGCAGTTGCACACTATGAAGGCTGCTGGGGTAGCAGAAGCCCTAATTAAGAACATATAGGTTTCCTGTTCTAGCAAGACTCTTTGTTTGATCCTAGATTCAGGAATTAAATACCACAGGGAGAATTCTACTTTTCGATTAGACAAAGCAACCAACCAACCCCCTCAGCCCTCCATCACACTCCTAACTTCTTACTCTCAGGACATCAGGTATCCCCACATCCTTCCCTTCATGTGATGTCTAAAGTCAGGCACGAAACTCTCACAACCATTTAGAGTGCTGCCATTCATGCATTTTATTTAAACCACTTGTCCAGTTATGATAAGTAGACAGAATGACAAAATCATGGCCTATCTAAACTTCAAGCACAGTCCTGACAAGTACTTTTTCAAAAGCAGCCACTGAATTCATTTACAAATTGTATTGATTTGGAGCAGATTTTTTTCCATATTCTACCCAGTCTTTAGTGAACAGATATGGCTTTGGAGAATCAAATCAATGGGTCTTTGAATCCAAAGTAGAATACTAATATGAACGAGAAGGCAACATGCAGGTTTCACCAAATAATGAGTATGGCCAAACAAAGCTCCAGATAGTGCCCAAACCTCTGCAGTTCAGTGAAAGAATTCAGGCAAAAGGACCAACTCATTAACTGAAAACGCAACCATCAAAATATGTGGGAGTGTTCACATTTTGTAAATTATTTTCTAATAATTTTGTACTCTAGAAAGTTAAGAACTTAAAAAATGCTTGGCAATTTCCAAAATTTGCTCCTAAATGAGTTAAAAATTAGCAATTACTACTACATAAGAAGTCTTTTTCATCTTTATATGCTTCTATTTAGCCTGCGTCTACAGTAATGAGCAAAAGTACTTCAAAGAGCATTTATTTACCATTCTCCAAATTCACAAAGCTAGCTCAGATTCTGTTCTTCTGAAAAAAACACACTTCAGATCAATTTTTGCCATTACAGAATGAGTCCACCTGTCTATCATTTAATACACAGTTTGACTCCCATAATTTAATTTCAAAATGCCAATAGAGAAGAAAGATTCCTCACTGTTACTCTGGAAATTATCTAATCTGAATTTCTGCCAGGTAATTCTAAAATTGGCTGTTTGTGAACAGCAGATAATTTTAGTTAACTCCCAATACTACATGACCTGAATTCTTCACTACTTCTGTATTTCTAAATAGGTCTGCATTACACCCAAACCACAAAGTGTGATCAGAAATCTGATATCAGCTCCTTAAGGAGAGAGCAGAACATGTCACTTAATATTCTGGTGTTCCTGCAGTTTGATCTAATCCTCAATGAACTGCAGGAACGACAAAATATTAATTATGGACATATTTTGCTTCATTATTTATGCTTCCTCCAAAAGGTAATGTTTAAGAAACAAACCCCTCATGCTTAATTCTGTGTCATCTTTTGGCCAATTACCACAGCAGGAGGGATGCAGATTAAAACCAAATCAGCTGACTCCTACTGTTTGCAGCCTCTCAAACATGTGTTCTGCTTGTAAGTTGTACTTAAAGCAGGTATAAAGGTCATATTTGCATAAACTCATACTCCTAACAGAAATATTTTATTATTTTTTATTTCAATGATGATTGCTCTCTCATCTGGATTTAACTTCATTATAAATGAACCTCTTTTCAATGGAGACATATCTAAGCAGGGTAACTTGTTTTGTATAGAATGGATAAGTCCACAGATACTTATTCAGGGAGATCTGTATTGTTCAACAGCTAGTGCAGTTACTTGGAAGTTGCAATGGAAGGCTTTCCCTTTTTCTCCAGGGAAAGCTCAATACAGGAAACTAACTCATCAAGCTACTTGGAAATGTCACTTGGAGGAGTCTCTGTCTACTGTTTCTATAGGATGTCGTGGAGACCAGCTTCACAACACAGACCAATCGATTACACACTCCTCCAACCACAGACTGCCTACACCTGGGGACAAGGACTCTGTACGCTGATGGAACAATCCATCAAGTGAATATAGCTATTGCTTTAGACCATAACAATATTAAAGCTGACTGGAAATGGATACAAATATTCACACAGACACCAATGACTTGGATTTAGTCCTTTTCCTAGCAATTATCTTTAAGTATCTTTAAGTAGCATCACATCATTTTAACACAACTGCAGTACCTCTTAACTGGACATTAAATTCACTGTTGAAACATTAATGCTTTTGTTCCCCAGCGCTGTAAAACATAACAAAAAAGATTTTGATTATTTTCTTCTCTCTTATAAATATTCCCTCTACTTTTTGAATAAAACAATTGATCTAATGATATCTTTGCAAGGACATTTCATGAAAAAAGTCTGCTTCAATCACAGCTATCTGAAAAGGCAAATAAGGAATGGATGCTTAATTTTTTTTCCCTTTGGTCAAGTTAAAAAATCATTGCTATAACTTTGAACAGTACTGTACTTCCTTTATGTTAAACTGCTTGCAAATAGTAGGCAGACACCTGTCAAAACAATGCACTTGGTTGCTAAAGTATACTGTTTGACTGCAGTAACTACACTTAGCACAGTTAGTTCCACAAGTGGCTATCCTGCCTCTGCACCACTTCCAAGCAAGTGGAAGAAATAATTCTTGTCTAGTACTTTCAAGAAACTTAACAGCTACGATGGCTATCTCAGAGACCAAGACACAATTCATGAGGTCTTCTCCCAAAGTACAGCAAGCTATAGACAAACAGAAACCCCCACGCTCCTTCTTCCAGAGACCATCTAGCTGTGTAGACAGAGATGAAGGTTAAAACAAAATTAATTCCTTCTAAGCAATTAAGCACAAAGAAATCCCATTATATCATCCAAGTGTTTTGCAATCATTCCTGTTGAAGACTACGAGCTAAATCTTTCATTGGTACTGGCGCATACATGAGCATCATTCTCTCCTAAACACCTAAGAGAATTCCATTAGTTAGGAAACATATTGTGAAGCTTTAAAATTTACACTTTGACAGCAAAGAACTAATCTGTATGTCCACACCTATATGTGAGCATATATATATTTATATATTATGAATTTCTCTCCCATTCTTATCTCCCATTACCTTGGATAATTGAGAGATGACTAAATCGTTCTATTAATTGGCAAGTGTATTAAATGTTTTGAACTGTTGCTATAAATAGGGTTCTTTTCCACTGTGAAAATGAAAAGGCTGAAATGTCTTTTCTAAGCTTTTTGGTTTGATGAGTACACTGCCTTTTTTTCCACTTTTTTTTTTTCCCAAACCACACACTTTGAAACAAAGCCTGCACAAGCAGATTTAGCACAGAACTGTCCAAAGCTGCCTTCCTTCCCAACCACAGCGCCAGGAAGAATAGGGCTCTCTGGTTGTGAGTTCTCAAAGTATTAGAAAATAGCTAGTACAGCATGATTTCCCTGGTTCTTCACCATTAGTCTTAATATGAATTAAAGTATCTGAAATGTTGTCAGAGCAGCATCTGTTACAAAACCTGCTCCTCTTCTTCCTGCTTCCATGTGGCTTGTAAACTCTGCTTCCTCTGCCAAGGTAGGTCTGGCTAGAAAGTATTTTAATGCTAAAATCAAAATTCAAATCTTTGCTTGCAAATGCTTTTTTGTGGGCACTAATCAAGTTAATTCATAGCTATAGAGACATTAACTACGATCTGCCAGAAATAGGTCACTGTATTCAACATTATTTTAGATATGCTGTTTTTATCTAAAACAGAAGAAGCTTCACGTCTAAAGACTTATCAGTCTACTAAGCCTAAAGTTGATTGAGCATGAAATATTTTCATAATCAAAATCATCATCATGTATCAAACCCACTTCCCAAAATTCTCTTTGGAATTATGCATCGATATCTTCCAATGTATAGGGCACAAAAAATCTTGAGTGAAAAAGTCAGTGAGTATAATGGCAATTGAATCAACTTGAGAGAACTTGTCCAGTGACAACAGGTTAGCTGCAGACACTTTGAAATGTTCTCCTAAGTACATTACTTTCTAATTATATATGCAAAACACCATTTCAGGGATAATCTGAACATAAGACTTTTTGTGAAATGTATGGAAGATTAATCAGCATATTAAGAAGTATATGCCACAGTACTGATACAGACAATAATCCCTAAAAAGTAGGAATTTTATCAGAAGAAAAAAGCAATGGACTTTAATACTTGGAATATGATTAATCGTCATCCTGCAAACTGGTATAAGTCTCTCTCCTCCTTACATAATCTTCCATCTTCCCCTTTCAACTGATTTTCTGCTACACCTACAAGCACAGAAATGATCTTACCATTTTGTTTAGGCTTTTACACCGGCTTTGCACAGCCCATACAGTTGCGTAGGCTTCCATAGCTATAGCTACTCAGTACACACATGACTAGAACTATCAGAATTACATTGGGCAGTTCCCAAAGCAGGAACTGCTAGATTTGGGAAAAAGACAAAACTGGAAAGGCTATGTGCTATGTGCCCTCGATCTCCTGAAGGTCACAGAAAGAAAACACAGCTCTGTTGACATGTCAGGGATGCATATATTCTTACCAAATTAAATTTCTGGAGGAAGTCTTTGGGTCACTTCTGGACTCCAGCACATTTTATAGTTAACTATATTTTAACTACGCTACTTTGAAGCAAATCAGCTGGCTTGCTATACTCTAATCAGGTCATCCAGAAAAGAATCAAAAGCAAGATTTTGCTGAAAACCAGATGCATCTGAAAGCAGAAATTTTTGACTACACAAATAGAATAAAAATATCTTATACAAAGCAGAATATTACATTAGCATTTTATTTTGGAAATGGCCACTGCAACATAAGAAGTTATTTTCTACTTGTTATTTTGAATTGCATCAAATTGCAATTATTTCATTGCATCACGGGACACTAAGCTACATTAAAGATACGGTGCTAGTTTCAACCAAATGATATAACACTTATTCTTACTACCTATCACTTTAAGACAGTGGCATACAAGCAAGCATGAAAAAAATGTATTTGTTCAATGGGCTTTTTTGTTTTGAATCACACATTCCACACACCTGACACTATCTGTGAATTCTCAGGAGAGAGCAGACTCTAAGATAGATTATGATCTGAAAATACATCTGAACAAATCATACATCACTTCTTCAGTTAGCCACTTTAAACAACAAAATTAAAGATCAAATGCCACAAATCTGTTTCAGTGTTTTGGATTTAATTAAGAATTAAGAGATTGCATTTTGGCTGGAAAATTCAAGTCAGACTGTGGCTGGATCTTACCTGATCCAGGGAAGACCAAAAACACTGCATGAGAAGAAAAATAAGCTAGAAATATATTTAACTAACCATTGGGAAAACATATCAAGAAAAAGAAACACATCACTTGAACTCTGGATGGATACTCTCGACCCAATATGGCATTCAATATCAGCAAGAGCACCAAAGACAAGCCCTCTTCTCAATCTTTCAAAAACTCTCCTGAAAGTTGGACAAGCCTTGCTCAGCAACGATCTCCAACAAATAGGTAAGTCACAAGAGAAAGCTGGTATTTAGATATAATCAATATTTCTTCATAATCCATTAAATATTATGGCCATAGTTTACACAAGAAGTGTATAATCATTCAGCAGGGAAATGTGATGTACTGTGGATATATGGAAAATTCCAGTGAGGAAGGATTAACTTGATGGTGTGAGAAAAGGCATGATGCGGCAAATATGATACTCTATAGTATACATACAGTATGTCTTGTCAAGGGAAGAAGTCATTTATGCTCCTTTTAAGATTTATACTAAATTGCCATCATTAAAGAGTGAAACAGAAATAATTAGATTCTTATCCAGTCCTTAGACTTTCTATATGTTTTGGGACACAAAACTGCAATGAGGGCCAAAATTTCTCGAGTGCATAGCTGCCACCTATCAATAACTTTAAAGGCTCTCTGGATACTAGCCCATGAAAAGGTGGGAAGTCAAAATGAAATTCAAGGGTGAATTCATTGATGAGCCTGTAATCAATGCTGTTTATTCCTGTTGCTACTGTTTCTACTAAAGTTGTAAAGCGTTTGAGGTTATCAAGAAGAAATACAAAGTCAAAGTTATTTTAAGACAAAGTTTGATTAACAGATTTTTAGAAAGTTATAACACCTAGTCTTAATTAAATTGCACATGAAAGAGCAAATGGTTAAAGGCTTTTCTGTGATGGTTGATAGAATGAAGATGTACAGAAAAATCTACCTATGATCAAGATGCAAGTTGGATAGTACAATACAGTACTCATCCTAACTCAAAATAATACTCAGGGTACTTGGTCTGTCTAGGTGTCCAAAGAAAGCTTTTTCTGAAATATTACTTGTCTCACTGCATCATGAGCAACACAGAACAATATTATGGAAAAGATGCAATGATCAAACCTTTTATTACACTCTATGCAGAATCAATACTGCCATATTCCTACTGTTCAAATTAATCAGCCATTTACTGATTTATCAAAAAACAGTGCTTGTCCTTGTACTCACATTTCTAAGTCTTTGTAACGCATAACCTGAAAGTTCAGGTTCTTGTTTAGAAAATCAAAACCATACAAATGAAAGTGCAAGTAAATATTACTCTTCCATATTCATTGATGAGCCACTACCACTAGTGGGTATATACCAATGCTATTGGTCATACTGACTAGCACCCGGTCCTTACAACACCCAGCTCACAACTTGATAATCAAGTATCAGACTATCAGAACAAATCAGTCATACTCATTTAAACTTAATTAAGAAGTTGAACTGACAAGACTGTCGTAATAGTAAATAAAAACAGCAATAGTCAGACACCAGGTGAACATGCATAAGAACATCATACACCTGCAGCTACAGGATATTAAATATACCTTCCCTAATTACTGGGGGTGCATGTGGGAAACAAAAATAAATTTAAAAAAAAACAACCCCCAAACCCCCTTACACCTACCTGTATCTTTGTAGGAACAGAGATTCTTATGTTCCCTAAGGATTCATCCACGTTACTATTCAATGATACTTC
Source organism: Eurystomus gularis (assembly GCA_013400335.1). Classification (NCBI taxonomy): domain Eukaryota; kingdom Metazoa; phylum Chordata; class Aves; order Coraciiformes; family Coraciidae; genus Eurystomus; species Eurystomus gularis. The sequence goes on from VZZY01018259.1 coordinate 229,868, forward strand.
CCAAGAAGAGGTTGTGTTCTCATGAGCTCAGGTGACCTGGAACAACATTAATAAAACAATTCAAGGTTGGATTTATACGTGCCAAATTTCAAACTGCTGAAGTATTCTCTGCACATAGCATCCAGGTTTGGAGTTAAAGGTATTTCAGTCAGAAATTTTATATTTGCTTAACGTAAAAACAACTTGTTTTCTTACTAATCCCACATAAGTCCTACATTAAGAATGGTTGTTGCTGTTGGTTTTTAAATCCATATAATGTTAGAATAACTGCATTCTTCCGAAATAACTGTTGTCTTCTTTCTGCAGTTCAGTTACATTAATATTTTCTAAGAAAACCTTACTAATACAGGTAGTATTAACAGTAATCAACTGTATTTGAAGGGAAACAACTAGTATATTTATATATCATTATTTCAGCCATAGGCTAAAATATACTGTACTTACAATGTGACTTTGGTTATTTACGGACATTAAGTATTCTCAGGAAAGATATTTCAAGACTAGGGATCCACTTAATCACCACAGGAATGGATAATGCATTTCAAATAGCCGTATTTGACACAATGGAACGAGCTGGTTCTTGACTGCCACAGCTAATAGCAATAGGGACGTTTTAATTTGCGTCTTAATTTTTTATTTTATTGAAATAGCAGACAGTGTACTGTGTCTCATAAACCCTTACTCTTCCTCAGCTATGAAATATAATTTAAGCACTGATGTTACAAACTTTAAAACAAGTTAGTAACAACACACTATTAAAGTTATTGTGCTGTGTAGACTAAATAAATGCTCTGAAAGATCTTAGTATTGAGAACATAAAGTACAAAGATCATGGGGTTCGTAGAGCTCATTTTAAGTCAAGAAAATATCAACAAATGATCCAGGAAGGCATTTCAATGTTTCTCCTTGTGAGTTAGACTCAGTGAAATAATCCCTGAAAGCACTGATGTTACTTTACACTAGAGGTTCAAGTGTATTTGCTTTACATGCTGAAGGCTGATGACTAATTTTAAATCTGAACTGTATAGCACATTACAGTGTTCAGTTGGATAGCAGCACACAACTGGACAGATTTTAAATCACACGACTGAAATCAGAAAGGGGGCATTCATGGGCAAGCATTATTACATCAATACTGAAATTTATGACAGTGGAGATACAGTGAGGTGTCTCTCCAAATTAGACAATATTCATTGTGCAGACTGCATTTTAAATATATTTAATGACACTATCATTTTGCATCCAGTAACAATTCAGAAACATTCCTTCTCCTTAGTTTTTTGTGGGTTTTTTTGTTTTGGTTTTGTTGTTTTATACTTATTTATTGCTTAGGCAATTTTATAAATGCAAAATCCATTACAATTAAATGGGCTAACATGTGAGAAGCAAAAGATTCAACTTCCCCCACCCCAATGAAACTTACAACGACATGCTAGGGAATGCAGCTCACTGTATTTTATTACAAAACAGATAACCCAAGTCCTCCCAGAGGGTTGCTGTGAATGGAGCTAAATCCAGTTGGTGACCAGTCACAAGCAGTGTCCCTCAGGGCTCAGTTCTAGGACCAGTCTTGTTTAATATCTTTATTAATGACCTGGATGAGGGGATCGAATGCCCCCTCAGTAAATTTGCAGATGACACAAAATTAAGTGGGAGTGTTGATCTGCTTGAGGGTAGGAAGGCTCTGCAAAGGGATCTGGACAGGCTGGAGCGATGGGCTGAGGCCACTTGTGTGAGGTTTCACAAAGCCAAGTGCAGGGTCATGCACTTCAGTCACAACAGCCCCCAGCAACGCTACAGGCCTGGGGAAGAGTGGCTGGAAAGCTGCCTGGTGGAAAAGGACCTGGGGGTGCTGGTGGACAGCCAGCTGAACATGAGCCAGCAGTGTGCCCAGGTGGCCAAGAAGGCCAACAACATCCTGGCCTGTATCAGAAACGGTGTGACCAGCAGGAGTAGGGAGGTGATTGTGCCCCTGTACTTGGCACTCGTGACACTGCACCTTGAATACTGTGTCCAGTTCCGGGTGACACAGTACAAGAAGTACATTGAGGTGCTGGAGCAGGTCCAGAGAAGGGCAACGAAGCTGGTGAGGGGTCTGGAGAATATGTTGTATGAGGAGTGCCTGATGGAACTGGGATTGTTAAGTCTGGAGAAGAGAAGGCTGAGAGGAGATCTCGTTGCACTCTACAACTACCTAAAAGGAGGTTGTAGCGAGGCTGGTGTTGGTCTCTTCTCCCAAATTACTAATGATAGAAAGAGAGGAAATGGCCTCAAGTTGCATCAGGGGAAGTTTAGATTAGATATTAGGAAGAAATTCTTTACTGAGAGAGTGGTTAGGCACTGGAACAGACTGCCCAGGGAGGTGGTGGAGTCACCATCCCTGTAGGTGTTTAAAAAATGAATGGATGTAGCACTGGAGGCTTTGGTCTAGTGGTTAGGGAGATGCTGGGATGAAGGTTGAAGCTGTTGGTCCTGGAGGTCCTTTTCAACCACAATGATTCTAAGATTCTATTTCCTGTGTAAAATAAATAAACGTAATTGAGTGCAGAGGCCATAACCATGGTACTAAGTACTGCAAACCACTGAGTATTCACAGCAAACTGGACAATCTATAAATAAGCAAGCAGATGCTCTTAGCATAACTTCACAAGACTGTACAACTTGCACAAATTAGAAAGCTGTTGTTGTTGAAATCCAATTAATTTTTCTCCACTACAGCTTAGCCACAAAGAAGCTGCTTTACACTGAAAAACTAATGAAAACATTAGCAGTATTTACATAATTCCTGTTGAAAGGAGCTCTTTGATTCATTTCAACAATAGCTAGATTGTATCTTTTGAGAGAAAAGCTATGTAAAGTAAAGGCATGGACAAGATTCCAAACCTGTTTTACAAAATCTTTTGAAACAATTCTATTAATGCCTTACTGCACCCTCTCAGCATTAACACTGTCACGATACAAAAAAAAAAAGTTCAAGTTTAGATCTGCATTTCAAGGTGAATGGCACTTAGACATTGTGTAAACATTATGGGGCTTACTTAGAACTCCCTATCTATGTTAATGAGACTACAAAGGAGGCTGCATTGTCAAATATTGCACCCGTACAGTCTATTGCCAGTACATTAGGAAGCTAACACTGTAAGTGACCTTGAAGAACGTTAATGCTCATCATTGCCAGCACCTGGTGCAAAACTACATTCTAAGAATAAACAAATTAGTATAAAAGACTGTGTGTGGAAGGAAAGGAATCTGAGGGTTGAAACTCTGAGTTACCTCTGCAGTGAAACAATTCTGCACATCAGTAGAGATGTGTTGCATAGAGACAAGTAGCTTACTCAATGCTTTTACTTGGCTGGTTCATCCTACAAAGTACTGGTTGTAATTTGCATCTGTTTTAAAGGCGGAGGGAAAAAATATAGGGAAGACAGGTGAACTGTTATCAGAAGCTGATTCTGATCATATAAACACCTTACATAACACTGCAGCAAGCACTTGGGAAGCCCTGCAGAAAAATTGATAAATTATATGATAATTCTACAAGAACAGGCAACAGACATGATTCATACTGAAAGACAAGATTGATTGCACAGAACAGAACTCAACAAATATTAGAAAGAATTGAAGGTAAAAAAATATTAGAAACTAACAATATATTAACAAGATCACATGAAATCAGGAATAGCTTGAGGTTTGTTTTTTTTAGGAGCTTATAATTGACTCTGAAGCCAAGACATATAAACAGCCATTGAGATGTCTTTGTGTTTTCAGAGGAACTTGAAGATTATGTCAGCCCTCTTCCAGTAGCATCAACAGCCCTTGCACCGCTACTCTTATTATTAGGAACTCCGTGAATAGTAGCAAAGATTTTTCTATAGGAAAGACAACGTAACTTAAATGAGGGACCTAAACACACTTAATCTAAACTCAGAAGTACTATATCACAAATAATGGAGCTGAACTTTAAGTTCTCTTGCTATGTCAAATTAATCTGATTTCAATTTTAGAAATTGTATCAGAAACTCATATGCAACAGGAATTTTGCTGCAATAAGCCCTACAAGGTCATGTGCTGTTCGTCAAATACCATAGCAAGTGTGTTAATAAATACTATTTACTTTATAAAATTCTTTAAAGGAATGCATTACCCAAACAGCTCGCTGACAGAGGGGAAGGCATAGAATATGAAAGGATCTGAATAGCAAAGCCAACATAAATTTGTACATTAATAAAATAATAATGGGGAAACAGCAATTTAACAAGACACAGAGATGAAAAGACATCTTGTCATCTCAAACACTTATCTGAAAAATGCAAAACAGTCTGCCATTTTTCAGTGCATATATAAGTTTGTATTACTTTCCAGAGCAATCTGTGAATTGCAACATAAATCACACGTGAAGTGTAAGCTGTAAGACTTTCAAGACTAATAGAAAATAGAATTCGTCGCACCAACCATGCAAGTATATGGTGTATTGTTGTATTTATTAGGTCTCCTGGTATAAGCACACAGCATACTGATTGATGTGTAGTAGGGAGCTTGTGAAGATTTTTCGAGAGTTCTGAGCATTTTGAAATGATATATGAATTAGTTCGCAGTTTATACTTTCTTCACCATCTCATGGCTTTTCTTGTTGCCCAGACTCATCTTGTTTCCTCAGTGATTGTGTCTCATCCATACTTTATACTGAACTGGTACACATGAAACACTTTACTAACTGTCTTACAGTACCACTTCAATAACTGCTACACTCTGCTGATAATCTTACAGTTAGCATTTATTTCTATCTTAATCCAGAGTGTATGTCACTAATAGATCAAATATATGGGCTTGCTATAGACCACTATAGCTCCTTTGAAAAGATACCTTCTTAACAAAGTATCTCTCTTTCATTACAATGTTACCCTATTCTTAATTATATCTGATTCATTATACTAATTTGCTGATTAGCTGTTGAAAAAAAATTCATCTGGTCCAAGAAAAACTTTTTGGACAACAAGAATTGAAACTAAAATTCCAGTTGAGTCAAAGACAGGGAAAGAAATTATTAAGAAATGTGTATAAACTATGATACAATATTGTAAATCCAGTTCAGTAGAGAACTGATTCCTTTCATGTTGCACAGCATCAGAAGGGATACCTCATGCTGTCTTCTAAACGTGCTAACCTTAGCCCCAACCTTCAAGTAAAACGCGGACATTGCACCATGCGTTATCACAATTGACTACAGGCTCCTTTCTGCTTATACAAACCAAAGTACACAAGTATAAAAAGGAGCAATAACCTATACTTAAGGGGGTTTATTTTAAAGTAAAAAAGGATGACTGCTTTCAACAAAAGAAATAATTCTTTGTGTCCACAAGAAGTCTCAGTTTTCTCAACATTACAATCTAAAATGTTGGTGTTTCTCATTTTAATATTTACTTCATTATTTTGCTAGATACAAAACAGCCAGCAAATGCATGTAGTTTAAAGGAAATGTGGAGGTGATTGCTCATTTGTGGTATGGAATTGGGACCTCAGTTATGTTCCTCCCAGTCTGCTGGTGCTACTTCACTTCCCAAGTTTTAAAATCAGGCATGAGCTCTATATTCCAAGTAACATGAAATCTAAACCACAGCCCTGGGATGCAAAAGATTGTTCTATCCTTCCTGGGACTATCCTTAGTTAAGATACAAATGCTAAATTTGATACAAGTTCATTCCAGCATTTTAGCATTGATATAAAGTATTTATACGCTCCTGTGAGATGGGACTATTTCAAGATAATAATTTCATTGTCTTCATTTAGTAAAAATATTATTCTTCTCCATTATATATTTGGAAAGAGTTTTGAAATAACATTTAGCCCCTCATCTTCACCTG
>VZZY01018262.1:0-13048 GCA_013400335.1 Eurystomus gularis
CTCGTGTACTCTTACGTTATTAAATCCGCCACTGTGCACGCCGCCGCCGCCCAAGTTCCGCTTTGCCGCAGCCCCTCCCGGCTCGCCGGAGTCTCCGACGCGGCGCTCGACGCTACCGGGGGCTGCCGCGGAGCCCCCCATCTCCCCTGGCACTCCGGAGCTGCCGCCTCGGCCCTTTCGACGCTTTTTTTTTCCTAAGCCTTGAAGCGTGGCCAGTGCTCCCAACGGCACGGAGAGCCGGGGCCGGCGGAACGCACCAGGACGCCCGGCCAAGCCTGGGCACGTAGCCGGTACTGCCCGTTGTCGGGTTGATCAGGAAGACCTTTAGCCTCCGAAGGTTGTACCTGTTTTGTACAAAAGAAAAAAAAAGAAAAAAAAAAAAAGAAAAGAGCCTGTTTCAAGGTCTATTTTAACAACGAGATGCTATTTTGTTATCGAACCTAACCGAGTCTTTTTTTTTTTACCGTCCGGATCGGGTGGCCGCGGCGCGCGGCACCAGCGGCGTCAGAGGAAACACTTTTGTAGCCTGGAAGCCTAACGCCGGATTAACCCGCGGGATAGGAGCCCTAATCCCGGCGTTCCCGAGGGTAGCGGGGACAGGAGCGCAGGAGTGGAGGTGACGCTGAGCGAGCCGATGGCCAGCCATGAGATCTGTCTGCTCTGAAGCAAAAAAAAAAAAAAATTAAAAAAAAAAATCAATAAACCCAACTCATTGTTCTTGTGACACAAACCACCGGGACCTGCCGTGACCTGGGAAGCAGCAGCCGAGCTACACAGGGAGCAATAAAAGCCAGTTCTGTTGAGTTCTGGTGGAGAAGTGGGACATGACTTCACACCCAAGCTGAGGCCAGGTGAGCAAGTTCTATTTCATCTCAGGGAGAGATTTTACGCAAGCTGGGGCCGGAACTGCAGTTTTAAAAAGCCTGACATCCATGTCCTTGTCTGTGACATCCCATCGCCACCGCCGGGGCCGGGCCTGCTCGGCCGGGGCACGACCACGGCGTTGGCCAAGCCGCCACCACCACCACAAGTCCACCAGACCTGGATTGTTCGGCGCTGCAATAACGGCCGAGGCCTCGCCGAGCTGCTGCCGGCGGGCCCGGGGGGTGAAGCCCCCTCGCAGCACCAGGGCCCAGGAGGGCTTCGCGCACGGACCGAGGATCGATTATTCTTTTCCTTCCCCGCGATAACCCCGTCTTATGCAACGCAAGCGACATTAACTCTTAGCGTAGTGTTCCTACCTCAGCCCGTAGCCCATGGTGTTTCTATGCAGTGCGTGGTAGTCCCAAACCCAACCGTTTTGGGGTTGTTTTATTTTTTGGTGCCGGGTGAACGACGCGGCCTTCCCTCCTCCTCCTCCCTGCTGACGTACGGCGTGACGCCGTGACAGCGCGGCCGCCACGCGCCAGCNACCACCATGCCCATGGGCCGGCCGGCCCCGCACGCCCCGCGCCGCGTCTTGTGTTGCCCGGAGCTGTCGGTTTTACCTGTCCTCCTATTAAAACGTCGTTTCCGTAGGTTCTCCTGTCAGAAATAAAAACTGTCTCCTAATAGCACACTGCATCTTCAAGCAGTAGACAGTAAAATACCTGCAAATGTGAATTTCTTAGTTTTCATAAGACGACGAAGGAAAAAAAACCCTAGAACTTAACCTTTCATGTGCCAAATACTGTAAGTTACTTTGTTTTTTCCTTCCAAACGTACCTTTTTCTACATATCCGATATCTTAGCTAGCATAAAATCATTGGTGCCATGAAAAGTATTTTTAAATTTAAATAAATATTTAAATATCATGAAGACTGGACTTGCTGTGAGATTTGTTCACCGTTTATGGTGTCGGTACCAGCTTTTTCAACTTGAGTAAAGAAGCGGCTCAAAACCCACAAGGAATGTGGCCTTTTGGCTGCCCACACCCTGAGGTGCTGAGGAACCTTGAGCACGGTGGGGCAGCGGCTCTGCTGCAGCCACTCCGGCCTCCAAAGGATCCCAGCACAGTGGGGGTGGGAAAGAACCTCTGGAGATCACCTCGTCCAACCCCCTGCTCCAGCAGGTCACCCAGAGCAGGGGGGCCCAGGATCGTGTCCAGGCACCTTTGGAATCTCTCCAGAGAAGGAGACTCCACAACCTCTCTGGGCAGCCTGGGCCAGGCTCCAACACCCTCACACCAAACAAGTTTTTCCAGAGGCCAGAGAGTATCTCCCAGAGATAAGGAGGTTCCTCTGTGGCAGGGCACTCATCCTGCTGTCAGGGCACTGACCAGGAGCACTGAGCCAACAGCACCAGAACCATACGTACATGTAATCACAGAATCATCAAGTGTTTTGGCTCTGAAGGGACCTTTAAAGCTCATCTCGTCCAACCCCCCCTGCAGGGAGCAGGGACATCTGGAACTAGAGCAGGTTGCTCAGAGCCCCGGCCAACCTCACCTGCAATGGTGCCAGGGATGGGGCAGCCACCACCTCTCTGGGCAGCCTGGGACAGGCTCTCACCACCCTCAGCGGCAAGAATTTCTTCCTTCTCTCTAGTCTAAATCTCCCTCTTTTAGTTTCAAACCATTCCCCCTTGTCCTGTCCCAACAGGCCCACCTAAAAATTCTGTCCCCATCTTTCTGATAGACCCCTGGAAGTCCTGCAAGGCCACCAGAAGGTCTCTGTGGAGCCTTCTCTTCTCCAGGCTGAACAAGCCCAACTCTCCCAGCCTGGCCTCCCAGCAGAGGGCTTCCACCCTCCCATCATTGCTGGGGCCTCCTCTGGCCCCACTGCACCAGGTCCATGCCCACTCCAAGTTCAACTCACAGCTGTGGAGCTCCCGTAGGAACTGCCCAGTGGCCTCAGCCCAGAGACCTTCCTTCTGCCTGCAGAAGGATTTATCAGACATCTTACTCAGGGCCCATACTGCTGGAGTCCGGGGTGCTGAACACCTGCTGGCCTGAGGAGCTGACGGGAACCCCACACGAGCTGGATGAGGGCACATGCTCCAGGTTTGCTGGTCAAGATCATGGAGAAGTGGCTCATACACTCGACGAGGATCCGGCTGATCCAGCATTTTACTATTTTTTTTTTAAATAACTTTCATATTGGGAAAAAAATATCTATTTTATTACAAATTATTGTAGCAGGATTTATATTTCACCTTGATTAAAGGACAGAATGCCCAAGGTAATTTACAAGATTTATTTTAAAGCTTTTAAAATACACTTTTGTCCTGAGAAAACACTGTTAGCCTGGGAACAGCTTCCTACGGATTAAACAAACGCGACGCAAAAAGGGGGAAAAGAAACAAACTCAAAAAATAAACCTCTGAGCCACCTGCTTTACTCTTTGAAGACGTGGAGGCGGCCGCTGGAGTTGCCACCCACCAAGATGTTCTTACTGGGATGGAGCACGTTGATGGAGCAGACGGAGCCGAGGCAGTCGGGGTTGCAGAAGGAGTGCAGCAGTTTTCCCGTGTCTCGGAACACCTCAATTTGTCTCGGCCGTGCCATGCTGCCCACCACGAAGCAGTCGTCCCGCTTCGGGTCCCAGATGGCGCGGAACCTCGTCAGCCAGCGGCCCGTGTTGTTGTTGTGGCTTCAGAGAAACCACCCAGCAGAAAGAGAAAGAGGTGTTCTTAATATCTCTTAAATTCAGAGTATTTCTAAGTATTGTTATTTATGTCCTGTTTGCCCATCTTCATCACCTTCTAAACTACCAGTGCTTGCACATACAGGACAGACCCTGCTGCTCAGACCCACTCAGAGGCCACGATCCTGGGGACGGGTGGGGTGGGACAAAGAAATGGAATGGAGCAAGAAGATGAAGCAGAGGGTACCTCGACACAAGGGATTACTAGTCAAAAGTCACAGCAGTTAGGCTTCATGGTGCGTATTTTAGTAAAAAAAGGACAATCACAGAATCACAGAATGGTTGTGGTGGGAAGGGATCTTTGAAGCTCATCTCATCCAACTCCCCTGCAGGGAGCAGGGACATCTGCAACTAGAGCAGGTTGCTCAGAGCCCCGGCCAACCTCACCTGCAATGGTGCCAGGGATGGGGCAGCCACCACCTCTTTGGGCAGCCTGGGACAGGCTCTCACCACCCTCACTGTAAAAAATATCTTCTATCTGGTCTAAATCTCTTTTAGTTTAAAGCCATCCCCCCTTGTCCTGTCCCGACACTCCTCGATGGTCCCTCCTCAGCCTTCCTCAGGCCTTCCAATAAATTGCAAGTTAAGAATTTTCAAGCCAGTCTCTCATCTAGTCCCAGCTCTCCACAACCCTTCCCTGACAATTCACTCTTCTGGAGCACAAAGGTGTTGAGGCTCCACCCAAACCCACGCACTTTACTGTTCAGAAGTGACTTTTGGTATTTAAAAAATGCACAAAGAAAAGTCATTCCAAAACAAAACACCTCTCAAAAGTCACAGAACCATCTGTTCCATGAAAGACACTGAAGCTTCCCTGTGGACTTCACCAGCTCACCTCAGGTCGTGCTTTGTGAACAAAGATACCCGTGAGGGCCAAGGCAAGTTCTCAGGTAAGGAGGGTCCAAGGGATCTAACGACCCCGGGGGTGCTTGGACACTCAGCCGTGGCCTCTGCCCACCCCTCCCTTATGCCACGGCCACAGCGTGTTCCAGCGTGCCGAGCTCAGCGCCAGAGCACCCAGCTTACCTGACGGTGCTGAGAACTGCTGCTGCCGATGACAAGGAGGTGGTGTCATAGACCCTGCAAGGCAGAACAGCGTGTTAATGGAACGTACGTGGACTAAACAAGGCAGAACTTTCCTCCTAGAACACGGATCAGCACAGGCCAGACCACAGCAGAGCCTGCAGTAGCGACCTGCACGTAGATGTCCTGCTCAAATATCAGCACCAACATCCCAACTGCAATTACCAAAATTGGTTTTAGCCAGAAGTGAAGATCATCCTTTCTGAAAGCTGCTACCAGAGGAGAGCACGAATGGCTGGTGTTCAAGGCTTTGAGTAACCTGCTCTAGTGGGAGATGTCCCTGCCCACGGCAGGGGCATGGAACTAGAAGATCTTTAAGGTCTCCCCCAGCTCAACCCACCCTGTGGTTCCACACTTCTGTGGCTTGCTGGGACAAGTGAGGGGCTCCTCCAGCCCAGCATCCCATCCATCACTGCACAAACAGGCTGCCCAGGGAGGATCCAAGAGAAGGGCAGAGACACGCAGGAATGAAGTCCCACCACTAAGTGCTCCCAGTGCCAGGACCTTCTTAGGCAGGCGTTAGGTCAACTGACACAGAAACCATCTGCACATCTCCCATTGCGGGCTCTCCACCCCCATCATCCGTTAGGATCCCACCCACCCAGGGCAGAAAGTCCAACAAGCTGCCAAGTTCAAAGCTGCCTCGTTTGTTCTGTGGTGGCAGCCGTGGATAAATGGACCTGCAGCTTCCTCCACTCTGTTGGGCACAAACCCCCCAGTTTGCTCACGTCCACCCCGTCCTCTGACGCTCGCTCTGTTAGCACCAAGGATTCACCACCTTCATAACCAAGCTCTCTACGGAGAGCAGACCTTCACCTGTCCACAGGACATCTGAGGGAGGAACACGCCACAGCGACACTGGACTTGCACCGAGAAACTCTCTCCGCACAAGGACGAAAATCAAATTTCCAGACCAACATAAGCGCTATAAAGCCTGCCCCACACCTGGGGCCTTTCCAGAACACACCTACCCACCACATCTTCTCAAAGCACCCAGCAGCTGTAGAGCAGAGGCCCCGTTTCCAACTCAACCTTAACTAGGACCCCCATTTCGTATCCACCACTCTGATACAGCTTCGGACTCCAAAGCACACAGGTGGTGAGTACACAGACACAATGGGGTGTTCACGCTGCTAATTACCTCAATTATGGCCACAAAGAGGGAAAAAACCCTAGCTTCATGGTCCCCAACGGCAGAGCAGGTGCAGCAGAGCTGAGGTTACCACCATTTTAAGGACCAGCAGCTCCAAATAACCCGTTTCTAAGCATTCTGTATCTGTGCCCGTGAGCCAGGCTGCTGGCTGGCTGGCTGGTTCCAGGGAAATAATAAGAATTAATAATAATAATAATACTAAAACCCCCCAGCAGCTGACGTTTTCCATACAGCCGAGCCCTTCCCGCACCGTCTCACCTCAGCCTGTCGTCAGCGCACACCGTCACCACCCTGTGCCCGGTTACCGGCGAGAAATAGGCGGAAGCGACGCTCTTGGTGTGTCCTTTCAGGGAGCTCACAGGCTTGTTCCCTTCAGACTTCAGGTACCGAACGTCGTAAATACAAACATCCCTGCAACACAGGTCACACGCAACACTTCACAAGGTGGCAGGTAATTGTTCCTGTTCTCCATTCACCAAGGAACGCCCAAGAGATGCTGCGGGTTTTCTGTGGGCTGCGTTTAGGGCTTTACTTCAGCTCAGCCAGTGGCTCTGAAGGATTCCAAGAGAACCAAAACCAGCCCAAGTGCACTCACAGAATCACAGAATGGTTGGGGTGGGAAGGGACCTTAAAGACCCTTTAGTTCCAACCTCTCTGCCATGGCAGGGACACCTCCCATGTGACCAGGTTGCTCAAGGCATGGCAATCCCTCCATGCTGTGACCCCTCAAAACCAACAGTGACTCCTAAGAGCATTTGGTACCCAACCGCACCCAACCCTACCCAATGGTGAAGGTTGGGTTTACCAAAACGTGAAGCAAACTCAAAGCCTGTCATGTTTTAAATCCCACTAAGAACTGAAACTTTCTTTTCTAAAAAGACCAAGAGAGCTTTGATTCTACACTGAGGGTGCCAAGTTGCCTCCTCAGCAGCCACTTCTGCCCTCCAAACGTGCTGGTTTTAGCCGATTGCAGACAGACACCGAAAACGGAAAGCACGTTCTGAGCTACGTACATTGAGCCAGCAGCAACGAAATACTGTTTCTTCACAGGGTGGACGTGGACTGTCCTCGTCCTGCTAAAGCCAATGTCTGCGGAAAGCTCTAAAGATGTCCCCGGGGTCCGTCTGTCCACAACGGAGACATCGCCGTCCCAGTGTCCCAGTACTGCTGTGGAGGCGTTATCTTCCAGGAAGTCAAAGGAGGAGAAGCTCACTTCTGTCCGGCTTACCTGAGCACAGAGAAGGTCAGAGGTAACCAGGACTCCTCGACAAAACACAGAGTTACTCACAACACCCAAAGCACTTTACGGGCTGTGGATTTCAGGATCTCCCTTTTTAATATGCTAAAATACAAACAAGTGAATTAGAAACTAATGAATTCTACCTGATTTGACAGCTCCAATGCAATAACTGCAACTGTCTCTGCAGGGAGGCACCTGGGAGTACCCCCCCGTTACTGCTCTGTTGAGTTGGAAGCACCTCCCTATTTTTATGGCGTTAATTAAAGGTTATTTCACGTGCCCTTGTGGAAATGGAATCTTGGGCGTTCTGGTGAACAGAACAACCAACAAACAACACCTCGGGTACAAGGAGACTAGAACTTCCCCGCAGCGTGTACCAGAGGTTTCTGCAGCACAGCCCCAGGGGTGCTCGCTCACTGACCTCATCAAAGACAGCTCTGGTGACGTCAGCACAGCGCAGAGAGGTACTGCTCAGGGACAGCAAGTGAGCAGGGTTACACGGAGAGAAGTGCATGCAGGTGACCGGCGTGCCGTGGGGAACGAAGGCATGGGCTCCTTCCTCAGACGCCAAGTCCTGGAAAACAAGCGGGATTCAGCGGGCACGGACACCGACCACTGTGGTGATTTCTATTCATCACGGCAACGCTTCAAGGCAAGTCTCTGTTTTCCCACGTCCTCAGGCTGCTCTGGGCAACAGCATGGAGGAGGCAGGAGGGTGTGCTTTGCACCAGGAGAGGTTGAGGTTGGCCATGAGGAACAATTTCTTGCTGGCAAGGGCTGTCCCAGGCTGGGCAGGGCAGTGGTGGAGTCCCCATCCCTGGAGGGGTTTCCAAGCCGTGGAGATGTGGTGCTGAGTGAGGGCCATGGTTTAGCAGCAGACTTGATAGAGTAGGGTTATGGTTGGACTGGATGATCTTAAAGGTCTTTCCCAACCTAAATGATCTATGATTCTATGAAAAGAGACCAAACAGACGGTTTTGGAACAAGTACCAGCTCATTCCACAAATACTGCTCGGCTCCCGAACTTGGTAAAGTTCAACTCACTTCAAAAGAATGAAAAAGGGAAGAGCAAGAGGGAAAAAAGGAGCTTCAGCAGTTCTGAGGTGTCTCTGCAAGGCCACAGAGAGCTGGAGCAGGTGGGACCCCATCACCAGCACTTTTCCACAGGCAGTGACCACGCTGCAGCCACAGCTGGCCAAACTGGACGGGGCAGTCTAAACTTTTCTTATAATTAAGAGTCTTGGAGCTGAATTTAGTTGATCAATCTCCTCAGGCTGTTGAAGCAGAAATGACTCAAAACTCGAGAGGTTAATGGCATTGTGAAAAATGAGCAGAAATCCACGGGCACAAGAGCTTCGGGCAGCTGGCCTGGGTGATGCGGGATCAGCGGAGGGCGTGGGGTGGGCCTTAGTCAAGGGCAGGAATAAGGACTCCTGCCACAGGAGTAATTAAGGCAATTAAGAACGGACAGCGAGACTATCCACAATGCCCCTAGAAGTCTTCCAAACACCCTTCAGAAAACATGGGCCAGCAAATACACTGGCACAGCTTGATCTCTGCTGTCCGGAGGAACAGTGACTCACTGCAGCTGCCCAACATCTGGAGAGACTCAAAAAGCAAATACCTGAGCATCCATTTCCCCTCACTCCCCAAAGCCTGGTTGTGGGGTTGCTACAAGGGCACGGGAGTTAGATCCAGAACCTCTCAGCGGGGAATTGCAAATTTAACCCTGGCTGACAGCATTATTTCAGCTGGTGAGTCACTGGCATGGAATCACAGACTGGGCTGGGTGGGAAGGGAACTTTCAAGCTCATCTCGTCCAACCCCCCTGCAGGTAGCAGGGACATCTGCAACTAGAGCAGGTTGCTCAGAGCCCCGGCCAACCTCACCTGCAATGGTGCCAGGGATGGGGCAGCCACCACCTCTCTGGGCAGCCTGGGACAGGCTCTCACCATCCTCAGCATCAAAAATTTCTTCCTTCTCTCTAGACTAAATATCCCTCTTTTTGTTTCAAACCATCACCCCTTGTCCTGTCCCAACAGGCCCCGCTCAAAAGTCTGTCCTCAGCTTTCTGACAGGCTCCCTTGAAGTGCTGAAAGGCCCAGAAGGTCTCTGTGGAGCCTTCTCTTCTCCAGGCTGAACAAGCCCAACTCTCCCAGCCTGGCCTCCCAGCAGAGGGCTTCCAGCCCTCACATCATTGCTGGGGCCTCCTCTGGCCCCACTCCACCAGGACCACATCCCTCTTGTACCAATGCAATCTCTCCTCTCACTAAACCTGGGCTTGCCAAGGACAAGACAGACCTTCCAAGCAATTCTGGTCAGCCTCCGTCTCTAACAGACACCCTGGAGTCAGCCACGGGAACAGGGAAAGCCTAAGCCTGACAACACGTCTCTCCAGGCTGTGCCCCACCTGCGTCCATCCCATCACAGGCAGCTCTGTCGGGTGCAGAGCACACCAACAACTCACCACATTCCAGAGACCAATCTGCCCAGACGTGTCTCCAGCTGCCACGAAGATGATGCTCTCAGAAGGATGGATGGCCATAGAACACACTCGGTACTTCACCACCTTCCTAATGTTCTCCTCAGTGAGGACCATGGTGCTCAGGCTGGCTTGGTATCTAGACAACAACATCAAAATGTCAGAGACTGAAGAGAAGGAAGAAGGAGAACAAGACAATCTCAGTTTTCAGCTGCTGTCTTCAGATTACCTTTCCATGTCCCATGTGCGCTTCTCAGCATCATCAGCTTTCACCTGCAGATAGAAAGTTGAAGTATTTATCAGAATTAGAAGCCAAGCTCAATCAAACTATCCAAAAATAACTAACGGTAAATAATAATACCTCACTTATCCTCTTCCATGTCGACAGCAAGTCCTCTGTCAATTCACTGTTCCCCGGCTGATCTTCTAGAACCATGGGCAAAGGTCCATCTGGATCTTCAGGCTGCAACGACATCAGCACTTTCTGTAACTCAAACCAAATAAAATTACTAATTTCCAGTACCTGAAAGGGGCCTGCAAGAAAGCTGGTGAGGAACTTTTTACAAGGGCTTGTAGTGATAAGATGAGGGGTGATGGGTTCAAACTGGAAGAGGGGAGATTTAGATTGGAAATTAGGAAATTCTTCACTCTGGGTGAAGAGGGTGGTGAGACCCTGGCACAGGTTGCCCAGGGAAGCTGTGGATGCTCCATCACTGGAGGTGTTCAAGGCCAGGTTGGACGGGGCTTTGAGCAACCTGCTCTAGTGGGAGGTGTCCCTGCCATGGCAGGGAGTTGGAACGAGATGATCTTTGAGGTCCCTTCCAACCCAAACCATTCTGTGACTGTATGACACGAACAGGGTGAACTGTTACTTTCCCCACACCAGATATTCTGAGAACACACCTACCGTAATACAAGAAATAAACATTAAAAGAAGTTTGTATCAAAATCTTATTAAAAAGAGAATTAGAACTTTTCTGAACACAACAGCACAGGCAAGCCCTGTGTTCCTTCCTCTCCCTTCTGACACTCCAGCAAGGCTGATCTTCGAGAACCGTATTACAGAGATTCAGCCTCACCCAACCACCTAAGATTTAAATTCCCTTCTCTCAGAGCAACAGAATTTCTACTTGTTGCTACATAACTATGTTAGAAAGGCAGCAAATACCTCCAAGGAAAATTGACCACATCAGAAGTTCACTGAAGTAACATTAAACCAGAGTAATAAAACTTTGGATTTAACGTTTGGATTTAAAGCCAAAAACTTTGGCTGCTGAAAAACACACAGCGTTTTACCTCAGGACCCTCAAGGGCACAACTTCCTCACCCCAGAGCACTGACCAGCCTTCGGAGGGGACGCGGAAAGCCAGCTCCTCAAGACGCGTGAGGGTGAAGGAATTTACCTTCTATTACTGCCACCGCACAACGCACCTTCCCCCAGCGTCTAAACGATTTTAATCCAGCAATGACCACTATCCTCAGTCAGCTTCCCCAGCCTCTGCGGACACACACCTTCAGGTATCCCTCTGCTCTGGTCGCAGCGGGTATCTCGGGCATCGGAATTCCCGACGGCTCCACTCTCTGCAAGCGCATCGATCTCCGCCGTACTGTCTCCTCTTCTGTCTTTTTCGGCTTTGCTCTAGGACAATTAAAACCCTCCAAAATCAGGCACAGCCCAATGACAAGTCCCCCACATCCAGGCACAGACTCGCGGCAGGGGGTTGTTCCAACAGCAACCAGCAGTGGGAAGAGCACTCACACTGTGGTTTGACTTCACCCGTAACACATCCCATCGCTGGCACTTCTCTTCCCAGCCCTCCTGATTTAGAATTCATCCCCCCGTGCGCCCATCTAGTCGTCTTTTCCCTCTTTCTTTCACCACAAGCCTTGTTCTTTATTTGGCGTCTCCTGCCTTGCCTGGCCCCGCCAAGCACCTTCTCTCCCACGCTAGTTGGTCGCTCTCTCCCCCGTGTCTAGTTCTCCCCATCTCCTTCTTCCCCACACCTCTTCTCATTGATTAACACTTCTTTCTACGGCCATCAAGCAAAAATACCATCAGGAAAAAAGAAATACGCTCAAAATGCCTTAATACAAACACCACAAAAAGAACAAACTCTGTAACTGGACAAGAAATACATTCCTGCTGTCATCTGCTGTCCAAGGGATGGCAGCGGAGAGGGACTACCCGAGGAGCTCCCTGCTCACACAGCTCAGCACACCCGCTGCCTCAGGTTTAGCTTTCCAAGGACACCCCTCGCTGGCTCTCCTTCTCCTGTACCAGGTACGTGCAGGTGGAAGCGCTGACGACCGACACCCGGTGAAGGAACGGCCACACAAACATCACGCAGGGGTTATTTTACCTTTTGGTGACGTGAGATTGTCTCTTCGTTGCAATCTGGTGAAGTCTTGCAGCTGACTTAAAGAGAAAAGAAAAAAAAAAAAAGAAAAGATTAAAAACCTATATAACAGGCATGGAAGGTTGACCTGTGTAAAATACAACTACCTAAGGGCTGCAACAAACTGTACTGCAATTATTTATAAACCATGGATTTCTACGCATCCAGCTGCGTCGTGTCTTGGTTCCCACGCACCAGCAGAACCCCCCGATGCTGTGAAGGGTGCGGGGAGCACAGCATGGTCTGGATGTCCTGGGGCCCTTCTTCCATAAATCAAATTAAACACTCCAAATGCTACGCACCAGACACAGGAAGACTTCTAAAGCAGAACCTGTAACCTCAGAGGCCTCCAGGCAGCGTCTTCTCCATTACATTTTGAAGACAGGCACCTAAACCTGGTCTAGTTGCAGATGTCCCTGCTCAGTGCTCAGAGGGGTTGGACTAGATGAGCTTAAAAGGTCCCTTCCAGCCCAAAACGGTCTGTGATTCTACAATTTAGATCATTTGGACTCCAGAAGTTTAAGCACGTCCAGCTACAACCACTGCTCCAGCCAAAGCAGCACGAGCTCTGGCGTGAAGAGCTTCACCCGCTCCTCGGGCTGGGCAGCCCACGCTGGTTACCACTAGTAACCAAGGTGGCTTGAGCTCCTTTCTCTAGTCCTCCCTGCCCTGCGGTCAGGGCTGTGACTCCAGCCAGACTGTCTACGCTCCACTGACCTCTCTGAGGGCAACTGCCAGAGAAGCAGTTGTTTTCACTCAACTTTCAGTCTGGTGGAATGGACTCTACCACCTACTAGACAGGGCCAACCATCTCCAGCAGCCTGGTACAACGAGCACACAAGCATGCAGCCGTTGCAGGAGGTCACTCACCCCTGCCAGGAAAGGGATATCGTATAAATGAGGACAAGCAACAATGTAGGAGAACGAAGGAGTGCAGAAAGAAGGGCAAATACTTGGATAGAATCACAGAATCGCTTTGGTTGGAAGAGACCTTGCAGATCATCAAGAACAACCATTAACCTGAACTGCCAGGGCACCACTAACCCATGGCCCTCAGCACCACATCTCCAC
>VZZY01018262.1:16106-38544 GCA_013400335.1 Eurystomus gularis
GATGATCTCCAGAGGTCCCTGCCAACCCCAGGGAGCATTTTCACTGGAACAGAGTTTCTAGATCCTGTCAAAGTTCTGCTTGTTTACGGCAGAAAGAAAGGTCCAAATAAACTTACGAGTTTAAAACATTTATTCAATGCAAGTTGTCGCACTTGACAAATGTACAAGTTTCAGAAGGTTCTGCAAAACAAAACCAAAATTTAATGCACAATGATTGCATCTTCAGGGCCTGCTTTCATACACTATTCACATTTTCCTCGTTACAATATTGAATAGGAAGGCTGGAGGAACTGCCTGGTTCTGGGTTTCGGCGGTGCCATCATCCCCAGCTTTCCGGCAGCTCCCTGCATGGCACCGACGCTGTAGGACGCTGGCGAGCCGCAGCCGGCGGGAGCCGCAGCCTTGGAGCCAAAGGGCCTTTTGGTCCTTCGGTACTTGCTGTAACCCCTGCAAAATTCAGAGAGAATCAAGAGACGCGTCAACAGCTGCTCTGTTGCCCCATTCGTTGGGTTTTCTGGAAGACTACGCTTTCATTTTTTAAATTTTATTTATTTTGTAATGCAGATGGCTGCTAAAATACCCTTCAAATGCAAATCAAGCCTAGCTCGGCTCTGGCATTTGCCTCAGGGCAAGGAGCAGCTCTGGACAGGGCCAGGAGAGCTGAGCCAGCCCCACCGCTGTTAACCCAATTAGACCATCAGCCTCAAGTGACACGTCAGGGTCAACAGCGTTTATGACTAGTATTTTAGTAAGGGGAAGGTGAAAAGGGTGGAGTAAAACCTGCTGAGCTGGGGACTGCTTTGGCTGCAGTCGAAGGAAAAGCAGGGCGGAGACAGAGATGTCCTTGGGAAGGACAGAGACACAGCAATGCGTTTTGGAAGGTCCACCTTCAGATGAGTGTTGGAGCAGGGAGATGGGAGTTGTCCGTCCACCAGTAAAACCCAACGGCCATTACAGTCTAGGGGTGACTCTTGTGGTGGGGATTTTACAGCATGTTTTGGAGAGCCCGTTAGGAGCATTTTGAGCTGCTGCTCTGAAAGGCTGAGCTCCCCCAGCTGCAGAGTAAGACACAGGTTGTCCACACAACTGCTCTGGTGTGTGTACCTCCTGCTCCCCAGCTCCCATACCAAAGGAGGTCCCATCTCTCCTCTGAGGGACTGGGTGACCCCAGCACAGAGCACAGAACTTTAGTTTAACTCCTTTTTGTACAAGGCAAGCTGTGAGCAGAGCCAGCCTTCAAAAGGTGTGACCATAAAACCCAAATAAGAATGTTTTACTCAGGTTTTCTAATGTCACCAGCTCTGTTTTTAAAGAGGGCTTGGGGAGGACAGAACTCCAACCATTTTTAATTCCTTCCCTTTCAGCACTGATTTGAAGCACGGACCCTCAGCACAAACTGCTGCTACCTGAGTCACCAGACCCATAACTACAGGAGCTGCTAAAACAAGGTCAAGTACTCAAAGGGCAACGCCCAGCCCGGCTCCTTCATCACCCGGTGACAGCTGGTGGTGGATCTGCCCCAGAAGCTCAGGACCAACTAGATTCCTGGACCTAAACATTACGTTCTCCATGCAGGCGTTGCCTGGTATGGTACCATCAGAGGGAGAACCCGAATTAACAAGGGACTGGGAACTCAAGTTCAAATGTTCCGTCAAATCTCTGTGCCCAGGAACAGCTGAGAGCCCTGGGGCTGCTGAGCTGGAGAAGAGAAGCCTCAGAGGGGCCACTCGCAAAGCCCACACTTCTCAAGAAGACGTGGTAGGATACCAGGGTCACTCTGGGATCACCACCACGCGATTCCAGACAACGGGAAGGCCCAAGTGACCACAAGCAACGTACCCTTTGGGGTTGAAGTGCTGCCCGCCGCTGTTGCTCGTCTTTTTCCTCTTTGATTCCCTGAAGTTCGGTGGCCTTTTCCTTTTCCTTTTTTGGTTTCCGTTATTGGAAAAATAGCTGGAGGTCGTAACTACCTCTTCGGCTTCCTCGCCACTCTCAGGGCTGCCGGTGCTTCCCGTGGCTGTGTCCACACCAGGGCAGGCGGCGTCTTCTGCAGACAGACAGCAAGTTAAAACATCCAGACACTCTGGGCCAGTCAGAACCATCAGCCAGAACACAGCGACTGCACCAGAACGCCCGTCCGTGCTGCTTAGAACATCCTCCCTCAGCAGGGTGATGCTCCAGGCTCCAGGCATTTCTTTCGGAGGCTGGTGTGAAGCAAGGACAGAGGCTGGTTGGGTTCATCCCATGACGTAACAGAACCCTGGCCAGCCCGGTCTTCTCCAGCCTGGTTCTGTGTCTAAACTATTTTGGTCACGCTGGGCTTTTGGCTGTCCCACGCTTCCCCACGTCAACCAGAAAGAATGATGGAACAGACCATGAAATACTACAGGCAAATACAGCGCTGGTTTACAAACAGCATCGGGAGACACCCAAAGGCTGAGGGAGCCAAGAGCTCCTTCTCGGGCAGTCCCGATGGAGAGGGACGCAGTTCTGTGCACCGGCTGTAGAATAAAACACCTAAAAAGCCACTTTTTTAGCCATGTGTTCATTCTCATCGCGGTGTGTGGAAGCACGGCCACCTTAAACACGGATCACTTGGAAACCGCAGGTCCCAACGTCTGCCCTGATGGCCACCTGCACTGAAGGGTCGCACCACAGCACAGGCCCCGTGCTGCGCTCGCGTGTCGTTACCAGATTTACCAGGCCCAGGGCTCAGTTCCTCACAGAGCTGAACCTTGCATGTAAGGTTAGAGCTGTGCACAGGCATTGTAGAAGCACCACCACCACCTCGACCTGGCAGCTTTCCACCCCTGGCTTTGGAAGCCCTTCACATCTGAGCAAGGGCTAAGTCAGCGAAGACCTGAGCGGGCTGACCTTGGTTACGATGAAGAATAAAAGGCAGTAGTTATTGATCATCGGCCCAGCCACAGCGCTGCTCCGTACAGAGGAGATGCGGGTGGAAAAGCATGCAGGAGGTGCAAGACCTTTAACCTTAAGGTCACAATTCTCAAATGAGATAAATCCCGCTAACAAACTAATAGGTTTGGAGCAGAGCAGTCTGCTCACTGCGCCTCTTCCTTCCCCAGCCTGCCAGAGATACGCTGAATTTAACTACTGAGAAGACAATAAATCTTCATGCTGAGGGTGGTGAGAGCCTGTCCCAGGCTGCCCAGAGAGGTGGTGGCTGCCCCATCCCTGGCACCATTGCAGGTGAGGTTGGCCGGGGCTCGGAGCAACCTGCTCTAGTTGCAGATGTCCCTGCTCCCTGCAGGGGGTTGGACCAGATGAGCTCTGAAGGTCCCTTCCCACCCACAGCAATCTGTGATTCTATGACAGCGAAGACCTTGGTATGTTCTGAAAATGGGTGATTGCTCCCCTTTGGTAATTATTAAGCTGCAAGAATTAGTTATTTGTATTTAAAACGCGGTAACTCCTGACAGAGGAGGAGAGGAGGGCACTAAAGAGCAGAGTATGCGTTCGGGTACAAACCTGGGGTGGTCCACTCTGAGTACTTCTCCATCACTTTGATTATTTCTGCACCGTATTTTTCCAGTTTGTCTTCTGTGACACCATCAATCTGCAGCAAAACCTCCATATCAGATGACAAGGTTTCTGCAATGTGACAAAGTCCCAATTAGACATGTCAGACAAAGGAACTATTTTAAAGAGAGGTCATGGTAGAGCGTTCTGGAGGAAATTAATTCCTTCTAGTGCCACCCTCCACGTTAAGTCCTCCTTTATTCTGGCACCTTTATTCTGGCAGATTTGCTTCTGGTTGGTTAGCACGAAAACTAGTCCAAAAATTTTCTCTGACAATGCTTCAAAGTTATTGCTCTCAACAGCTCCCTGACAGGAGGTTGGAGCCAGGTGGGGTCGGGCTCTTCTGCCAGGGAACAAGTGATAGGACAAGAGGAAACAGGCTCAAGTTGCACCAGGAGAGGTTGAGGTTGGAGGTGAGGAAGAATTTCTTGGTGGGAAGGGCTGTGAAGGGCTGTTTGAGGCTGGGCAGGGCAGTGGTGGAGTCCCCATCCCTGGAGGGGTTTCCAAGCCATGGAGATGTGGTGCTGAGGGCCAGGGGTTAGTGGTGACCTGGCAGTGCTGGGGGAACAGTTGGACTCCATGATCTGAAGAGATCTCTTCCAACCACAATGATTCTATGACTCTGATCGCTTGGGTGGCTTTTGTCCTTATCCCCCAGCACTCAAACTGGAAGAGTGTAGATTTAGATTGGAAATGAGGAGGAAATTCTTCTCTCTAACGGTGGTGAGACACTGGCACAGGTTGCCCAGGGACATTGAACACCTCCAGGAATGAAGCATCCACAAGGCCAGGTTGGACGGGGCCTTGAGCAACCTGGTCTAGTGAGAGGTGTCCCTGCCATGGCAGGGGGTTGGAACGAGATGATCTTTGAGGTCCCTTCCAACCCAAACGATTCTATGACCCTATGACTGCTACAGCATAAACTGCAGCTCCTCGGACTCTCCGCTGTGTCAGCTGCTCCCCCTGGACTCGCTCCATCCCATGTTCTTAAACCTCTTCTCACTAAACGTTTGACACTGTGGGCTTTCTGTCAGAAAAGGCCACAACCGCGCGCAGCCCCTGCCCGGGGTCCCAATAACGGCGAGCTGACATCACCTGCTATTTTCTTCAGAGTCGAAGTACTGAAAATGTTGAAGTAGTGCACGTCAAAGACCTTCCCGAGCGTTTTGCAGGTGTCTGTAAGTTCCCCAAGGCACTTTTTAACCATCTCTTCCCTCTGTGACATCTTGGCCATGGAAGCCCTTTGCTTTCTGATGGCGCTGGCACTTTCTGTCTCGTGGAACTCCACCTGGTGAGACAAGCCCATCAGTAACTTCAGCAGGGGGAGCTGCTGCAGAGCCATCCTTACAAGATTGATTGATAGCACAGGAAAACAGCGGAGGAAACCGAAAGGATACTTTGATGGACCAAAAAAAAAAGCTATTTACGCAGTATACAGCTTTTAAAAGATTTTTTTACAAGCTACTCAACCACCCCCCAGTTCGTTCTGTGAAAAACCAGCAGAGTAAACACAACACAGGGGAAAAAAAAAGCCAATAATGCCATTCACAGCTCGCTTGAAACAGAGGTCACTGGGTCTAACGCTGAGGGCTCTGCTCTTCTCTAAACTAATGCAGAGGAGACCTCGCCTCAAGCAATTCTGGGACTGCTTCCATGACCTTCTTGAAGTGCGTTTTCCACCAGAGCTCAGCAACGATCAGAAAAAAACAGAAAACGCCGAGGGCAGCGCTGCTCCTCCTTCCCTTCGCTAGCTTCTTGTCGAGCAGGACCAGAGGGACGGGGACAAGGAGAAAGATTCCACCCTCCCCGATCCTCTCAAACTCCCCTTTTGCCTCACAGCTTTATAGAACACCGGACTCAAAATCGTGCTGGTTGGGTTCTGTTCTCCACACCCACTAAAGAGGAGCTCCTGCACTTCAGCGGTGTAAACTACCCCAGGGCGTACGCTGCCCAAAAACCGCAGCACGTTCCCTAAAACACTACATTAAAGGAAGAAAAAAAGAATCAAATCAATGGTTAGACACCTGCAGGGCTCCATCCAGCACAGCCTGAGCCTTCTCTCCCAGCGTCACGTACGCGACCGCCTGGTCGTTAGCCGTGATGTACAAGTCTTCATCCAGAACCTTGTCCAAGACCAGCTTTCTGAACAGCCTTTCGACGTTGTGCCTCGAGTAGGCGGCTCCCTTCCCAAATATTCCGGACTGAATCTTGGCGCTCGTTTTACCTGTGCAACAAATCCCAGGATCAGCCTGCGGTTAGAAGGGCGACGCACGTGTGCGCTGACAGACCCGTGGGAGGTTCCCAGCGGTATTCCATACTCGATGCACGTTAAAAAACCCCCACATTTAAGTGCCAAACTCCAAGCAGCACCAGCAAACTAATAATATCCCTACAGCCACCTGAAACGGGTTAAAACTGATTAAAACTGGAGTACTGCGTTCAGTTCTGGGCTCCCCAGTTCAGGAGGGACAGAGATCTACTGGAGACAGTCCAGCAGAGGCTACGAGGGTGATGAGGGGACTGGAACAGCTGCCTGATGAGGAAAGGTTGAGAGACCTGGGGCTGGTTAGTCTGGAGAAGAGAAGACTGAGAGGGTATCTAATGAATGGGGATCAATAGATGAGGGCTTGGGGTCAAGAAGAAAGGGACAACCTCTTCTCACGATAGGACAAGGGGCAATGGATGCAAGCGAGAGCACAGGAAGTTCCACCTCACCATGAGGAGGAACTTCTTGACTGGGAGGGTTCCAGAGCACTGGAACGGGCTCCCCAGAGAGGTTGTGGAGTCTCCTTCTCTGGAGACTTTCAAGACCTGTCTGGATGCGTTCCTGTGTAACCTGCCCTAGATTCTCTGGTCCTGCTTGGCAGGGGGTTGGACTCGATGATCTCCAGAGGTCCCTTCCAACCCCTCACATTCTATGATTTACCATAGAAGAAGATTAATTCTCCAAAACGTATCTTCTTCTAAACCCCTGCTGGTCCTGCACACACGCCCTGATACCCCGTCAGGGGTTTAGGCTCCAACTCTATTGTTTCTAGAAGAACAGAACTCACCGAGGAAAATGTCGACCATCATATTCAGCGTGTATCTTCCAGAACCCGTAGTTCCCTTCACGTTTGTTCGTCTCACTTGTCCGCAATGCTCTTGTACAAATCTAATAATGCCCTTCACCTCCTCTGTTACATTTCTCGATTTGTAATCCTAGTAGGAGAGACGTGATTAGGAAGCGACGTTACGTGGCTCTGTCCTAACACAAGCTGTTACCAACAACCTTGTTTGTCACTCCTGAGCTTTCTCCAGTCGTGAATTCATTTTGTTCCAAGCGGAGAAACAGTGATTTTTCTAGTTAGTACATCTACGGTGATGCGACAGAGTCACAGGAACCCTGGATTTGCGTCACAATGGGAAGACTGGACGGAATACACGTTATTCTGGGCAATTTTTGTTACAGTCCCAGCTACGTGAGGCAAACACAGAACTGAGAAGCAGCAGCACCAGGTATAAAATGGAGCTGGTTATAGAGACCAGCAACCCTCCCCCGTCCGTGTCTTCTCCTGCTCACACCACTAACAAGTTTGCTTCAATCCTTGACACACGAAACAAACCCTCATCTCTGGCCACCTCGAGCAGCGTTCATGGAAGTTCATGTCCTAACCTGACCCTCGCACTGCTCTGGCAGCTCAGAGCTGCCATGAAAGCATCAGAACAGGCAGCAGAAGGGTTTCCCCATGGCCATTCCAGGGGATCTTCTATGAGCACCTGCCTCCTGTAAGCACTGTAGCCAAGAAAATCCACCCCGGGGAGCACAGGATCACGGAGTGGTTTAGGTGGGAAGGGACCTCAAAGATCATCCTGTTCCACCCCCCCTGCCATGGCAGGGACACCTCTCACTAGACCAGGTTGCTCAAAGCCCCATCCAACCTGGCCTTGAACACATCTAGTGATGGAGCATCCACAGCTTCCCCGGACAACCAGTGCCAGGGTCTCACCACCCTCAGAGTGAAGAACTTCTTCCTTATACGTAATATAAATCTTCCCTTTCCCAGTTTAAGCCGTTACCCCTCGTCCTATCACTACAAGCCCTTATAAAAACTTCCCTACACTCACAAGTCCTGCTCTGACAGAAGCAGGAGCGTCCCAAGTCCATGGGTAGTCTGTAATTCTACTCCAGGTCAAACTCTGGAAATAACTTGAAGCACCCAGCATCACAAATAAACATGACATCTTACTCATCTTCTCCATTTGTCTTCCCAAATGTCACATAAACCCTTTTTTAACGCAGCCAAGTGCACAAACGGGTTTAACAGCCCTGTAAATAAGGGCGACGATTTTTATTTTTACCTTCTGTCTACTGCAGTTATCGCAAACTACTTCGGGGTGATCTTTACAGAAGTTGGGGTTAAAGTTCGTTTCCCCGAAGTAGGCCAAGAGCTGGATCCTCCGGCAGTCCACCACGTTCTCACAGTAGTGAACCATGCTGTACAGGTTGTTGAAGTGCGTCTGTCTCGTGTGACTGTTTCCGTCTTTCTCCACTGAAAGGCAAGGAATTCAGTTGTACTTGTTAAGCCCGCACCTCTGCACCGTTCCAGATCGCCAGCCAGGCAAACACAATATTCTCTTTCGCTTAGAGATGACCGGGTTAGTACCGAGCTAGACTAGGATGGATTTTACCTCTAAAGTTCTAAAGAGCAGAGAAGGGAAATCAGACGTGAGGAGAATCAAGAGACAGGAACGAAGCGACGCTTTTGACTGAAATAAAGAACAAGCGACCAAACTCCTTCATGACAGGAAACCACTCGGGTAATTAAAAGGAAGATGCCCCCTTCTCCCATTGCCACAAAACCACACTACGAGCGGTGCTTCAAAGGAGAAAACGCCACAGCTCAATGAAACAGAGCCTGCTGACGAAGGGACGGCTTCGCTCCTGTCCCCGTCGGGTGACGGCAGGAGAACTCACTCAGTATTAGCCTCCGGAGCCTGGTGACGTCGCTGTAGCTGTAGAAGAGCAGACAATGAGACATTTCACCATCTCGCCCCGCTCTGCCAGATTCTTGATAGTAACCTTCGATGGATTTGGGGAGGGAAGCGTGGATAACGTAGCGCACGTCGGGCTTATCGATGCCCATCCCGAAGGCGATTGTCGCACATATAACCTGGGAAGGAAATAATAGCACAGAGTGATGGAAGTTATCCACAGCTTCAATGGTGACACTGCAGGACAGGCCCAAAGCAGCAAAACCACCTCTCCTTTGGAAGGGCTACTCCAGACAATGGAAGAACTCCAGACTGGAGTCTCAAGGGACAGTCTGGCAACGTGCCTGGAGCTCTTTCAGAAGCTCAGTTCCTTGCTGCTGCAGTATCATAGAAGCGTTTGGGTTGGAAGAGATGTTTCAGATCATGGAGTCCAACCGCTCCCCCAGCACCGCCAGGTCACCACTAAACCATGGCCCTCAGCACCACATCTCCACGGCTTGGAAACCCCTCCAGGGATGGGGACTCCACCACTGCCCTGCCCAGCCTGGCACAGCCCTTCACAGCCCTTCCCACCAAGAAATTCTTCCTCACCTCCAACCTCAACCTCCCCTGCTGCAACTTGAGGCCGTTTTCTCTTGTCCTGTTGCTTGTTCCTTGGGAGAAGAGCCCGACCCCACCTGGCTCCAATCTCCTGTCAGAAGGTCTCCCCTGAGCCTCCTTTGCTCCAGGCTCAACACCCCCAGGACCCTCAGCTGCTCCTCACCACACTTGTGCTCTAGACCCTTCCCCAGCTCCGTTGCCCTTCTCTGGCCACGCTCC
Source organism: Eurystomus gularis (assembly GCA_013400335.1). Taxonomy (NCBI): domain Eukaryota; kingdom Metazoa; phylum Chordata; class Aves; order Coraciiformes; family Coraciidae; genus Eurystomus; species Eurystomus gularis. The sequence goes on from VZZY01018262.1 coordinate 25,440, forward strand.
AGCCCCTCAAGGTCCTTCTGGGAGTGAGGGGCCCAAAACTGACCCCAAGATTTGAGGTGCAGCCTCCCCAGTGCCCAGTCCAGGGGGACAATCCCTGCCCTGTTCCTGCTGGCCACACCAGTGCTGACCCAAGCCAGGATGCTGGTGGCTTCTTGGCCACCTGGGCACACACTGGCTCATCTGCAGCTGTACCACACCTTGGTGCAGTGCTGCAGCCTTTGGTTTGTAGAACTCCCCATAAAACGATGGCTCACGTGCTGCGGCAGATGCGGTTGGATCAGTTATTTAACACTGCGCCCAACTTGGCAGTAACGTTACACAACTTCGCTTTCATTCACTCGGCCAGAGGGATCAGACGCTCTGAACTCTATTCCCTCTTCTCCCCAGTTGCTTTTCTCTTACCTGGCATCCTTCTTGATTGATCCACTTCTTCTGGACCTGATCTCTGTTGGAGTCGGTGAGGCCGGCGTGATAGGCGAGCGCAGCGAGTCCTTCCTTCTGCAGGATGGCCGCTGTTGTGTCACACTCGTGACGAGAAAGGCAATAAATTATTCCAGAGTCATCTGCAAATAGAGAAGATTTGTGCTACCATACAGCTCTATTCCCTTTCACTTGCTTAACAGTCAAACCTGCCAAGCAAATACATTTATTCCAATAGGGAGAGGTTGGGAAGTGTAATGCAATCACTGATTAATATAAAAGAAAAGCAAGTTTATTAATGTCAGGTGTTTTTCTTAGTTTCTCCTCACCCCATTCCCTGTTTTTTTGGTGGGTAGGAACCAAGAAGTTTTCCTTCTCAGCACTGTGCAATCTTGGGATTTAAAAAACATGGATAAAGAGCTACATAAATCAAGAGCTAGAGCAGTTTAGGTGGTGATACACGAGGTTACAGCACTGGAGAAGCAGCAAAGGGAGCTTGGAGCAGTCAGCTTGAGCTGCAGGGCTCCAAAAGGGAGCCTAGAGACAGAAATCTCTGAAGATAACATCCATGGGAGCCACAGATAAGCAGACCAGCAGAATTAAACAGTTAAGACAGTACGGATGTCAGATGACCTTCACGTCTTGTGAAGACACGAAAGGTCTGGCAGCCTTCTGGAAGATTACACAAGAGCATGACCACCATTTACTTTTCCATCTTAATTTGAACTCTCCACTTCAGGATGCCCACCAATCTGGTTCCAATTATCAATATAATTTTGCCTCCAACTTGGTTTTCTTGTACATCATGGAATGGGTTGGAAGGGACCTTTCAGGGTCATCTCGTTCAACTGCCCTGCAGGGAGCAGGGACATCTGCGACTGGAGCAGGTTGCTCAGAGCCCCGGCCAACCTCACCTGCAATGGTGCCAGGGATGGGGCAGCCACCACCATCCATATATCACTATATTGCATATACGAAGGCACGAGTTTGGGGTTTTTACAGCATTACAAAAGCCCTTCCTGCCTTAAAAAGCAGTCTGTGAGCAGTCACGCGAGCACACCGTGCTGCTTCGTACTCACGTGGGTGGTATTTTTTAATCCACTCCAAGCAATCCATTGCCACCTTCTTCGGCTTCTTGGGCAACACATCGTATTTCAGGTTCTGCCTGTTGAAGCTCATTGTAAACCTAGAAGAGGACAGTTCACGTCAGCTTCACGGGGCAGCGACCCCTTCAACAAGCCCAGTTTTGACGAGAATGCCCCAAATTCAACTGCTGCTTGTCCTGCACTATCTGTGGAGGATCGTTGTTCCTCTACGCCCATGGACACTCACGTTGCCCGTACTTTGGGTCTAAAATTCCTGCATTTTCCCTGTGGCTGCGAAGAAACCAAAGCTACACGGCACCGTGCAGAAAACACTACCACTCGTTATCTAGGTTAATGCCAACGCTAATTAAAAAACACTTCCAGCTTTTGCAGTTCTGCAGCAGCCTCATGAAGACCCCACCCGACAAACACAACGTGCACATTTTGTCAGCGACAGAGGAAATTTCCCGATGTCATTTTCTATTAAGCAGCTTCCTTAATGACGCAAGGAAGAGTTGGACAAGGTTTTTTCCTTTGTACTTCAATATTTTGCCTATAACTCAACGTTATAACTCACATTAAATTCCAGGCACACGTTCTCTTGTAACCAGACACAACCACCTAAGCGTTCCAGGTGGCCCCATGAGGCTTTTCCTACTTTAGTTAAACTTTCTCAAGATTTCTGTGGCACAAATCATTTCAGGAAACTGCCGAGCAACTCACACTTGTGGTTTCAGCATCTCGAGCTGATTCTGAATGTCCTTCTGCACCCTGGGGTTAGCAGTGGCCGTAAGAGCCATCATCGGAACGGAGCGGAACTTCTTGCGGAGCATGTTCAGTCGCTTGTAGTCTTGTCGGAAATCGTGGCCCCACTAGTTGAAAACCAAAATTGAAGCACCACTGAGTAGGATGCTCCAATAAATGCTGTTGCCACTGGGAACGCCACGCGCGGTTTCTACCTGGCTGACGCAGTGGGCCTCATCAATGACAAAACGCGCCAGGAGCTTCCTGTTGTAGAGGTTCTCCAGGGTGGACATCAGCCGGCTGCTGGCACAGACCTAGAGACACGACCACCAGCAGCATTAGAAAGGGAAGGGACAGAGCGAAGGGTCACCCTGCCTGCCTAAGGGCCCAGAAGCAGCCGTTCTGCACAGCAAAGTCCACCTGAACTTCAGGTGAAGCTTGAAGGCATCAAGAAGATGGGAAATCTTCATTTTAACTGACCCTGAAGCAGCCTGTGTGGGGTTACCACGGGGCTCCAGGATCATCTATCCAGGGGTCCTAAATCTGAGTGAATGTAAATGACTTCTGTCAGGAAAGACAAGGCTGAGGAAAGAAACGTCATCATCACACTGAACAGTCCCCTCCTAAAGCTCTTGTGGAAGAACGGGACTGTTGAAGGCACCGTGGAATTATGCGCAAGGCAATCGTTGACAATCCCCCATTACCTTGACAGTTACGTATTTTTTCCCCGTATTATCCTGCTCACAGCTGTCTAGACTCTAGCAGCTTCCTGGCAGCAATTACCCACCGCTGCGGAGTAAGGTGTCCCAAAACGGGTGGGCACAGGGCTTTTGTTTCACCAGCCCAGGCCGTACAGACACGCTCAGTCCTCGTCCTTGGATAATTACCGACGGGAATTCGTTCCATCTGTACAGGCTCTTACTGAATTACCTAACAATCTTTAACAGTTTTTCCCCCAGAAGCCCGCTCCAGGTTCATAGTAACCCCCCTCCTGCTGCCCCCCTGATTTTACCATTCAGATTTAAGTACAAACCTTCTCAGGGGTAACGTACAGAAGCTTTATTATGGGATCTTTTTTTGACAGTTGCATATAGATTTTTGAAGCATCCGCATCCGTTCTATCCCCCGTCAGATATGTTGCAGCAATCTAGAGTAAAAAATATACTCAGTTTTAATACACACAAAACAGAAGAACCTCCCAACAGAGCCCTACATCCAGTTACAGACCAGATTTAAAAGTGTGTGCGTTGACCGTCCGCAATGAGCACATCTTCCACGCTTCGTGTGGTTACAGGCAGCACCCGAACCCCACCGAGCTGCAGACAGGACAATTGTTCTAATGCTAAAACCTAAAGACTATAAACCTCTGCTGGGAGGCCAGGCTGGGAGAGTTGGGCTTGTTCAGCCTGGAGAAGAGAAGGTGCCAGGGACACCTTCTGGTGGCCTTACAGGATTTCAAAGGGCCTTCAAGAAAGCTGGGGAGGGACTTTTCACAAGGGCCTGTAGTGATAGGATGAGGGGTGATGGGTTCAAACTGGAAGAGGAGAGATTTAGATTAGACATTAGGAAGAAGTTCTTCACTCTGAGGGTAGTGAGACACGGGCACAGGTTGTCCAGGGAAGTTGTGGATGCTCCATCCCTGAAGGTGTTCAAGGCCAGGTTAGATGGGGCTTTGAGCAACCTGCTCTAGTGGGAGGTGTCCCTGCCATGGCAGGGGGGTTGGAACCAGATGATCTTTGAGGTCCCTTCCAGCCCAAACCATTCTGATCCTATGAAATGCTCAGCATCTCCAGAACCCTCCTGCGTCAGGAACGTTCTGGGCTTTTCTGCTAGAGCCAGGCTGCTCTATTTAGGTCTCTAAATACAACTCTCAGAGTCTCATCGGGCACCTGAACCTGAAAACGAAGCTCCAGTAACAAATACCCATGAGCGTCACTGACTTCCGTGGCTCGACGGGCAAGATACTCTAGTTCACCTCAATTAGCTCTTCCTAGACAACCCCGTGTGCCTTTGACAGCGTCCATCTAATCAGGTTTTGCCTTTTATATTTGAGAGGTGTCAAATTGGCTGTAAAATTTCAGATTTCTAATTCACTTACCTGCAGTTGAACTAAGTAAAGATGTTGGAACTTACATCTAAAGTCTTCAGCTTCTGGACTTGATCTAGGATCAGGGACCTCAGCGGGGAGATGACGATGGTGACTCCAGCAGAGACACAGGCTGGTAGCTGGTAGCACAAGCTTTTACCACCACCTTTGGGGATTAAAGAGAACACAGCAAGTGTCGGACATCGAGAGGCCAGCGTGGAGGGGGAGCAGAAGAGAGACTTATTCCCAACTTCCCATCTTGCAGCACTTTCAGAAACAATCAACTTCTACCAGTGACTGCCCCTGAGGCGCTGGATAAGGAAGAGTTACCAGGTGAAATATTATGGAAGGCAGAAATTCAATCACCTCATTCAAAACACCACAGCCCATACGGCCTTCCACAAATCCCGCAGCCACGGAATTCAGGCAGCACCACCTCCACAACGGCGTGGAGAAGGAGGAAAGTTCATCACGGGACTCCTGAAAGGAGCTGCAGGTCGAGCGTGAGCCGGAGCTCCAAAGCCGGCAGCTCTGTGGTGGTTGGAGGCACCTACCCGTGGGCATCAAGATGAAGCAATCTTCACCCAGAAGAGCAGCATTGATGGCCTCCAGCTGATTGGTCCGAAAAGAGTGCAAACCAAACTTCTTGTGAAATATATTCATCATCGCTTCTGAGTGGGAAAACCTCACACCCCTGAAACGCTCCAGCGCAGGGCTGGTAACGGGTGGATCTAGGAAAGCAAACGGACGTGTGGAAGTTACGGCACCGAGCTGTAAAACTCAGTAAAACAACGTGAAACTGCCTCGCTGCAACGGGCACCGGCACCAGCACCACAACCCTTCCGAACTTCTGAACTCAAATCATGACTTCCTAAAGGAAAAACTGCCTTTGTCTTCAACTTAAGACCAGCTAAAGTGCGAAATTCAAAGAGGACTTGAAGTTTTAGGCTGCGTATTTTGCTGAAGGTGTTTTGAATGTCCTTGCATTGCTGTACAACTTCATAGAGAAAAAAATTCATTATTATTACTTCAAGGCTGTAGCAAAGTTCATTAGAACTTAGGGATAAGTAATTCTAATATCTAAAGCAAATCTCTGGAAACAAGCTTCTTACTCATGACGGTATAAAATGACTAGTCTTATACTGACCAAGTTCATAGAATCCAGAATTGTTTTGGTTGGAAGAGACCTTTCAGATCATGGAGTCCAACTGTTCCCCCAGCACTGCCAGGGCACCACTAACCCCTGGCCCTCAGCACCACATCTCCACGGCTTGGAAACCCCTCCAGGGATGGGGACTCCACCACTGCCCTGCCCAGCCTGGCACAGCCCTTCACAGCCCTTCCCACCAAGAAATTCTTCCTCAGCTCCAACCTCAACCTCCCCTGCTGCAACTTGAGGCTGTTTCCTCTTGTCCTGTTGCTTGTTCCTTGGGAGAAGAGCCCATCTCTGTCACAAACCCCAAGGAACAGGCTCCCCATTCACGGGTGCTTGTGCATCACTGACCAAGGAGCTGATGGAAGGGGTCAGCATTTTCACCAGCTTGTTCCCCCAGTAACCACAAGTTCCACTGACCCCCCCCAGCCCCCAGAGGGATTGGGTTTCCTTCAACCAGTGCCCGTGTTTGAACATTTTTGCATGAACAGCTAAAACTGCTGTACGGTTTTGCATTAACAACCGCAGAATCGTTATTTAATTAAAACCCAGCAACATCCCAGTTTCCAATTTTAGCAGCTTCCTCCTCCCAGCAGCCTGCAGGGCAAGTAAACATTCAAGAAGTTTCGCATCACTTGGAGGACAAAAAAACCCCAGAAGATGACTTTGCAAAGAGAAACCAAAAGAAGCATACACAGAAACCGAAGGCATTGACGTGATCTACAGACAGTTACTTGGCCCTTGGTTGAAAAATAAGTCAATAGAACTTTAAGAAGGGAAAGGCAGTGATCCTGCCGAGCGTGATTTACCTGAACGGTTCTTTGTTGCCGTTGAGAAGGTCGATTTTGGAGCAGCAGGACTGGGTAGAGCAGCAGATCCCTTGGCTCTGGACATGATCTTTGACAAGAGTGATTTGGCAGGTGGCCCCTCCCTGACGGGCTGATACAACGGCGTCGACGGCGTCCCGGGTGCCGAAACGTTCACCGAACTCTCCCAGTCCTCATCAAAATCATCAATATCAAAGTGATCAAGGTCAAAGTCTGTCTCGTTTATACCTGAGCTGTCCTCTGCAGGAACGCCCGCAGGAGCTTTGCTCTGAGCTTTCAGAGCTGTGCTGGTGAGAGGCCTCTCCAGCAGACGATGGTTTCCACCGTTTCTCAGCCCTGGCTTTTCACACCAGCTGCTGTCGAAGGACGTCTCGGAAGGGAGGCTGAGGGAAGCCCCCTCCGTGCCACTCCCCCTGGAAGACAACAGTGGGGTGGTTCCTGGGCACGGGTTCTCCTCAACATTTTGCCTTGAGGCATAAGAGGTATCCAAGGTTGGGTTTGCTTGGGGAGAAAAACTAGTCCCAGAAAGCCGAGCTGGGAGGCTGGTGGCTTTGGGAGAGTTTCTGTCCGAAGTGAAGCTCCAGCTCAGGCCAGGACACGCCGGACGGCCCCGCTCCACACGCGCCTCCTGGTTTCTAGGAGAAGTGTTCCTGCTGCTTCCACTCCAAGTGACAGACTTTGCCAGCAGCTTTCTCCTGGGAGTTGGCAAGGAAAGGAGAAAAACATTTAGTCACAAGCAACGATTTATCAAGTTATATGACACACTTTAACCATTTGTGTCTCCCTCCTGCTGAACATAACACGCGGTGGTTACATCGTATTCAGTGCCATGATACTTAAAAAAAATATTTCAAACCAGTCTAGGCAAGACAGAATAATACCAGAACTTGGTTAACAAAATAATTACAAAATTACTGCATCTTTCATGCAGCCATAAAATAAAAGAATCCCTAACAGCCAAGAAGAGCTCCAGGCAAGGCAGAGTGTGAAAAAATAACCTTCAGAGGCACAAACCTGAGGTTAAAAATGCAAAAAATATGCTTGAACCAAATTATGGTTTTCTGTACTTCCTAAGGACTGTGCCTGACTGCAGTAACAAGAGGACATTCCATAAATTAGTTTTACTGAGAAGGTTCAGAAAAAGCAAATAGTCCCAGGCCAGTAAAACACTCCCCCCAAATCCCCAGTGTCAATCCTGTGTCCATGAATTGTGTCATCAGATGATGTACAAGTTAAAGCAGCAGATCACGGGAGTGACGATCAGGTGGGAAGATGATGAGTATGTGCAGAAGTATTAGGAGAAGTCAGAGTCACTGTAGTCAGAGACTGCGAGTGTCAGAGAGGGGGTTAAATTAATCAGAGAACCACTGACTGGTTTGGGTGGGAAGGGACCTTTCGAGGTCATCTCATCCAACCCCCCTGCAGGGAGCAGGGACATCTGCAACTAGAGCAGGTTGCTCAGAGCCCCGGCCAACCTCACCTGCAATCCTTCCAGGGATGGGGCAGCCACCACCTCTCTGGGCAGCCTGGGACAGGCTCTCACCACCCTCAGCAGCAACAATCTCTTCCTTCTCTCTAGTCTCAATCTCCCTCTTTTAGTTTAAAGCCATCCCCCCTTGTCCTGTCCCAACAGGTCCTGCTCACAAGTCTGTCCCCATCTTCCTGATGGGCTCCTTTAAGTACTAAAAGGCTGCAAGAAGGTCTCCCCAGAACCTTCTCTCATGTCTCAGGTTAGAAGGAACCAGGATGACACCCAGCAAGTCCCATCACACCAACCTGCTTCTTTGGAAGCCTCTGGTGCTAGTCACCTTCTGGAGAAAAGACAGAGGACTACCTGTGCCTCAGAGCGAATGTGGAACAGGATCCCTTCTCCAGGCAGAACCCTGGCACTGGTCAAGCTTTCAGCAGTTTGGGGTATTTTTTTTTCCTTTATTGTGTTAGTAATTTTAAACTTTCCTGTCTCACCCTCCTGTGCGGTGGAGACACCTGCAGGCACCGCGCCACGGGCAGCGCCCAACGCGGAGGCTGCTGCTTGAAGCCTACCTGAGATCTCGCTGCTGGAGAAGGTCTTTGGCACATGACAGAGCCTGGAGCTCGTGCAGCGGAATGGCGTCCACCAGCCTGCAGATGCCATCCATGACGCCGAAGAGCTGCTGGTCCAGCTGCACGCCTGGCCCTGCGGGAGGGAGGGGTTGAGCAGACGGTAAGACTGGGTTTTATTAGACAGGTAACACGATGATGCCACTCCCCCAAAGGACAGTAAATCGCAGTAAGCCTAAGAAATTCACTTTCAATGTATTTTTTTTAAAGTCCATTTGCATAAAGAAACTGTTTCTGGGTGCACAAACTCAACCTCGTCTGAGCATTTTTGCCCTCGCCTTTAATTATCCATCTCTCTGTATTTTCCAAACCTCATCACGGTTCGTCCAAACTTATTTTCAAAAACCAGTCAAGTTCAAGGTAAACCTCCCCTGGTGCAATTTGAAGCCGCTTCCTTAAAGATCCTCCAGTTCCAACCACCTGCCATGGGCAAGGACAACTCCTGGAGCCCGACCCCACCTGGCTCCAACCTCCTGTCAGGGAGTTGTGCAGAGCCAGAAGGTCTCCCCTGAGCCTCCTTTGCTCCAGGCTCAACACCCCCAGGTCCCTCAGCCGCTCCTCACCACACTCCTGCTCTAGACCCTTCCCCATTATCAAAAGATGACATTGCAATTCTACTCTAGAGAGTAACGTAGAAAACCTCCCACACATGAACTGCACCGGCCTGAAACTGCTGCTGCCAGGGGTGAGAGTCCTCAGACAAAATCCTGGCCTCGGTTCTCCTGGGTGCTCAGGGCACAGCTTGCAACGAGGTCAAGGTCCACAGGGACCCGAGCTTGCTGGGGGTACACTGAGGTATGACAAGAGGGAGCTCAACTAAATTTCCAGCCCAGCATTGTTTAGACATGGAATCACAGACTGGTTTGGGTTGGAAAGGACCTTAAAGATCATTTAGAGCCAACCTCCTGCCATGGCAGGGACACCTCCCACCAGAGCAGGTTGCTCAAAGCCCCAACATAAACACACGCTGCTCTGGGCATTTATAGACACAAACTTTTCAATGACACTGGGAGACAGAACCAGAAGCTACATTTTTAGCTATCTTGAGAGGAAAGTCTGAACCTGCAGCCTGAAGACCAGGCAGGGCCACTCCTACGCTCAGGAACTTTCCGTTCTGCAGGTGAAACGCAGCAACATTTCATCTCAGTGCCTCCCAAAGCAGCATCCGTGGGGATTGCTGGAAGCCCCAGCACAGCTCCACTTACAGCACCGCATCTTTGTGCCACTGCTGACCTCAGGAACAACTGGGTCCACCTGTGCTTTTACCTTCTGGGAAGTTCTGAGCCCTTCCCCAGGCTGAGAAACCCAGAACTGGGATCAGGCAACACCCCCGAGTCTACACAACGCCCGCAAACCCATACAAGACTCCGTCCCCACCTCTCTGTCCCCAACGCTCGCTGTTGGTCAATGATCCCAGGTCACACAGGAGGACAATTAAGTCACAAACCCTCCCCAAATCCAGGGTGCTCCATGTTCCACAGACCTGCATCCCCCGCACCCGGGTGGCTTCCAGGGCCAGGCTGTGTGGTGGCCACCTCCCCGGGCTTGGCCTCCATGCTGCCAGCCACGGACCTTCCAGGAGGAGATTCTGTGAAAATATCACTGACATCAAAGGAAAACGTCATTAAAATGGAGATATCTGCAAATCAGGGCATTTCCATGTGAGAAGTTGGTCTTTTAGAATAACAGCATTTAAGATGTGTGTAAAAGAAACGAATTCCTGCAAACCCTGTTAAAACCCAGGTAGCCGAGCAGCTTCACCACTCGTCTTATGGGCCAATGTGTAGAGACTTCCTTCAATCATTTATTTTTCCCTTCCCAAAGGGGAAAAATTTTAAAAAGGGATTTTTTTTCCCCCCTCTCAAAGGGCAAAAATTAAAAAAAGAAATTTTAAAAGGGAAAATAACTCTGAAAGGAGAAACAGCTCTGCTTCGTCTGAAGCAAAAGCCACCTTGAACATCAGCCATGACTAAAAGAATTTATCAGACGTTAACAGCAGCTGTCCACTTGCCAAGCCACACGCAGGCCCGGGCTGTAACTCTTCAACACGCGCCATTTTCACCCTAAAGACAGTTTTAGCACCGGATTTTGTTTTACCTAATGCTTTTCGCAGGAGGCGAGAAGGGAGGCAGCTCTTCTTCAGGGGAGGGGGGAACCACGTCCAAGTAATCGTCCTCCTGGGGCGCGGTGTGTGCGACGGGCTCGCTGCCCGGCTCGCCGGGGGCCGGGGGGCTGCGCTGCCCCGCGCCGCTCCCCCTCTGCCTCTCGCCCCGTCTGCCAGCGGTGCCTGGAAGGGAAGAGCAGGAATGTTGGGTGACAGCGTAAGCTCATCCTGGTGGAGGCAAAAATGCGACTGAACCGGGGGAAATGGACAAGCGGGATTTCGAAAGACTCGTTTAATACAGCTTCTGACTTCTAAAGGACAAAAGTAAAGTCTTACTGCTCCCTTTTTCGTCCCTGATTGAAAACAAATGGACAAAACCCCCATAAATCCTCTTTTAAGTGGAGAAGTTCGGGCTTGCCTAAAGGAACCTCGCGCTGTCACAAGAGAAAGACTTCAGAGGTGTATTTTCTTACAAAAGACTTTATGGAAACAATTGTTATATTAAATACTAGCTTAAAAAGAGTGTCATCAATGAGCACAGCCCCTGTACTGGAACTAGAAGGGACATTTACATCAGACAAATCCTACCAAGAAAGGCCGATATTAATATATCAAAATTCAGCTCACAGACAGAGGGGAAAAGGTCAGGAGATATTCTTAAGAATTAAAATACGGCTCACAAATGCTTTCACCATTTAGCGTAAGGGCGGCATCACAGGACACTGCTTGATGTTATTCATTTGCATAAACAAATTGATTTCACAAACAAGATCAAAAGTTTCAAAACAGAACAGGTGAAGCGGAGAACAGGGAGCTGCCGGGAAGCACTCTGAGCCACAGTCATGGTCATAAGTGAGGGCTGGAGTTTTTCTGTGGGGTTTTGTTTGTTTTATTTTAAATTGAAAGAGATCTCTTGTTCCGTTTCAACATTTGTCATCGCCACATTTAGGCATGAGATGTTTCTATGTCTCTTCTGTATGAATTTTAGAAGTGCTTTTCTTTCTGTAGCGCCCCTATAGATTACTGCTCCTCGTTTCTGGAATGCTGTCTGGGGAGTCTTGCAGCTCCAATACTACCACACAACCAGGGGACGCTCCTGCCAGAGACAACCCCACTATCTACAGCCCTGTGCTGCCACAGCCTGGGCTCACCCAAGGGACACCCGCGTCCCCACGGCTGCTCCTCAGACACCAGCACGGGGCTGCCTCAAATCCTGAAACCCCAAGCCCTCGGTGTGCAAACACAGATTTTCCTCTAGCTCACGGGTGCTTTAACGCTGACGGTTACCTGGGTGAGCCTCTTCAATGTCATCATCCACAATCACGTCAGCAGATAAATCCTCCCAAGGGTCCTCACCCGCAGCCTTGTCACCACTGCAGGGAGCAGAATCCTCAAGGCAGACCAGAGATTGCTGCGATGAGGGCCGTTCTTTGGCCTCTGGTGAGGTCTCCCTGTGCTCTGAAGCGCTGTGGTCACCACCCGTGGTCCTGGGAGAGCCAGGAGAGCTCTGGGATGCCTCATCCAGGCCAGGGTTTGACTTCTGGGAGGCCGCACGGGAGGCCGGCTGCGCTTTGGGTGACAGAACCGGCGCTCTGCAATACTTCTTCTCGATTCCTGACAAATCAAAGTCATCAATGTCATCCCACTCATCTTCGATGGTAATGACAGGGCCAGACACAGGACCAGGAGCACCTCGCAGACCCTTGGTCACAATGCTCTTGCCAGAGGCTGTGGCGCCTTGTGACACCTCCTGAGACCTGGCAAGTGCTGGGCTTGCAGAGGGCAGCTCAAGGCCCTGTCCATGGGGCGTGGCAGCAGCTGCTGCTGGAAAGAAATCCTGGATTTGTGTTTTTTTCTCCTTGGAGGCAGGGAGGGGCGAGGTGAGTGCAGCCAGAGAGGTGTTCACGTCCTTGTCCCGCAACGCAGAGGCGGTGGGGAGGCCCCGAGGCTCCCTGGGCAGGGTGCAGGCTGGAGAGGGCTTCTTGAACGTGAAGCCCCTGGAAAGACATAAGACAAATCCTACTAAGGAAGGCCAGTATCATTAATGCATTAAAATTCATTTCACAGAAAGAAGCAAAGAGGTAACAAAATACTCTAAGCAAGAAACAAAACAACGCACAAAGCTTTTGGCCCCTGCATCCCCAGCAGCGTGGGCAGCAGGGCAGGGAGGGGATCCTGCCCCTCTGCTGCGCTCTGGGAGACCCCCCTGCAGTGCTGGGGCAGCTCTGGAGTCCTCAGCACAGCAGAGACATGGACCTGGTGGAGCGGGGCCACAGGAGGCCCCAGCAATGATGGGAGGGTGGAAGCCCTCTGCTGGGAGGCCAGGCTGGGAGAGGTGGGCTTGTTCAGCCTGGAGAAGAGAAGGCTCCACAGAGACCTTCTGGTGGCCTTGCAGGACTTCAAGGGGCCTGTCAGAAAGATGGGGAGAGACTTTTTGGGGGGCCCTGTTGGGACAGGACAAGGGGTGATGGTTTGAAGCTAAAAAAGAGAGATTGAGACTAGAGAGAAGGCAGAGATTGTTGCTGCTGAGGGTGGTGAGCCCCTGTCCCAGGCTGCCCAGAGAGGTGGTGGCTGCCCCATCCCTGG
>VZZY01018263.1:0-10393 GCA_013400335.1 Eurystomus gularis
GCAACTGCATCAGCCAATTCACTCAGTATTCTGGGATCCACCTCATCAGGTCCCATGGACTTGTGTGTGTTAAGGTTCCTCAGATAGTCATGAACCTTGTCGTTGCTTACAGTGGGAGGGACTTTGTCTACCTGATCCCTGTCTTGTGGTCCATCAGACCTCTGCGTGCCCGACCGCGACAAGAGGTGTGAGGAGAGAGGCTGCCAGTGAAAACTGAGGCAAAAAACTTGTTGAGTACCTTCTCCTTGTCCATTGTTACTACTTCACTATTGTTTATCACCAGGTGGGGTACACCTTCTTTGACCTTCCTTTTCTGATTTAGGTACTTACAGAATCCCTTCTTGTTTTTCTTTGTATCCCTTGCCAAGTTCAGCTCTAGTTGCGCCTTGGCCTGTGTCCTGACATAACCGGGCAGCATCCCTGTATTCCTCCCAGGACAGCAAGCTTAACTTGTCTCCGTAACCTTTGGATGATAGCAAAATCAATTTTAACTTCAGTGCAGAGAAGTTGCAAACCATCTTTGAAATGAATAAACCATGGCAGGTTTCTCACACCTCAGGCTATAAAAGCCTCTAGAAAGGCCTTGTGTTTTTCAGGCTCAAGTGATATCGGAGGGATAGAGTTAAAAATTTTGAGGCTGAATATCCGTATAACAAACTGGTCTGAAACCAGGATAACAAGAATGGAAGGCCCTTAAGACTAAAGGACAAAATGACCTCAAAGGTTGAAATAATCATAAACAAGCCGCAGTGATTAAGGGCAATATCTAAAGACAGCAAAATTCTGTCAGCCTTTGTAAATAACGCCTTGTTACAGCTTCTTTCCTTAAACCAGAGACAGATTTGGAGAAAGATCAAAATATTGAGGTGTTCTCTATGTAACCTATAGTGATTTTAATACTAAAAAACACACCTCCAGGAGAAGAATTTGAATGTAAGTGTAGGACCACCTTAGTATAATACCATTCTATGATTCCGTGAATTCAGTAATAGTATCATTAATTAGGTAATTAATGGGGCATGTGTACTAAGATTTATGGGATATAAAATCCTGTTACCAATCATATATAATTTCTTTGCTACTTGTACTATATATAAACTGCTACTGTTTGAGCTATTGGTGTGCTGGATTTGTGAATTATCACCTAGCACCCACTTCTGCGGAACCAAAATACAGCCTGCTGTCATTTAGCTTTGCAGACAGTGTAAAGGACCCTTTTTTGGGGACTACACAAGTAGCTTTGTACTTAGTACCTATGCTTTCACAGGTCTCACTTTTGGGCACTTGACTCCCACCTGTGCAATTTAGGGCTAAATTGCAAGGCTGCAACACCCCTGCACCTGGATTGAGAGTGCAGAAATACTAAATCCAGTCAGTAACTGAGTTGAAAGCTACTGCTTTTCAAATTCTGATTTATAGCTCATTCCTCAGAGAATATTCTTACTTATTTGAAAGCTAGATATTTTTTTGTTTTCTTTAAGTGAACTAATTGATAAAACATATTTGAAATGTGTGAATGATACTCTGGATGTATGAAACATTGCTGCCTTAACAATTCCTCCCAGAGCTGTGTGAATTTAGGAGCATAATATTTTACATTATCCAGGGTGTATTCCAGTTTGCTTGGTTATTCCATTCCCTCCACCTCTGTCAGAGCATAAATTGCTTCCTGAGCCAGGAAATCCAGGGATTTCTCAATGTTTAGGATCTGAAGAAGACATTGGGATTCTTGACTGATTCCCTTCCACTAAATCTCCCATAAAAGGATATGGCAGCATATGGCTTTAAGCTATCAGAATCTTGTCTTAGAAAAATATATATTTGTGTGAAAACAATTGAATTTACCTAAATCTCAAGCATCAAAACCACAATAATCTGTTTCTTAAATATAAATGCTATTACTAAATGAGCAAATTGATTTCACAACAGTTAATACTAATCCAATAAGGAAGCCTTAACTAAAACAGTCAGAAATCAGAAGTATAATTAGGGATAAGGTCACACTACATATCAGCTGTGATTGCTATACCTAGCAGAATCAATATTTCACTGTGTACAGGAAATGAGTACACAGGTAAAAACTGTGTCTGCAAATTAGGTTGCGAAGTGTTGTTTTCTTTGTTTTGTCTCACATGTAGGGGAAGAATTTTATGGCATGATGGGCTTCTTGTGGTGTCCAAAACTGATCAAAATAAAGAAAGCAAGCCATCTTTCCCTCCTCCTGCTGCTTATGGCTGTACATACATGCAAATCCTCTTTCTGGCCCCGGCTCTCAACTTTCATGCAGTAAGCTAAATGTTCTTATTTCCTTGGTAGAAAACTAGTGCAGCAGAAATGGATAAAATATCTCTATGTCAGTTTCATGAGCTCTCAAAAATGTGTGCGAGTGTGAGAACTGGTGGAAGACCATGAACAGAATAGTACTGCTGGAAAACCTCATTTCTAGGCTTTGGCTTCACAGCAATTGAAGCCAAACTAAGTGCTGACTGTCATGATACACCAGTAGCTTCAACTCAGAGAGAGCTCTAGAGGAAGGATGCAAACCCTCCAGACCTGAACCTGCAGGAAGTGTGCCTGTGGCTTTTCTCTGGAGCTGGGACAGGCAGAGTCAGAATCAAATCACAGAATCAAAGAATCAAAGAATATTTTGGGTTGGAAGGGACCTTAAAGGTCATCTACTTCCAATCCTCCTGCCGTGGGCAAGAACACCTCCCACTAGACCGGGTTGCTCAAAGCCCCATCCAACCTAGTCTTGAATACATCCAGTGTTGAAGGATCTACAGCCTCCCTGGACAACCTGTTCCAGTGACACACTACCTTCAGAGTGAAAAACTTATTCCTAATTTCTAATCTAAATCTTCCCTCTTCCATCTTAAAGCCATTACCCCTTGTCCTATCACTACAAGCCCTCATGAAAAGTCCCCCCCAGCTTTCTTGCAGGCCCTCTTCAGGTACTGGAAGGCCTCAAAAAGGTCTCTCTGGAGCCTTCTCTTCTCCAGGCTGAACAACTCTAACTCTCTCAGCCTGTCCTTGTAAGAGACGTGTTCCAGCCCTCAGATCATCTACATGGACCTGCTCCTATGTCCCTCTTGTATTGGGTGCTCCAAGTTGGATGCAGTACTCCAGATCAAGTTTTATGAGAGCAGAGGAGGAGAATCACCTCCTTCAACCTGCTGGCCATGCTTCTTTTGTTGCAGCCCAACATATGGTTGGCTTTCTGGGCTGCACTTGCACATTGTTGGCTCATGTTGAGAGCCCCCAAGATTTTCTCCTCAGGACTGCTCTCAATCCACTCATTTCCTAGCCTGTATTTGTGCTTAGGATTGCCCTGACCCAGGTGCAGGACNGACATCGAGTTGGTGTCCACAACTCTGAGTGCAGCCATCCAGCCAATTCCTATCCATCAAGCGGTCCATCCATGAAGTCCATGTCTTTCCAATTTAAAGACCAGGATGTCATGTGGGACAGTGCCAAATGTTTTGCACAATTCCAGGTAGATTACATCAGTTGCTCTTCCCTTATCAACCAGTGTCATACCTCCATCATAAAAGGCCACCAAATTTGTCAGGCACAATTTGCCTTGGTAAAGCCATGTTGGTTGCCACCAATCACCTCCTCATTTTCCATGTGCCTTCGTAGAGCCTTCAGGAGGATCTCTTCCATGATCTTGCCAGGCACAGGGGTAGGACTGACTGACCTGTAGTTTCCCAGGTCTTCCTATTTTCCCTTTTTGAAAATGGGTGCTATATTTCCCCTTTTCCCACCAGTGGGAACCTCACCAGACTACCTGCATAAGATGTGGGCTGGTTGAGAAGCTGTGATATCAAGTTAAAGAGCTGCAGAAGGAGGTTCATGGATTGTGCTGCATCAGGGAAGATGAAAAGGAGGTTGACTCCATTTTTATTTTGTAAATGATTAATTGCAAAGGGTGCAGGGTGAGAGATACAAGAGGCATCCTGAGATGGAACCCCTTCGCTGTTTTCTTGTTCTCAAGTGTCTGTGCACAAATGCACACAGCCTAGGAAACAAGCAGGAGGAACTAGGGCTCCATGTGTGGTCACAGAACTTCAGTATCACTGGAATGACTGAGACATGGTGGAATGCTCACAAGACAGAAATGCTGGAGTGAATCAATACAACCTAATCAGAAAAGACAGCCAGGAAAGACAGGGAAGGTGGTCATCTATGTGAAGGAGCTTAGATAAATGGACTGCTTCTGTAAGAGAGGCAACAGTTTAGTTGAGAGCTTGTGAATCAGAAAGAGAGGAGGGGGCCGCTAAGGGTGACATTATGATGGGAGTTTGTTACACAACAAATTATCAGAGTGAGAAAGTGGTTGAAGCCTTCTTCAAACAACTCAAGGAAGTCTCTGGATCACAGACCCTCATTCTTAGGGGGTAATATAATCTCACTGACACCTGCTAGAATTGCATCATGATGGGAAGTGAGCAGTGAAAATTTCTGGAGAGCGTGAATGTCAATTTCTTGATGGGGAATGAACAAGCAGGAACATTATGAAACTCAACAAGGACAAATGCAAAGTCCTATACCTGGAAAGAACCCTTTGCAATGACACAGGCTGGGGACGGACTGGCTGGGGGCAGCTCTGCTGAGAAGAACCTAGGGTTCTGGTGGACAGCAAGCCGAACAAGACCTAGCAGTTGCCCTAGCAGCATTGAAGGACAAGGGTATTCTGGGCTATTCCTTTGTGTTTCTGTTAACAAGCTAGAAGGTAGAGTGAAGTGATTATCTCCTTTTATTCAGGACTTGTTACGCCAGATCTAGAATACTACATCCAGTTTTGAGCCCTATGTTACAAGAAAGTTATCAATAAATTGGAGTAAATTAATCAGATGGCCAACAGAACAGAGAAGGGATGGAGTGCTTGCCTTATAAGGAGAGGCTGAATGAACTGGTCATATTCAGCCTGGAGAAGAGAAAACTTCTGGGATACCTAATAGCAGCCTTCCAATACCTGGACAGTGATCAGGAATATGGAGGTAGGCTTTTCATAGTGGTGCATGATTGTAAGATGAGTGGCAATGGGCACTAAGTTGAAACAGGAGAAGTTCCCAGTGGATACAGGGGAGAAACACCTTCACTGTGAGGATAGTCAAGCATTGGAGTAGGTCATGCAGACAGACTATGCATTCTCCATCCATGGTAGTTTCATGACCAGAATGAATAAAACCCTGAATGATGTGGTCTACCTGATGCTTCTTGGAGCAGAGAGTTGGATTAGATGTTCCCTCGAGGTCCTTTCTAACCTGAATTATCCTGTGATCCTATGATTCTAAGGAGTATGGATTTTTTTCCCCTCAGCAGTCCAAGTTTCCTCGTTGCCAAAATAATTTCCATCTGTCTTCTCCGTGTCCACTAGCAGTCATTACCATCAGTGCTCTTGGTCCTGTCTCCAGGAGAGTGGTGTGCTGTTGCTCTTCTGGGCCACCATTCCAAGTAGCCTCAGAAACTTCTGAATTCTTTAAGGAAGCTATTGGTGACATAAGTGATCCACATGAAACCTTAGCCAAAAATATATTGACTAGACTTTTCTTAAGTCTTACTTTACTCCCAATTCATTCATTTATGGCTGCCAATTGCTCTAAATAGTCAGCATCCACCTTGATCAAGCAATGGTAATGGTTCTGAGACTCAAAGACCAATGTACCAACCTTTTGATTTATTCCTTTTTTCCCCAAGAAGAATGTAATGGTTGTACTCACTCCAATTGCCAGCTTAGCTGTTTTTAAGATAAATGCTCCAAAATGTTGCATACATACTGATCAAGATTGGCCCGTGCTAGTCTGTTTCCTTCTCTGAAAGTGCTGAAAAAGTCATAGGGAACCTCTGCCTGTCTCCTGAGGTTCTCAGAGAAGGGAAAAATGCTACAGTCTCTGTGGCAACGTGGTGTTAGAGTGTAAGATCACAAGTTTTACACTAGCATAAAGTTAATAAGATGTTTAAAAAGCAGGATGAAATGCCAATAGATTTTACATGAAAAAAGAATATGTTCCTTATTTCAAAAATACTGATGAAGCTGTAGTTCCTAACAAGTGTTACACCTCTGGTTGTTTCATAAGACTTGCTTGGCAGAACAATATTAAAATCAAGATACTTAACATTATTACCCAACATTAAACAAGCCTTTTGAGAAAGTGATATAGAACATTCTATTAGTTAAGGATATTTATATATATTTATGATTTCATAATCTGTTTGGAAAGCACTGTGATAAATGGAGTCCGTTTATACCGAAAAAAACCAACCTTCCCCTCCCTCATGAATTTTACCAAGTACTGCTGACACTGTTCAGGAAGCATTTCATATCCAATTGTGTAATTTCTTCCATGTTCTGTCATAGTTTCTCCCTCACTAAAGTTATAGAGGATGGCAAGCAAAATAACTCTTAGCAATTTTGCAATCTTTAAGAAGCATGGCATTTTTAACAGAAATGTTGACAGTTTGAATTACAAATATGTCACACTTCTGCAGAGTACTTTTACAATGGCACACTACCTGAGTCTCATGAAATAACCAAGAAGATCTGTTTGTAAACTTCAGCCATCATAGGTGAGACAACATTTGATTCTTCATTTCGTTACTCATTCAAGAAGAGAAATAATCGGAATGAATAAGTTTAAAATTCAGACACTAATTTCACTATATCACTAACTCTGATATCAGAAGTCCTGGCAACTGTAACAGCTACTGCCGTGGCATAATCAAAACCCTTGAGATTATGAAAATAGTCTAGAAATACTGGTGTGTTGGTGTGTTGGGCCACAGTCTTGAGCTTCAGATAGTCGTGTGTGTTAATTATAAGATTCCGAGGAATGGGTATATAAATCCTGGTTTCTCTTTCTGTTCTCCTCCTGATCTTCCAAAGACACAGATCACTGTATTCTAGCAGAGTAACAAGGAGTCAAATGTGTTGCTGGTCGTTATTTTGTGAAATAATGTTGCAGATAAGATATTTTTTTAAAATCAGGATGAAATCAAATACATTCCAAATACATCCCAGAGCCTTCAAAGGAAATGAGGCATATGCAATCCTCCTGCCTTTGTATGTCATGTTATGTTATGTTATGTTATGTTATGTTATGTTATGTTATGTTATGTTATGTTATGTTTTGTTATCACAGAATCACAGAATTTATATGGTTGGAAAGGACCTCCAGGGTCATCAAGTCCAACCTTCTCCTAGCATCACTCTAACCACTACACCACTACACCAAATCCTCTCTAACCACTACACCATATCCTCAAGCACTGCATCTATTCGTTCCTTAAACACCTCCAGGGATGGTGACTCCACCACCTCTCTGGGCAGTCCATTCCAGTGCCTAACTACCCTCTCAGTGAAGAATTTCTTCCTAATATCTAATCTGAACCTCCCCTGACGCAACTTGAGGCCATTTCCCCTCGTCCTATCATTACTAATTTGAGAGAAGAGACCAACACCAGCCTCGCTACAACCTCCTTTTAGGTAGTTGTAGAGGGCAATGAGGTCTCCTCTCAGTCTCCTCTTCTCTAGACTAAACAAACCCAGTTCCTTCAATCGCTCTTCATAGGGCATGCTCTCCAGCCCTTTCACCAGCTTCGTTGCCCTTCTCTGTACCCGCTCCAGCACCTCAATGTCCTTCTTGTATTGTGGTGACCAAAACTGGACACAGTACTCAAGGTGCGGTCTTACGAGTGCCGAGTACAGGGGCACAATCACCTCCCTACTCCTGCTGGTCACACCGTTTCTGATCCAGGCCAGGATGCCGTTGGCCTTCTTGGCCACCTGGGCACACTGCTGGCTCATGTTCAGCTGGCTGTCCACCAGCACCCCCAGATCCTTTTCTGCCAGGCAGCTCTCCAGCCACTCCTCCTCAAGCCTGTAGCGTTGCTGGGGGTTGTTGTGACCAAAGTGCATGACCCGGCACTTGGCTTTTTTAAACCTTATGTTATGTTATGTCATGTTATGTCATGTCATGTTATGTTATGTTATGTTATGTTATGTGTGTTTCCATATCTACATCCTTTCTGTATTTTTTAGCTAGTTTGTTGGCTTGTTTAAAACATTTGGTACAAGTATGGCCTCAAGCAGTTTAGTTTTCTACACTTTTCAAAGGCAGACAGCAAGAGACAAAAGACCTTATTTAATTAATGGCAAGTGGCTAGAAGCAAGCAGTCTCTGCAGTTTTGGTTCTCCTTTACATTTGGTCACTGCACCACTCAGGCAAGTACTTCATACTGCTGTTCTGTCCTTGCCTGTGTCCCAGGCACTAATTCTTAGCTGCATTCACTAGAAGTTTTCCCTGCACCTAAATAATGATGTCTGCCTCTCAGTTTGTCAGCTGCTGGCTAATGATTCTACATACAGATCTGAAGTAGCTGGATGTCTTGTGCTCTTAATTAGTTTTTTCCTAAGAGCTTATGTATTGTACTTTCTCTTTGCCCAGCTGTGTTGGTTTAGTAAGAGCTGCGGCTGCGGGGTGGCTGGAGCTGCGTGGCTGCACTGCTCCCCGCCCCCTCCCCTCTGCCATGGGTCGCAGACAGAGAAATTAAAAAAAAGGTTTAAAAGTGCCTTTTTGAGTTGAGATAAGGAAGGTTTAATATATATAAGAAAACAACATGTAATAAGCACTTGCAGCTAACAAAAAAACCAACAGTAACAGTGAGAAAGGAGCAATAAAAAAAATTAATACCAGAAAACAGGGACAAACGGAGCTCACCGAGAAACAGCCAAACACGAACTGCCCCCCCACCGGAACTGGCCCTGACGCATGACGTCAGCATGGTATAGAATAACCTGGCTCCACTAAAATTAACCCTGTCCTGGCCAAACCAGGACACCAACTATCTGATCTTTCGCTTTTCCACTCCACACCTTCCTTCTATCCGCTGATAGAAGAAATACTCTTTCTATCCACATTTTTTCTACTATCCATGTGCCAAAGTATTATAACTTACTTAGGCAATTTCAACAAAGCTTGATGGAGAAGCACGGACTTTCAAAGATGTGGCTCCAAGTTCTGTGAGAATTAGATGAAAGAATCCTAAATTAATGCCTACATTGAGGGGAAGGCAGTAAGAACTTCCAACTTTCAAGCAATCTAACACAGGCAAATAGCACATGCTGGTATGTCAGCATACCTGAACCTCAGAACTAAGTTTACCACAAGTAATAATCTCTCCAAGAAAATGACCTGGGAAGGTCCAAGTGACCTGGAAGGCAAGATAGAGTACTGAGTCCTGACAGGCAGAGGAACTCCAGCAACCAAATCAGGGGGAACAGTGCACCTTGACTACAGCTGCTCCCAGGGCATCATAGGACAGTGTGCAGCCCACCATCGGGACATGAAACCCGTCAGCATAAGTCAATGAGAGAGCCTGTCAGAGCCACCTGCCAGGCAGAGGAGGAGGTCACCGCCTACAGCAGTGCGAGATGTGACCACCATCATTACAGGATGCTGGGCAGAAGCAGCTTCAGATGCCTTGAGGGAAGAACGAATGTTGGAGAAAGGTAGGGGGATCACAATAGTTTGGGGAAGAAAAAGCATGAGAAAACAGATGGATAAGGGGAAAAAAAGGACTGGTCATCTGTAGCAGATGACTGGTCAATATGTTTTTATGGCCATGCTTTGTTCCTGGTCACTGCAATTTGTCATATCTTCTAATTAAACTTGATTTCTGACCATTTCCTGGGTCAATGGACTCTCTATTCTGTGTGGACGTGTGTGTATGGAGGTTTAAGTGGCAACAACTGGAGTGGGGACCATAAGTCTGAGCTGGATACTGGAAAGACCAGAGGGTGTGTGAGTTTGCTATTGGAGGGCTCAGGAGATTCAGGACAGCTACTGGAGAGGCCATAGAGTCTGGTGATTGTTTGTTTGATGGGCCATAGGTCTGGACCAGCTATCAGAGAGAACTGTTTGCATGTGTGTGTCTCTATATGTGAGGCAACTGAAAGACCAGGGGATCAACAGGACAGCACCTCGATGGGCTGCATGTTTAAGGCAAATTAATTGATGGATCAGTAGTGAGTGTGTGAATGTGTGTGTAAGTCTGAGTACCAACATCCAGAGTAGGACTGTGGGTCCTGGCGGATTGTATGTCTAGGTGCTGGCGACTGGCGAGACAAGGGAATCCATGGGCCAGTTACTGGATAGACCTGAGTGTCTAAAGAGGGGAACATATGTATATATCTCCACATATTCACTAATGGCCCTCCATCCTAATCAGTCATGGGGGGGGAACAGGATGATGGTATCTGCATTTGTGCAAGGGCTGTGTTTTCCATCTGTGTTGATCTGTGTGGCCAGCCATGTATACTTATATCGAATCATAGAATCATAGAATGTTAAGGGTTGGAAGGGACCTCCAGAGATCATAGAGTCCAACCCCC
>VZZY01018265.1:14689-58455 GCA_013400335.1 Eurystomus gularis
TATTAGCAATTTAGCCTGTTTCCCTTCAAACGCTTCATGTTGGTTAGTGTGATGATTTCTTCCACTCCACTTCTCATGTTAATATCACACTTCCATTCCCTATATCAATACCTATTTCTATTCAAGCCATGGCCTATTGTTTAATCACCTTAAGATTTGATTAGCAACCATTCATGTATCACAGATGGGGATGCTCATATGCCTTTTATTTACTCCTTCCAGAATTCCAGTGGTAAAACATTCGAAGTGACACAGAATTGCAGGTGCAGTAAGCCTAGCACCTGGCTTTCTGAAAGAGCTGCACTCACTCATCCATTTCAGGCATGCTGTGCAGAAGGTCCCCAGGCAAAGCAGGCCTACCCCTGCCTCATCCTGCAGCCAGGGGCACCTGCCCAGGAAGCAGCAGCAGGGGAAGGAGGTGCCTTGGCTCTGCTGGGATTCTGGAAGCCTCGACAGCTGGTGTTGGTGGTGCTCAGCACTGCTCTTAGCTGAAGCCAAAGACATTTGCAGTTGTGGCATTAAATGGCCAGAGCAGACATGTAGCTGCTTCCCAACTTGATGTGTGTCTCTGTTTTGCCAAGGGAAGCTGGTTTAGCATTACAGTGTGCTCCCTGTCAGAGAGGATTTTCTGCAGGGAAGCAAGGATAAGGAGTGCATGCACATTGACCTGCAAAGGGGTGCATGACACAGGGTTTTTCTGCACAAATTTAAAATCAGCAGACATTTGCTCGTACAGCTAGGCTGATACAGAGCAGTGATCTGCTTGGGAAAAATTGTCTTCTTTTTTCTCCTTCACAGCAAGCAGTAGCTCCTATGCAGGAGGTGTGTATCAGGACACAGCTGTATCCCCAAATAGTCCCAGGTGGTTCCTGTGTGAGGATGCTTTATTCTGTGTCTGCTTCCAACAGAGTGCCCTGGCCGGCTGGAGATCACCAAGATGCAAATTCCACAGCATCATGCACAGGCAGAATTCATGGACGGTGCTGCACTTTACTTGGCCCCATGTCCCTGAGGACAGCTGCAAGCATCCCCCTCCTCTCTTTGCCACAAACAGTCCTCCTTAAGATCTGTCTTGTCTTGGTGTCCCCAAGGGCCAAATGTATGCTTTGAGCCTGAGATGGGAGCAAGCAGTGTGAAACACCCACATCTGAGGTGTTTCTCGTTTCATATCTGAGATCTCCTGTCCCTAACTCTTTCAGTAGCTCTCGGAGTAGCAACAACAGTTTGGGAAGCCTTAATTAGAACAGCTACAGAAGGCACTCTGTATCTTTTTTATCAACTGGAAGGCTGGTGGTGTTGGTGTGTCAAAGCACAAATGAGGCAGAAGTTACCCAGCACTGACGGAGAAGGTGAGCTTGGACATGTGGGGTTCAGTGAAGGGAAAACACACTGAGAATTTAGCCCATTAAAGGAGGCACAGGATAGGAAAACTGGAGGTGTCTGGCCTGAAGAATAAAGAGAAATCAGAGCAGGTTTCACAGCACAAGGGAAGGGCTTAGATCAGTGCGGAAGAGAACTGCTCTGCTGATTTGCTCAGGCCTTCTCATTTTGGGAATGGACTTTTCTGAGCTTGCCAGGAAACAATGACTTTTGAAATATTTTTAAAGCTGCATACTTTCCAGGTGATGGGCCTATAGTCCCGGAGTTCAGCTGTGTTAAACTTTTGTGGTTCAGTCCAGCTCTGCGATTTTTTCCTGTGGAAAACTCAGCAGGGATGGTCTTTCACTGACATCTGTTGATACAAAGCAGAATTGCATATAGGCTCTCATACTTCGGAAGTGAGGAATTTCAACTCCCAAACTTGCAGGATAAGAGTATCCTGCTTCTCAAAGACTTTCTCCTGAGGAGGACTCAGTTCTATGTGAGGTTCATGATACTGCAGAGATGAAGGCAAAGTGGCATGTTAAACTGCAAGACTATAATTTGTCAGTCTTTTACCCTTTCCCAGGGGAGAAATCTCTGTGGAAAGAGATTTAGGGTTTTTGTTTTTTTCCAGAAAAATGAAGAGGTAACGTGAGAAAAGGAAGAGGAAATATAAATGGATCAGCTGTCACCATCCTGTCTTTCCTACCAATGAGGGGCACCCCTGGCCATGGTCTTGCTGGAGTCAAAGAAATAAGTGAGAGGGTGCATTGATCACCAATGTGAGGTATCATCAGTTAGAATTTACTGTGTTTTGCTATACTTGCATATAGCATATGCTCATTAGGAAACCTTTCTTTGCCTCTGTCCTCTGCAGTGATCTTGATTGTCCTGATAAAACGACAGCTTTTGTAGGATCAGTTTTCCCTGATGCAAAGCTCTGCACTAACATTGGCTCCAGCTGAAGTAGAACCTAGGAAGAGTGTGGCAGTTACTTGACAATCATTTGGGGCCAGACTAATTAACTGCAGGAGTACATTTTTCTGTTTCAGGAGTATACTCTCTTCATACTTCCTTCTCAGTGACTTGTGTGGTTTGTTGAAGGTTTGATTTGTAAACTCTTTATTGCAAATTTTCATAGTGTAACGAGTTTTGAATGAGCTGGTTACTATTCCTACACCACCTGTTGGGGCTTCTGCTAGACAAATTGACTTTTCTAAACCATTTTTGAAATGTTGAAGTGCCCTTTGTGGTGTTTTGGAAATATGTAGGACCTGATCTACAGCTCTACTGGGAATAGGACAAAAAGAAAGCCACAGTTCTTTTGCATTGCTAGGAGATCTTCTTGGGACTACCAAAGATTAAACAAGGCTATTTGCTTAATGGTGGGGCCTTGTTACCTTACCAACAGAGAGCCATGCACCCTCATGGTTTTCAATAGATGCATGCGTATGAATGCATCTGAGCAGCCTGCTGGCAGGGAAAGCTTGGGAGAAAGAAAGCCTCTTGGTGTCAGGACTCTCTTTATTTGCAATTGTGATAGACCCTGATCACACAATGTTTTTTTTTTTTTTTTTANACTCTCCTGTGTTTCAGTGTTATATCAGTAACTCCCACTGAAGGGCGGCAGTAGACAGCTCATATAATTCTGCCATGACAACTTAAAATGCCAGGTAACCCAGTAAGGGTTCAGAATAAAGACATCCAAATGTTGCAGTGCTCTGAGCTAATTTGGACCTTTCTGCAGTACTTTATAAACACACGCTGTGTTTACACTTTTGTGGTTACATTGAAGAATCCTATTATCATAATGATCAAATATCATAATCAGCCTGGCTACTGAATATGTTAGAAACAACAATAGAAGGCACAGTTAGAGCAAGACATGACATCTTTCTCCTTCAAGAAAAGCTCTTACTTGTAGGCTTACAAGCCTAGACTGTGGAGACCAGAATGAATCTTCTCCAACACCTGTGGTTTGTGTTTGACATCTTTGTACATGGGTGGTGTTGTCCTAGTACACACTTCATGCAGTTCTTTCCAGGCAATTCTCTTCTGGAGTGAGAAAAGTAATCCATAAACAGAGGGGCAGCAAATACAGTGGTAATACTCCTTGATTTCATAATGTCAATAGACATCTGGGTCTATGGTTTATAGGTTAAAAAGAAAACATGCCTCAGTCCTTTGTGTGATCTGTACATACACAGAATTGATAGATCCAAACCCTAACATTTTGTGCTCTTTTGATCATTTGTGCCCAATACAGAAAAATGCCTCTGTCTTTCCAACCCTTTTGTATGGGAATTGGTCCATGGAAAGCAAGGGCCAGATTTTACCACCTCTAGTCAAAGTAAACAGTTTTTGAGCAGTACCCCCTGGTGCCCTCCTGTATCATTTAGCTTGCATAATACTGTGAGATGGGGTAGCTGTTCACTCAGGTACTTCTGCTCAGATTGCTGTGTTGAGATACACTTTTATGCCTTTTATGTAACAGAGCTGCCACATTCAGCACTCAGGAGCCTTATTTGGACTCCATCACTGATTTCAGTGATAAAAATAAAACCGTCTGAAATTAATTCTGCATCTGACATATTTTGGCTCTGAACAACCTAAGAAGTTAAAGTAAACCATAAATCTAGTTTGTGTGGAATCATGCCGAAACTGCAGCTCATCACTGCTGAAAGATCCCCAGATCAGCAGCACTGCCGTTTTTTAAAGTAGCTAGTTTGAAAGTTAGAGTTGGTTATTGCTGAAGTGATTGCTACCAGCAGCACACAGGTCTATTGAATCTAACACTTCATTTAAAACTGTATCTTAATAATGGGCCCTTTTAAGCCACTTTGAAATGCCTCTTGGTCTTATGACTACCTAAACATGTTTTCTCAAATAGTGATTGCAAACTGAAAAATTTCTAGAAGCATATAATAGACAGAAGCATCACTGATACACAGTTGATACACATTAGGACGTAGTGGAGTTCCAGGTATTTCTGCTGCCACTGAATTAAGTAACAACACGTTTCAGGAGCTACTAAAGCTCCTTTGCAAAATCTGATGTTTTGAATATCCAGTCTTCTTTTACATTCTTAAGTCTTGGCAGAGTTAAGGAATGCAGTTTTAAAGCTGATTGTTCAATAAAGCCTGCACAGAAAAGGAACAGAGTGTTTTAAAGAAAGTTGATTTTTCCTCTTATCCGGGACTTGACTGATAGTTAGGAAAACTAAGCGAACATCATAATAAGCCCCAATCACTTTAATCCACAAAGAACTGTTAATTACTATGTTTTATATCGCTGGAATATAATTACTGTGTTCTGACCCAAACATCATTGTGGGTAGCTCATGGAAACACCTGCTCTATGACTTTTAGATGTCCAAAGGGTATATAAGGTGGTAAGGTGGTTTTTTTTTCCCTGAAGATCACTGTTGAGAAGACATTAGTTCTGTAAGAGAATTGATTGGTTGGCACATATTCAGGTCGAGCACTGTCTGCACTTCTTGTCATGGTGACTTTTTAAAGGGAGAGAAGGCTGTGGAAAATGAAGACCAATAGGAATAGCCAGAGATTTTGACACATGAGGCTAAAAAGAAAATAGCTTTCTGTTCTGCAGTGTAAAACACAGCCCTTAGCAGTATCTCAGGTGATGGGAACTGTGGTAGGGTAATGGAGGAGGGTGAAGAGGTGGGAGTCATAGAGGAGGGTGTTAATAACAGTGAGGGTTGGAAAGAAGAAAAGGTAGAGGTGGTTAGACAGGAAGGGGGTGTTTTAGCAACTTTAACGGTTTCAGCAATGTGTGTGCAAAAGCATCTGAAACTGAATAAAGGAGAAATAAGGAGAAGCACAGCCAGAGAGCCATGGAGGAGGGGGAGCTCCTTGTCCTCAGCTCCAGGCTGAGCTCTGACCACAATGAGACCAGGAAGTAAGTTTAGCTTCTGGGTTGCTACAGCTTGAAGATGGTATTTTTCTCCCTTGGAATCTAGCAGTTGCCAAATCCAGTCAACAAGGCAACATTTTTTAAAATTCCCCTAACGATCTGTCTCAAACTTAAAAAAAAAAAAAACCCAAACAAAAAAAACCTATATGTTGTCTTACCCCTCCCACCAGCCCTTCGGTTTGTCTTCTGGCTGTTGACTGAAGAGCTGACAACAGAGAGACTGAGCCCTGCCATCTCCAGATGCTGCTGATGTGCCTTTGCCAGGAAGAGGTTGAGCATGTGCTGATGGGACATCTCACCAAAGCACAAGTGTTGCTCATTTCAGTACATGTCAGGGAGACTACAGAAGACAGTTTGGGAATCAAGTCAGAAAAATGCCCTGGGGCAATGTGGGGAACCAGAAGGAGGTGTTGGAGCCACAGCAGACTAGGCTGGAGAGTATCAGGGCACTGTAATCAAACCCCTGCTCAAGGCACCTCCGTGGGTTGTTCTAGACCTCTCCACAGGTGAATATTTCATAGCCTCTTCAGGAAACATGTACTGGCATTTGACTAAATTGCTGTAATAAAGGCCAGTGAGAGGAGAAGCAGAAATTTCGGCTGCTGCTGAGCCTAGGTTAAAGACCAAACTCAAAAGCAAAATGAGGCCAAATTCTAGAGAGACCTAACAGTGGGTTCTGAGATCAGGATTTTGAATTTGACCTAATTCTTATTTTGACCTTTCTCAAGTTCTCTGCATGCCTTAAGAAAAATTACTCACCCACTGGCATGTCTGTGTTACTTAACTGGGCACTTGCACCACAAAACGTGACTAGATGGTGACGTTGGAAACATTTCTGAAAAGTTACCTACCCTACTGTCTGTGCTGCACCGTTGCAGAATGGGCACCATTGATACTCATCTGTGTTTTTAATGAAGCTTAAGTAAAAGACAGAGCTACAAAGGAGATGAGGGTGCAATAATGCCTACTTTGAGAAGACTGCTGGTACTTCATTTTGCCTATCATGTACCAAAGAAGGCATGGGTACGCATTACTGTCATTCCAAGAGACTATTTCCTTCATAAAGGAAATAATTATTCAGGGGTGTGAGTGTGAGAAGCCACTGATAGATGTGCAATGGGTGAACATGGCTGTTCTCACACCTCCCAGGAGCATGTTGGCCAACAAAGCCAGCCTGGCCCCATGCAAGCGGGGGGCAGGAGGTGAGGGCTCCCTGCACCTGGTGATTTTCAATGTGCTCACCCATTTGTGTGATCAGTGAAGGTCATGGAGAATGCAAACAGAAAGGCTTTGGGTCAGAGCTGTGCCAAAAGTAGTTTCCTCAGCTTTTTTTATTTCCTCTTGAAAATTATGACCACTAGTAATAATGCTCGGGTTTTTTTTTTTTTTACTTTTTTTTTCTTTCTTTCTATTAAGGAGTCACAGTGGAGACATCTGAAAAAGTGGGAGGAATCTGATCCCCACGGCATTTACAACACAGGCAGCAGCATGCACTGCTGATGCAGAGAAGCCTCATCTGTTCTAAGTTAAAAATGGGAAGAGGCCCATGTCCATAATCCAATGTTAAAATTAGTGGGATTGCTTTTGAGGGGGGTGCTGAGCCATTAATGGCTCTAAGTGCAAGATGAGGGGTTTTTTTACTCTATATAAATACCTCTTTATGAGTCTCTTGTTTAAGATCTGACAGCCTGGTTGGTACTATATGGAGAGTACAAGAAGGGCAGTCCATTCTCTGAAAGGTGTATGAATTAAGTGCCTGGGTTTTTTCTCAGCATGCTTTCCCACTAAGGCATGCAAAAGCAGGACTAGGTCAGTACTTGTGTAGAAAAAGCAAAAGCTATGCTGGAAAACCCTGGAGCATGGAAGAATCCTGTTTTTCCATCTGCAACCACATCTGTCCCCAGAAAAACTCACTGTTTCCTGGGTTTGGCTGAACTGGAAGCAGCACAAATCATGATGTTTTGTGGCTATAGAGGAAAATAGTTGATGTTTAAAACCAAACTTCGTGGAAGTCAACAGTAACTAGAAGTTGGGGTTGAAAATGCAGCTTTATGTGAATGAAAGTGCATTTCCTTTCATCCCAGCAAGCACTTCACCTGGGGGTCAGGAGTGGGATAATGCCTCTGAGTTTGTCTATCCTGGGTGGTAGGACTGAGAGAATCGAGTTCAACGAGGAGGTAAAAAGCCTAAAGGGAGCTCTAGCTGCTGTTTCCTAATGGGGACAACCTAATGGGGGCTATGGGGGTTGTAGAGCAAATGGAGCCAGAGTCTTTTCCAAGATCTAGATGTAACACTGTTTGCACCAAGGGAAATTCTGAGCAGGTATTAGGAAAGAGTTCCTCATCGTGACAGTCATTACATTAAAATAGTTTGTTGAGGGATGCTGTGGGGTCTGTGTCCTCAGAGATACACAAAACCTGACTTGGTGAGGCCATGAACAACCTCATCTAATTTTGTTATTGACTCTGTTTTGAGCAGGAGCTTTTATTCCAATCTATGGACCAATAATTTATTTATGAGGTAAGTTGATAAGTTATGATAAGTTATCTTATGATATCTTTAGACTCTCAGGGATAATCTCACTATTCAGAGGTGAAAAGAAATCAGCCAGGTATTACAGAATATGGCACAGCATGTTTGATCAGGCTTGTCTCAGTCAAAGGCTTAAAGGAAGCCTGTTTTATCCCTAGGACACTCCACCCTCTAAATATACTTCTTATGTCAACCTCTTGTAAATAAAGCAGCATGTGTATTTGTGAGATGACTACAATAACTGTTGATATGTTTAATGGTGACAGCATAGCATGATATATTGTAACTGTTTATCCCAAACAAATATGTGAGCTCTGCAATAACGATGGTGAATATATTATTTTATTCTAGCCATTTTTGTACAAAAATATACATCCTTGATAAACTTATTAAGAGACCAGGAAATTGTCTTCTATGAGCAAACCCTTTGCTACTGTGCTCCTGTGCCACTTCTGAAAGCACCTATGATACTGGAAGTAGTTTGAGAGAGTCACAGAATCACAGAATTATATAAGTTGGAAGGGAACTCTAGAGATCAGCTAGTCCAAATCTCCTGCCAAAGCAGGTTAATCTAGGCAAGGTCACAGAGGAACGCACACAGGTCTTCAAAGTCTCCAGAGAAGGAGGCTCTACAACCCCTCTGGGCAGCCTGTTCCAGTGCTCTGTCACCCTCACAGTAAAGAAGTTTCTCCTCGTGTTGAGGTGGAACTTTCTGTGTTTCAGTTTCTGCCCATTTGCCCTTGTCCTGTGACTAGGCACCATTGAAAAGAGACCCTTTGCAAGGGGGCTGTCCGCAGCACTGCAGTGTGTCGTTGCAATGGTGGCTTGTTAGGATTTCATTATATGTGCCAAATGAAGCTGTCATTGCAGTATTCACTTCTTCCTGTAATGTGGTGATCTAGCATAACTACGTGTGCATTGCAGTTTTTAAGGACTGAGAATCACTATTCGTCTTCTCTTTGGGCTATGGTAAATCTGCATGAATACAGTCTTAGCCTGGTAACTCCCTTCATGAGTCATGCCTGGTGTTTCTTGTCAGAGCAGGATGAGCAGGACTCGCCCCCAGGCTAAGTAGCAGCATCCCCAGCCACTCCAGGAGAAGACAGGTAAAGAAGTGACAGAAGTTAAGGTGTTAGCCTACCCTGTTAGCGTCCTTCTAGTGACACCCTGTGGGTATTAGGTGACGAACATTATCTCCCTATGGAGAAATGGTGAGGCCTGGGAAAGCCAGTGTTGCTGTGTGACAGACAGCAATGCAAACTAGGGGTCAGGCTAAGTGCATCAACTTAAAATCTTAACTTCAAGATTCAATTAACATCTCCAAAGTTTCTTGGATCCTTATGAGACTTTTCCCTTTCTGTTGAGCACCAGCCAGTATTATTAAGGGGCAGATGCCAGAGTCCTTGGCTTTAAAGTTTTATATCTGAACTACATTAACTTTTTCCTAAGTTTTATTTCTCAGTCTCTGATAACAACTATCCTATTCACTTCTGAGATGGAAATAAAAAGTCTTTAAAGAATGCCTTGATTTGGTTGTATGCAAACAAACTGTGTCCGTGCACATACCCTGCAGCCAATCTCCTTGTAACTCATACCCAAGAATTGCACCAAGACTTGAAATCACAGCTTGTAACAATTATTTTTTAAAAATAAAAATTTTAAATATCCATATCAGAGGATACTAAATGTGTACATCCCAGCTACAGTTGATTGCTGGGAAGGGTAGCTAACAGATACCCCAAGTGTGAAAAATGGGAAAAAGGAAATGGTGGTCTGAAGGTAACTGGAATAAAAAGATAAAAAAAATTATCAGAGAAGAGGAGGTTGGCACGTAGCAGTGAGACTTTTGAAAGAATTAGGGTGAATGCCACTAGAAATCTCCTCAATGAGCACAATGCATAGGTCTGAATAGAAAAGGAAACAACAAGGAGATAACACACTTGCTTAGAGATACTTGCTTAAAGAAAACTACTTAAGGGAAAGGTCATGTCTACTCTATACTGCCATTTTGGCATATTTTATATGTCAAACATGGCATATTTCATTGGTAGGACAAGTACAGTTTTGTTGCCTCCTCTGGTTTCTTTTGGGAGACAAAATATTTGTTAGAAGCATGATCTGGAAAAGACAAATGTCTCAAAGAACAATGAGGAAATCCAGAACTTTGTGAAGTTTTAATTTATTGCATAGATTTAATTTATTTTGTTGTTTTTATTCTCATTCCTGCTCTGTTTTTAAATTCAGACACTAAAAATCTGCAAATGGAGCAACCCAGTGCATGGCCTTGTCTGCTCCTGCTTGCTCAAGCCACTGCTTATCTCAGGTGCATGGACACCAGAGGGAGGTGGACACATGGCCCTGCTCTGTTCACACTCATCCCAGGAGTGAAATTCATAAGTAGTGACCAGGAAAACTTTTTTCCAGGTTAGTGCATTCCTGCACAGTCCTTGTCAGGAGATGTCTGTGATGGGCTTGGTTGAAAAGTGTCATTAAAACCCAGAACAAACCTAACCAAACCAACAAACCCACCAACCCTTTCCCAAGTAAGACATGTTTTACTAAGGCAGTCATGCTTCAGCTAGCAGCAGCACCTCGGTGAAGTGTTTCACCTGCATCAGCAGAGGGCACGATTCCCATAAAAATCACCCTGACTCTATTTAAATGAGGCCTCGACAAATCTTAGCTGCTAATGCTCTGAGACTTCAGGTCTTAAAGAGAAAAGCATCTGCTGCTGCTTGCACACCCAAGTGTCCACGTGGTTTTGGGTGGGCATTTTGTATTTTGCAACAGGATTTGTGCATATTACCCAGCCTAATTTCCAACAAGCTAGTGAGGTAATAGGTCTCTGTTTTTTTACACTGGTTGTTGGAAGTTGACACCAAAAATCCTTTTGAATGTAGCTCCTCAAAACTACCCAGCCACCTTTTTTCTTTTGTTTTGGTTGCCATGCCTGTATTCCTTACAGAAGCATCAGCAAAACATGGCTTTTACGAACTTCAGCCTTAGTATGTCACTTGATTGTAGACTGATCCTTCTGCTTTAGTAGTTATTTGATATTAGTCAGGGCTCATGGTTTGCTGTTACAATCCTTGTGGTTATCTCCTCCTGCAGCAGATCTCACCATCTGCTTTAGCTCTGCTGTCTGGGTCACTGAAGTTCCTTCTCTCTCTCTTTAAAAATTGCATTGTCTCCTTCATTTCTCCAGGTAAAGAGAAGAAGATAGATGATTTCAGAAGCTGGACTGGGCTTGCCAACCTTTGTAGCTTCAAATTGCAGCAGAGCAGTTTCAGCCTTCCTGGTGCCATGGGAGAAAGCCCCTAGACCAGCAAGCTCCATGGTCTCTGGAGGATTCAGCTCTGGGTTTAGGCCCTTTGATTGACCTCCATCTCCCACTGTAAAACAACAGTTGTGCTCTGGGCACACCGAGAAGCAGCTGTGTGCCACCTGGCTGTTACTGAGCTTGAGGCACGCAAGGACCTAGTGCAGAGGTGGGGCAAGAGGCAGGTTTCTTTTGCACCTCCTCATCTTATTGCTTAGGGTGGCTGATGAACATAGAAAGATGCAGAGACAGGTCAGCCCTGCCACTTGTGTTTTAGAAAAACTTTGGGCACGGGTCAGCAACTGGAAGTGTATGAGATGCTACAGTAACTGTGTCATTGTCTGCACCAAGTTCTGGTGAAGGAGTATGTTTTATAAGGGGACTGCAGCAGCAGAGTCCCTTTTAATGCTTCTGAAGTATGATCCAAAAGGGTGTGGCAGTTGTGTACGGGCAGTGGCAAAGCTCGACAGATTAGCAAACTCTGAAGTGATGTTATCTAAAGAGACTCAGCTGGGTACTACAAACTGGAGGCCAGCCTGTGACTTTCAGTGATTGCGGTTGGCTTGGGCATCTGGCTATGGCCACTGGTAATGTGAAATGGAGGCCAGTGGAAGCGATGTGTCACCAAGATGTGACATGGAGGAGGTCTGAGATAAGACCCTTATTCTGAAAATGTACATCAGAAAACAAAGGAACAATCCTGTAAATGCTTTCCTCACGCTTTTGCTTTCTTTCAGTCTTTCTGGATGGAGTAGGGGGTTTCTCTGATCTTAAAAGTTCATTACTCAAAACTCTAAGCAAAAAGCACAGGTTCAAAAGACAGTGAGCAAAAGCAAGACTTGTGTGCCCAGTGTTACAGACTGCTCTGTACCAGGGTGGGAAACAACTGTCTCACTGTGGTCTTGCAGTTCCTGCCTTGACTACCACTGAGATAGAAATACCCTAAAACATAATGTTTAGACATTGAAACACTTAGTGTTTTCAACCTTGCACTAACTTGCCTGTTCGCTCCTTACACTACAGCTCTCCTTGAACAGGCAGCTGTGATGGAGAATGTCACACTCAGATCTAATTAATGTCCCCTTGAGAGCCTTTAGAAAGCAGATCCTCAGCTGGTATAGGTCAACGTGGCTTGCAGGAGCTGACATTTTGAGATTTGCTCTCCACTGAGACTAATTAGATAGTGCATGGGAGTAAGTTTTCATGTTTTGCTGTGTGAAGTGAGGTCTGTGCTGCTTTTGGTAAAAGAAAGCTGAGGAAGAAAATGATGGCTGGGAACACCAGGCTGGTCTGGCCCAGAACCCTCTTGGTGTGCGTGGAAACTCTTTTGGCTTCGATAGGATCCTCAGAAATGAAGCTCCCCAAGTAATGAAATCATGTTTCCACTTTTCTCCTTCCAAGGCTTGCCATGGGCTCAGAGATTTCTTAACCGGCCTGTGGAAGGAAGGATAAACCACATGCTCTTTGCAAGTTCCCTCTCTCCCTGGTTTCTCCTGCTTTGCTAAGGTGGCCAGAGAAGGGGAAGGTTAGAACTCTCATGCTACCTGGATTCCATCTGAAATCAGCAAAGAGCTGAAGTCTCCAAGTTGGGAATTTGACAGGGTAGTTGACTGGCTGACCAAAGTCAGGCTCAGCTGAAGCCTGCACATCAAGAAGATTTTACAGACAGAAATCTTGGGCTGGCAGGAACAATACCTTGTAAAAATCAAGCACTAATACAGTTATCTATTTTAGGTTTGTTGTGCATGTAGGAAGAAAGAAAGAAGTGGTAGCATTTGAGATGATGTGTTTGTAGCTGCTTTAACTGCTGTAACATCTGGGTATGATAGATTATACCCTTTTAATGAAGAATATCAGTAGAAAAGTGGTGATTTTCTTTGATGTCTATTGTCCTTTGAGCTTTGAGTTACCTGAGATTTACTCTTTGTGTTGCCTATTATATTCTCTTCCAGTTTGAGTGTCATTTTGCTGAGTCACAGCTTTGTTTTTTATTTCCCAGTGACTCAGGAGCTGGCAGCAGTTGTGTGGGTATATGCACTGCAGTTCTGGGAAGCAGTGTAGCTCAAAATACAAGGGGTGCAGCAGCAACAAAAGAACAGCTTGTGCTTGGCTGTAATGTCTGGAATTGGATACAGTGAGCTTCTCATTCCTGAGTTGTAGGGAATAACAACAGAGGAGAAAAGCCCCCAACACCAAAGGCCCTCCTTCTCTTGCTCCAGAAGGATATTTTATCTGTAAAAATTCAATTTTCAATTAGGTGTAACAGAAACCTCCAAGGAAAACAAATTGATCTATTGATACACTGTGCTTCTGCCAGGGAAGGCACTTCTTTTCTAAAATGCGATTACATCTAAAGCAGAAGAGGAAGGCCTAAATTTTTGCAAATAAAGCAACTGCTACATCAGCTGTGCTCTTTGCCAAGCTGTTCTCAATAAATGAGGGAAGATGTTCTAATGTCATTGTTAAGTAACTCTCTCAAACTCGTTACTGTTCATGCCTTTTCTTTAAGTGAAGAAGTCTGTGGGAACATGGTCATTGTAGACTTGCTGACTCAAGTCCTCCATGTTCCAGGGTCAAAAGTGAGTTGTTAAACTCAATTCTGACTAAGCTATTTAAAGATGTCCCCTATAGGGGCATATTTTGAAAATTCAGTCCAGAAAAGCGATGAGTGACTGTGGCTGTGATGGCTGTGGCAGTAAGCATCACTGCTGACCCACTGGAAGAAATCTGACAGAGGATGGGGGAAAAAGGCCTGTCATAGTAAGATTTACATAAGAAAATGTTTGTATGCCTATAAAATTAATAAATGAATAAACTTTATCTACTGGCGACAAGCAGTGTCGTGTCAGGAAAAGCAGAGCACTTTGTGTCCTGCACAGCAGATGTGGAGTGCAATGTTCCCCTCTTGCAAGCTTTTCCCTGATTTTGACAGTGAGTCCACAGTTTTGCATTTGGGAAGGTAACAGTTAAAGCAAAATTCAGGGAAACACTCAAGAAGTAATGTTTGCACAGAGTAAAATCTTATTGATTCGGCCACCTAGGAGAAAGATTGAGAGTGCTAGCTAACCAGCCCGAAGCCCACAAGCCAGATCTACAACTGTAATTTAGAATCTATGAGCTCTCTTTGGGGTAAACACAGGGCAATATTTTCTACCAGTTCTAGGTTTTGGGACCCAGTCATTACACTGTACAGTATCTTCAACTGCTGTCACTGTGCAACTAGTGCAGCATCTTCTTTTTTAAAGGGGGGTGTTTATTCCACAGGGCTTAGAAAGAAAATGGGAGCATGCCATCGGAGCATAACTGATTCAGTAAAGGTCTGCAAGGACCTGGAGATGCTCTGAGACAATGGCTTGCAGGTATCCCAGCTATCCCAGGCCTCCTAGCAGAGTGTTAAAGGGAGAAGAGAAAAGCAAAACATTCATGCCTGAGGGAGCATGCTGTTTGTGGAACCTATGAGATTGAAGTTTGCCTTAGGGAGGAAAGGTCCTGTTCTCTAGTCACAGAGAGGGGGTACCTGATGCTTGTGGGGGAAGGAAAGTGATTGTAGCCTGGCCCATTCACTTTGGAGAGGGAATTTCATGTTCCTGCTGTGGACTGATTGAATGCAGACTACATCTGCCTTTGGTGCTGAATAAAGCAGGTGACACAGGACCAGAGAAGGGTCCGGACCAGTCTGTGAGATACTCCTCCTACACTGAGTAGGGTGGGGTGAATGCATGTATTTTGTATGTCATCAGTTCAAAGATGAATTCTTAATTATTCCTTGCTATCTGTACGACTTACTGAAGTATACTTTCTGCTGTCTAAAATGAAAGTTGCCATTGTAATTTTCAGATTATTATTTAAAATGGTTCTTCAATGGAGTTCAAATAGTACAAAGGTCTTAATAGCTGCATGCACAAACACTACTGTGTTTCTCAGCCTACATTATTGTTGATATAAACAAATGCTGTCTAGCCATTCAGCAGGCCCGAGACCTTGAACTGCCAGCATAAATTTCTGCAAAGTAAAAAATAGGAGGGAATAGAGCAACATTAGCAGGTTTTAATTGCTAATTCAGTTTCATAATTTGCACTCAGGCCTGAGATCAAATATATGATGGAATTAAATGGCTTTACAATTCTCTGCTTGACTATTAAGTGTTTCCAGACAAATATTTTTCTGATTATAGAACAAATTGTATAGTTTGCTGAAACAAACCCTAGACTTCAACTTTTTTCTTCAAGGAATGTAGTTTGTATTTTCCAGTGCATGTAAAATCAGGTTTTTCTAATTGCCCTGATATTCAGAAGTAGATGATAATAACTGGTAAGTATGTTTAGCATTTTAGCAGCAAAATGCAGGCATAACTGTCTTGGGAGAGGATGCCTTGGTATTTGTGCATGTTCACATTTGGCAAAATGAATTTTTTATGGTTCTGAAACTTTTTTGGTAGATGAAGAAAAGTGAATCAGAATTTGTTGTAGTCTTTAGGATCAAATTATGAGTATCTATCGTGTATTTTGCTGCATAATTTAGTATCTCAACTGAACAATTATTTAGAAGTAAATTTCACCCCACTTTGCTATTAATCTGTAAATGAAAAGATTTTCTTCATGCTGTGTTCCAAAAGATAATATGTTGTCAATGTTCAAATTATTTGGCTGTAGCACACTTCTTGCACATACAGAAGTTAATAATGCAGTTGGCCTGTCTCCTTGGATCCTTTATTTTTAAATTCTGTAATAAGAAACAGCTAGGAAAAAAGACTTGGTTACTTCCAGGGTTTCAGACAACTGTGCCCATAGAGATAATTACATACAACTGAGCCAAGTCCCCTGTTTTATTGTCAGCTGAAAGAGGGAGTACTGAATTGCAGGCAAACATTAAATTTTTTGTATTATCAAAAGGTATCATACAGCTATGTACACATCTTGAAAAAAACTACTTAATCTATCACCAAGCAAATGACTATGAATAGCATTATAATCCACTCTTTCTGCTTTAGTCACTTTGCCGTCTTCTGCATTTTCACAGTTCTTAGCAAGAATCCATTCATAAGCTTTGCTAGAAGCTAGGCTGGAATGTCTTTTATGCTCTGCTCCATTTTCATGGTGCCTTAGAGTTGACAAGTTACAGTAAAGCCTTATGGCAGTCATTGTTATCTTCATAGATCTGTGCTCCTTCCAGGAAATGTAATATCTCCTTCAAAGGGGTCGGTTTGAACTGCTTTGGCATATTAGTGACTGTCACACTGAAGATGTATGCACAGATTAACTTGATCACTTGAAAATATATAAATAGAACTTATATTTAACCTTAGGTCATTGACACTCTGACTGGTCTCTACATCCAGCACACCAAACTAATACTGGTTTAATGCAAGCAGTATTTAGTTCAGGATAAATGTATGAGATATAACTAGCCTGAGATGCCAAAAGGTGGAATTAATATACGTTAGTCCTCAGGGTTTTATTTTAGGCAGTCAGGAACTATTTGGAAAATATTTTTCAGATGTTGAGGATTTTTTTGAGATTGAAGTTATTTCTGTACAATTATGCCCTCAGTTACTTGTGACCTCAGCACCATCCTTGGCTGAACCTCACCAGAGACACCCACACAGACTGGAAGCCTCACCCCTCTGCCCCCAATTTGTCTTTGCAGCCCAGCAGTATGACAGCAGTGTAACAGGACAGTGGTGGAACACGGTGAGCCCCTGTGGCTCCAGCTCTTCTCTGCTCTCTGGCTGCTGTACCCGGGCAGACGTTTGCACTGACCTCTGGGAAGGTCTCTCCCCAAATGCTTGTGAGCCTGTTGGAGGCAGCTGGCTGCAGCAGTGTATACAGTCCCACCAGGAAACCCTTCTGAGTCATATTAACTGAGTGCCTGCATCCACAAGTCCCTAGTACTCACATTGGCACCAGGGACCCATCCCAGAAGGCTTCTTTTCTGCATACCTTTTTATTACAAGCATCACAGATGTGAAAACGGAAGTACAATGTTTTAATAGCCAAAGTCTCAGATATGAAGTCTTCATTTCAGATGAAAGCAGTTCAGCTCTGCTGCAGGAATCAATTTCTTATCAATGAAGATTTTTCATCCTAAGAAATAAATCTAAGAAATACGAGACAATGACTCATGATAAGGCATGACTCATTTGCCAATTGAAGCTTAGGGCTTGCCACCAGCATACTTCAAGCAGACTTTTTGTCAGTTGATGGCCAATACAGACCTGCTCCCAAACTTAACTGTTGTCAGCGCTGCTGTAGAAAGCACTCTGTCTTACAGGCTCCCCTGTGTGGACATCACAAAAAACAAACTTATGATGAAGGCACAACCTTTTGTAGGCAGGACATAGATTTCAACTCTTGATGACCAAGTTGTACAGGCAGTTGCAACAGATACATGATGAATAATAAAATGCAGTGCAGATACTTCATTTCTTTCCTCAAAAAAATTCCCTTCTCCTCCCTTTCCCCTTTCCTCCGATACCATTTAGTGGTTTTGAGTGTCTCAACCCAGCGATCCCTTTTGCTTTGTTTCCACACTATTACAGAATGATGGAAGTTGGAACCTCCCTGGGACACACAGCAGCAAAGTTCTGGTGGATGCTGGCACAAGGAAAACAAGCACTGCAGCTGGGTAGCGCTCAGTATCACAACTGTACACAGCTCATTGTCCAAACCAGCACAACTTCTGCACCACAGCACTAATGGGGAAAAAAATCACTGCTGCAGAGTAGCCAGCTTCATGAATAAGGAAGACCTGAATGTCTTCAAATATGTAAAATCCATGTAGTACCAGTTCAAGAACAGAAACTGAAAATAAAGGTTCCTGTTTTTTAAAACTTATCTCTAAATAATCCAGGCCAAGAAGAATAGGAACCGAGAGAAGTTTTATGTTTCAAATGTAACATTAATGTCTTCAAATGACTTTTGAGGTGTTTCACTTTGCAAAATTCAAAATGAGCTATACTAAGCATGTAGTAAAATAAGTAAGCAGTATCTTCTGTGATAATTATGCCCGTACAGAAATAGCATTATGTGAAAGTTAAAAGGTCTTCTGGATATTTCACATACCCAAGAACGCTAATTAATGCTTTGTATGGTAGCAGTACTGAATGAAGCACTGGGAATTGTTTATGAATGCTTTATACAGAGGACTTTATATTCAGCTTGAGCATTTCTGTGTTGCTGGGTACAACAGTAAAGGCATTCTGTTCTGAGTGAACTAATTTGATCATTACCCATTTTTACCAGTAGGATTTCATGTGTTTAATGTGAAATTCTCCAGTGTCAATGAAAGTGTGATTTTTCCAATT
Organism: Eurystomus gularis; assembly: GCA_013400335.1. Classification (NCBI taxonomy): domain Eukaryota; kingdom Metazoa; phylum Chordata; class Aves; order Coraciiformes; family Coraciidae; genus Eurystomus; species Eurystomus gularis. The sequence continues at coordinate 33,139 of VZZY01018265.1, forward strand.
CCTGCAGAACTGGAGGTTGAAGCACAATAAATACTCTCACACATTCTCTGTCATTCACATGGCCAGGCAAGAACCTTGTAACAATTACACATACGTTTCAGTGTCAACTAATATCTAGAAAATAACCTCCTTGTTAGGGAACCACAAACTAATACTAACCAGTATTAGTATCAGTACTAGTACCAGTACTAGTTACCAGTAGTAACTAATACAAATCAATTAAATACATTTAAAAAAATAATCTATTCTTTAAGCAGAATCTAAGTTGGTTTTGCATTCCTTTTTAACATACTTGCTTGGAATAGGAGATTGTAAATAGCCATAGTGGATGAGCTGTCGATCTGTCTAATCCAGTATTCAGCAATGATTGAAGAAGCTTTGAGACACACATGAAAAGGTCCTGAAATGGGTAATCATTAATTAACCAGTCCAGAAAGAAGTTTCTTCATAATCCCATTTGATGGGAAGTTGGCCTGTGCCCTGACTAATGAAAGCTTACAACATTGCCAAAACTCACGGCTCTTTAAATTCTATGTTTCACTGTAACTGCAGTTTTTATCTTCACAATGTGGTTCAGTTATTGTTTTGGATCCTGCAAAGCTCTTTCCTTAAATAGAAGAGGAACATGGAGGTGCTGGAAAATGCTTTTCTCCAGTAATTTTCAAAACAGTTCTAAAGAAGGTCGCTTTAGTTAAAATAGTCTCCTTTTTAAAATTAAGCTCCATAATGAACATAATTTCTCAATTCTTCTGTGTTACTGAGTTATATATTTAGTTTTTCAGTATATTCATTGCCCTCAGGGGACGTATAAGCTCTTACCACGTTTTAAAGTAAATCTGTAAGTGAAATATTATGTAGTAGTGGGATCTGGTATGCTGCTGTTAAGAGAGGCAGGCTGTAAGGTGACCACTTTTACTGTGGGTGTGTAGGTCTTGGTTCAGTCATGTGCTTAAATGTATGCCCTACTTTGAACCTGCTGGACATGTTTGGCTGTGCCAGGCTGTGGGATCTGGGCTGTGGGTGCTGCTACTGGTCAGTACATGCACAGACACATGGCAGGACTCCAGCAATGGGTGGCAGGAGAGATTTCTTGCATTGCCCATGTTGGAGGGGCAGCAGGTCCTGTACCCTGGCACAGCCTGGCACATTCCCAAACATTTAATATAGGTGTCACTCCCTGGACAGCACCTGCCCTTAGGATTAATAGATGCTACTGGAGACACAAACCATGAGCAGTGAGAAGGGCCACTGGGGCAACACATCACCCATGCTGGCACAAAGACAGCATATCTGAAGATGCAGCAATAATTGTGCTTTCTTTGCCCCCTACTCCCTTGCTGGAGGAGTGGAAGTCTGTGCATTAAGATAAGAATGAGAGTATGAGGTTGTTTTAACACCACTAAACACTGAATTAGGCAACCTATGAATGAAAGGGGCAGAGCCAACGAGGGAAACCTCGTGAGGAATCAGTGCTCTGCTCTGATAGAAATCAGATTGTTAACTTGTGCACTATTTCATTCTCTACACAACTCTGCTCCAGTACTGTATTTCTGACTTAGTGTCTGGTATCTAATGCTTTATTAATTTTGAATTTTTTTCACTCACTTCAGTGCAAATGACCAGCTATCACCGGGGAAAAATAGAGAATCCTTTCTGTTGCCTCACACATTTCATTAACCTTCCCTCCTGCCCTCTGACACCTCTGCCTCCAAAAAATTTCTTTCTGAGTCTTCATTTCCACGTCAGGCAATTTTTTTTCCTTTTCTGTAAACAAAGTCATATTTAAAATATGACACCAAAGTGTGTGTGCTCAAGCTTGTCCAGCTGACAGATGCCAGGCACTGTGGCCCCACGGCACAACAGTGTTTGGGAAATTGCTAAGATGTAGTAGACAAGCGTAAATCAAGCAATTTTCTGTGACTGTAGCCTTGTGTGTGAGTGCCAGAAATTACTTCTATAGCTGAGCCTAAGCATAAAAACTGCAAGACAGTCTTTTCCTCTGCTTCTCCTTGCCTTTTTTGTTATCCTTGAGAAAGGCAATGCTTAAGAACAGAGATAAAAGGAAGAAAAGTGGGCCAGATACTACAGTGCCCTCTGAGGCGAAGGCCTAATCACGTGGTTTCTGTCTGTCTAACTGTCCTCATTATTAATCTGTTGTTGAAGGCAGCACATGTGGAGGGAAATAAGTAGATGATTGATTTGCATGAAGAAGGTTAATATGGGTCACTGCATCTGAGAGGACAAAAATACAGTAACTTTGGATCTGTGAAAGCATCAATGGAAACAATAACTGAACACAGCAAACTTGTTAGTGAAAACTTTCATCCTTTCCTGTGGTGGGAGGCCTATGTGATGCTGCTCTGGGAATTTTGTCCAAAATGCAGGGGAGTGCATGAAGGGCTGATGGTCCTGGGTATAGCACCGCAGGAGGAGGGGAGAAGGTCCATGGAAGAGGATAGGTATCTGGCCTTCTTGTTGGCCCAGGACGAAGACATTATTTGTGTGGCATTGTGGAGCTGCAAAAGTTATGAAAATAAGCTTTGTTTTGAGAAAACAGTGATATAATTTTCATACTGCCAGTGCATAAGTGCTCCCCATGCTTTTAATATCCTAGGAATGTTCAAATGTTTGAACAATGCTGCTGCTTTAACATCCTCAAGACAAGAGACTCTTGTGTCAAGCACCCTGTTCTTCCTGTGTCAGCCCTAGCATCATGCCATGATGTTGGATCTGGGTGAGACTATGCGAATCATCCCCGTCCCAAGCCTGCTGCCATTGACAGTGGTTCCAGGAAGGGACTGCATCAAAGGCCGCATGTCAGGGTCCTTAAACTGGCAGAGAAGCTGTGGGAATAAAGCAGGATCAGAAAGAGCCTTGGGTTTTACAGCTGAAGTGCTGCTGAAAAGTGTGGAGATTGGGGTGATAACACTGTTTTTGCCGATGATAAAGAAAGAACATTCCTCTACCCCTGAAGTGTCTGCCCAGAGACCTGGGTAAACTGGAGCCTCAGCCTCACAGATATTCATGAACAGACATTAGATCTCTTCTGGTTTTGTTCTTGTCTCACAGTCCTCCATTTCAGTTAGGACAGGCCACAGATAGGAGACCTTTGCTGGGGCAGCACCCTTGGCGCTGCCATGGTCCACCCAAAACCCGGTGCTCAATCCTGAGCAAGGGAGATTTTAAAATTTCAAGAAGGGTAGAGAAAACAACTCTTGTGTTGAGATGTCTCAGAGGTAATGAGTAACACCCTCCTCCTCCCAGCAGTAGCCTGCAGAAACTCAGCTTTCCTCTTCTGTTTGCTATCATTTCTCAGCATCCCCCAAGTGCTGTTTCTGGCCACCCTCTTTATGCTGCCCAGGTGTCAATGCTCCTTTATTTCACTTCCTATTACCACCTGCTGAGGAGCAGTGCCCAGCATTACAAATACGGATAAACTTTGGATGGAGCTGGATATAGATGCGAGGGTGTGATGATCTTTTATGGAGGTAAGAGATTATATAGGCCAATAGCAATGACATATTAGCCTCCAATAGCAGGCTGAGGGTGCCTTTATCCATTTGTACATAATTCCTCCTGGCTGCTGTTAATGAAAGAGATGCAAATTTTACTTTCACAGCTGTCACTGAGCATGAGACATCACTGCTCCTGTGCTGTAGGGTAAGGCATCACTAGCATTTCTCCTGGGAAATATTGAATCATAATGCAGGGGCACAAAACCTGAAATTATAAGTACCTTGGTTTCCCTGGATGCTTCTGTAGCAGTTTTGTCCACTGCTATTTCCTTCCTCAGAGAAGCAACCTGTGAAACACAAGCTGGACCATTGTAAAGTACAGCTGTAAAAGAAGAGATTCTGACATGAAGTGTCCATAGGGATAGGGATGTTTACTCTCTAGGGGTTCCATCCTTCACCCTAATGTGATCCAAATACACAATGCCATCCTGATCCAGTGTCACGTCTGGAGCAGGGAAGATCCTTCATTTTGATTAAACTAGTATTAAAAGAGATTACTGCTTACTGTGTTGTCTAACTGATTGCTTCATGTTTGCTGCTGCTCAGTTCTGCAATCCTGCTCTTGTTAGTCCCTGAACCTTTTAGCATCTCCAAGGGAAAAGCTCCACATGAAATGCAAAGACCTCTGTGCCTCTTTGATTTAACTTCTGAACATTTTGGAGTAACTGGAATATATGACCAGTTTGGGGCTGCCAATATTGCATGGTGTTTGGGGATGGTGCAAAGAAAGGCAATAATGGAAACTTGCATGCATAACTTACATTGAGGGGTTATTAACTTTGTGGGAAACAAATTGTAATACAGCTCTGGGGCATGAATATTTAATTTCTTGACTAGGGAAAAGTTATCTGCCTCCTAGTACTTCACTATTTCAGAACTGGAACTTGCTCACAATTATTAAGCATGAAAGTGAAGGTGAGTGGTAATGCAGGGGGGTGACAACAGATTACAATGGGTACGAGAACCTAGAGACACTCTCAGGTGTATTTCAGAACATGCTGACTGTAAGACACTTTAGAAGGTTCGAGTTATCTGAGTTGTTTTTTTAATCAGGGCAAATTGATTTTCACAGGATTTCTCTCTCAGGGCTGAGCATCCGAGCAAGTGGGAAGCATTTGTGGACTGGGAATGTCTTGCCCAGAAACAATCTTGTGCTTCAGTTGCACTGTAGTCTGCACTCCCTCTGAGCACAGCACTTGGCAAACCAAACCATTGCTGAAGCCTGGCAGGGGAAATGCTTAGCATACAGTGTGTTTGCTTTGAGAACTTGCAGAGGGCTTGCACGTGGGTCCACAGTTGAAAGCACAGGCCATGGGTGAAATGTTTTGCCAGTAACTAGCAGGGAGCTGTGCCTGCTGTACAGTCCCCTGGCACATCTTCCAGTCCAGTTTTAATTGGCTGCAGCATGAATTTGAACTCTGCTTTTCTGACATTCATTATGTGGGTAATAGATGCACACACAGTCTGTCCTCATACAGCAAATATGGTACAGAGCTAATTTACAAGCACTTGAGAAAACACCAAAGTCAGTGGCCTGTTTAAAACAAAAGCCCCAAAACTACTGGGTGCACCTTGCTGCAATGAACCTGATTATTGTTGAGATTCACTCACCTTACCACAAGCTGGCTTTTGTCTTTCTTCTTCAAAATACAACTTTCTGTAACAGAAACACTGCCATAGCACCACATGAGCATTTTCCAAATGCTTAGCCTACACAAAAATACATATTTTTATTTCAGGTTTCCACCTATCTTTTCAAACAATTATTGTTTCTGTCTTTGGATATATCTTCCTCATAGCAACATATTTGGTTTTTCCCTTACATTCAGCAGCTGGGCTATTTGGGCTTCCATATTTAATTGCAAAAGTCAATACAGCAGGCCAAATTCAGCTTTTGTGTAACCATATTGAGTTAAAATTATGTGCAGCATTGCCACATTTTTATATTGCTTTTCAATATTAAATATTAATGCATGAACCTAGCACATTGATTTAAAGGGCACTGCAGCAGCTAGATGCTTGTCTATGAGATTAAAACTATTACTGGCCACACTGGGTGACATTGCAGAAGCTTTGCTGCTACTCTCACCAGAATCCTTGGCAATCACGATGTTGTTTGTCAGACACTGGACAAAAAACTGGAAAACAAACAAATGAAACTCAGCAAACAGCAGTGTGAATAAATGCAGCTTTCCTCACACTCTGGCATTTGTTATATGTGTGTAACTACTGATAGCAACAGAGTGGAAATCAACACTTTGAGACACATATTCACAGAAATACATGTTTTCATACATGTAATGCCATTCTTCAATGTACCTTTTAACTTTCATTATACTTCTCGGTGACAGTACCTGATTTTATGACTGGCAAAATAAACCAAACAATTGCATAGTTGTCCTTTTATGTTTGGAGAAACCTCTATTTTCATGAGAGGTTTTTTCCCCACCGTGTGTTTTGTGAAGGGCTCCGTGTGAGATGCTTGAGCTCAGCCCCTTGCTTTACTGCAGCTTTTTTGGCTGCCCAGCAAGCCCCGCTGTCCTGGGCAGCATGTAAGTCCGAGGTCAGCCTTTCCAGGAGCTGTTCTGCAAGGCTTGGTATTCATTCTTCCTGTGTGGGTGGCAGACCCTGAGAGCCGATGATTGCATTGCCTGAAAGGGAAAAAGGCATTAATTCCTCAGTGAAATGCTGCAGCAGTGTTGGCAGCTTTTGGCACAGACACCATGGGGGACGATGTTCCTGTCCCCCGTGCCAGCTCCAGGCTCCTGAAATATTTCCTTTGGCAGACTGTGGCAACATTAGCAAGTTGTTGTCAGCATCAATTATTTCTGAGATGCTCAGCAAATTTCTGATGCTGGTGCTCATATTAGTAATAACGATGTTGTCATTGGCATCAGAAATCAGTATTATTGTGGGCTGCTTGTTTGTGTTTATCAGTAAAGTGTCTGGGTATGTCTCAAGAGCTAAGGCTCAGCCCAGCATTATCAACATGGTCCCCCTCAGGGACTGCTGGACTGAGGCCATAAGCTACCAGCACAATAAAACTATAGGTATATTTTCTATTTCCAGGCCTAGCAAGCCTGTGGAATGAAGAGCTGGTTTAAAGCAGTCCTTTAACAGTGTTGTCAAAACAACTTTTAGCAATTTACTAATATCTATTCTGGAAGAGAAAAAAAAAACATGGTTGCATTTATCAGCAAAAGCTTTTTTTCCTGCTGAGTTGCCCAAGATATAAGACTCCTTTATATAGCTGGGTTCTATGGGATTGAGCTGCCAGGGACCTGCAGCCTGTGCTGTAACATGTGCAGAGCCTGAATCCTGTTCTTTGAATGGCAACAGCTGGGGCTTGAGCCACTAAAACTACATCTGACAGATCATGATGCATGACGTAGGGATAAGTCACTTTTGCAGCACAAAACCCACACGGTAAGCTGATGTACAACTTTATTGAGTTTCCTTCTAGTCATTTCTGCCCAGGATTTGGTATGTGAAATACTTTTTGCTGTTCAGAGAATATAAAGATGTAAAATGGCCTCTGGTGGTCTGCTGTGTGAAATGGTAGGGAAAAAATCATTTTCTATCTCACTTATACTTGGTTTTAATGCTGTACTTTTTCTTTCTTTGCATTACCATATTTTGTCCATGTCCAGTTTCCGAAGAGAAAGAGTATATTTATATTTTCTTCTGTGAAGAATAAAAAAACAAGAGCCAAAACTTCCCCTCACAGAGATTCTAATTTATACCAGATGGATAGATTTACAGGAGGACAGGAGGTTTACTATGCATAAAATATGAGACTGTCACAGCTTGTGCTCTGTCAGAAAGGAGCTGGTCTACAGATGACATGCTAGATACTGTAGTTAAATAACATAATTATTTTTTTTAAGTTTTGTGTGGATGGCTGACCAATTAAACCTGTTCTGTTGCTCTCAGAAAGGCTGTCAGGAAGACCGCAGCATGTTTTACTGGCCAGATTTAGGTTCTTTAATACTGTTTCCCTTTTCCATTATATACCTGCATATTGTAGCATAGTTAGACATAAGTTCCTCCACAAGGATATATGCCATAAAGCTTGTGAAACTGGTGAAGACAAATAAGATTTTTCTGCATACATACGTGTGTGAAGTCTGGTATCTGACCTGTTCTAAATTATGTACATGCATTTACCTTGTTGCACCCATGTCTTTTTACATGTGTTCAGGTACATGAATAACACACATGCATACACACATACACTTTTCTGTGTGGATATAGGGCCATGTTCACTTCGTAACACCTGATTCATCACAGCAGGTTATAAATTGCATAATATTTCATATATGTTTTCTGAACAATAGCGTACAAAAAGAAATCCTAGTTAGACTGCTGGGTAGGGCTTTGCTCTTTATAGCATTACTTTTGTTTCAGCAATTTTTAGAATGGCAATAACAGTTTTGCTTGCTATCAGTGGCTTCATCTGAGAGGTTCTGAGCTCTTTAAAATCAATTACATTTATAAACAATACATCAATTACAATACTTGTGTTTCAGTACAAGGCATATAATAGCTTGGAAAGGTCAGGCTCTTGTCCTCAGTCTCAGATCAATGCAGTGACCCAGGGCTGAACTGAGCTGGAGGTTTCTTACCCTTAGGCCATTTTTTCAGCCTTTAAACCTCTTAGTCATCATAAACTGGGATTTAACAAACGCTATCATCTGGAAAACAGAAGCACTTTGAAAAGAAAGGAAGGGGAGGCATGGTGCCTATCCTGCACCTTCAGACTCCTGCAAGTTCACACTGCTGCTTCATGACCAGTTTTCTACATCACTGCGAGCAAGGTACTGATGGCAACATTTTAAAATAGCACCCGCATTTCTATTTTCCAAAGAGGTGGCTTTCAAAGAGGCAAAGGCCTGTTTACAAATTATGTGACTGTTTGGATTTAAATTTGCTCTCTAAAGTTGAAGATTGGTGCTTGATATTCCCTTGTAACTGAGGGGTTTCCATGCCTCAGCTCCTCTGGTTGTAGAAGGGGACTAAGCAATGGCACAGTACTGTGAGTGTCATGAAATGCCATGGTGACAGGGGCTGTGCATGCATCTTAGGCAGGGAAGAGAATATTGTGTGGTCTTTAGGAGATGCTATTCTTCATATTATATTGGCTGTGATGAACCTTCCTAATGAGAATGTCTATGCTGTTGACTTACAGATAATAAAAGGTGAGTTGGTATGTTCTGGGCACAGTAATTTCCCACATACTAGCCTAAGAGACTGAGGATTCATTAAAGCACCTCATTAAAGCAATTATTATTCAAATAAAAAACCACTCTTAAACGTGCTTGCTGTGACCTCCCTGTTTCCATATATGTCAGGCAATAGCTACTGAAGAAGCCCCTGCTTTAGCCTTCACCTTTGCCTCAAAGTGATAAGGCTTGCAAGCCACCTACACCTCTTGGTCTGCTCTACTGGTCTAGTAGCACAGCAAGATCACAGAAAGCAAGTACCTGTTTTCTGTGTTGCACCTCAGCCCTTAACTGAACTGCCCAAAAAATCAGTGTGACTTTATTGTCCTTTGCTGCTGCTGCATTGCACAACATGTCATCTTTGGGGCATAAAAATTTTTGAATTATGAACAGGTAATGCAAAGTGATGCGTAAAATACTGTATTTCTAAAGCAAGTACATGAAATGGGATTCTAGTCTAGGATTTCAGATGTGTTTAGCATGTGAGAGTCCTGTATGTCCATAAAGACTGATGAGCTCCCTGTCCAGCTCCAAGATTTACCATGGATTTTCTGGGTGACCTGGGGCAAGCCAAGTATGCTCAGCAATCTTCTGTGAGCTTGAGTCTCTCATTGAATGGGGAAATCTGTGCTGAAGTGCATTGGTGTGCTTGAAGTTAGGTGTGCTTGGGCATTAACCTCATATGCTGTCTCTCTTCCAAGAGAAAATCCCCTCCTGTGCAATACTTTCCTTATCCTTGCAGAAAAGCAGAAAAAGATAATTTGGTCTATGTTTATGATCCATACTGGTGAGATACACAAGGAGCTGTTCAGCCACCTTTACCAAAGTTGAGCTATAGGGAAGTTTCTATGAGTAGGAATGAGGCACTCAGCTGTCCCCAGGCTTGGCCCAGAGCCTGGTGGACAGAGCTGCAAGAAACAGGGGTCCTAACCTACAATCCCCATTGATAGATGTCCTTACTTTGTGCTATGTCTCAGCATGAAACCTTTGAGTTCTGGTTGTTATTTGATGCGTGTTCTGGTGCCTCATGCGGCAGTGCTGTTCACTTCTCTCACAGGAGCTCACCATCTTTTCCTGGAAGTCATTCATCAGTGTGACTGTGGGGATCTGCTGAACCAGGCTGTGCCTTCTCTGGTATGGCTGTTTTTGAAGCTCTGCAGCTGGTGAGAAAGATGTTCACAGCAGAACCTCTACCTGTTTGTCTCTCAGAGGTTCCCACTGTGAGCTTGGCAGTTACCTGATTAGATTCTTGAGAAAAAATGTAGTCTTTGGATATCACTCATTCTCAAAAGGTCAGTGTGTTTTATTACATTGTCTGAGTTTCTGTAGGTTGATAAAATGGCAGCAATTGATTTCAGGGACCATAGGGTGAATTTGGCTCCTGCTTCCTGTCTTTGGATGAGTTGTTCCAGTGCCAAGAAAGATAGAAACTCTCCTTGAAGAGTTAAGATTTTAGGAGGAATGTAATGCATGCTGCAGTGTCTCACTGTAAATAATTCACAAAGTGTCAGCTGGTGTCAAGAAATGGAAACCTTTTGAACACAACTGAGATGATCAGTCATGTATTTTCTTCCAAAGCAAGGCTAGAATTATGCAGGAACAATGCAAGGTACATTAAATATGCAGACTGTATAACTGCTCATTCTCAGACATAAAATTGAAGGACACTTCTTCCTTTTGCCTTCAAGCAAATCCTCTGGCAGAACCTCCTGCTTTGGTATCACACACTGTTGGCAAAATCCTGGTGCTGTAAAAAACTGATAGTGCAGAAAAAAACCTAAAACATCAAAGTCTGTAGAAACACATGGAAAAGACTCTTTAAACTTTCTGCCTGTTTTTTTAGAGCAATGCTGCCAGGCACTGTCTCCAGCCTCTGCCTTTCACCCACGTGAAGAATTCCTTATCTTTTTGTTTAACTTAGGAGAAGCTTCCCTACTCTCAGGCCTCTGCTTTCTCTCTTGGGTGCCATATACCTGGATGCTCCAGATGATTTGGGGCTGCAGCAGCAAGAGACAGGGCAGTGCATTTTCCCACAGCCAGGGCTCAGCAGCTGAAAACCACAGGGGATGATTCTGCAATTAGCATAAATACAGAAGTGACCTGTTTTGTAATATTGCCACTTAGACTTCCAGTGCATTTTACCAACCATATCCACACCAATTACGAATGCTTAAGCTTCATATTCCCTGCACTTCTCTGCCCCTGAAAACTGTCAGCCCTTCAAAGGGCTGGTACTGTAGGCATTGGGCAGCAGGTTTCATTCTGCCTCTTGCTACTCCTTAGATGCCGAAGTAAAAATACATTAAAAATTATATATTATTTTCTCGTTTTATCAGGGGCCAGTGGCAACTCTGTGAAACAAAGACTGATTTTGAAATACTGGGGGAAGAAGGAATGCTTTCAGTAAAGCCCCAGAAATCCCAATATAGAAGGGAGTTTTGTCAGATGTTTATTATGTGTAAACCACCTCCTCTGATAATCTATTGCTGTACATTATTTATGTATTTAATTTCTGGGAATCCTTCAGAAGGCTTTCCTATAACTGGAGCCAATTGCTTATTACCCAGAAAGGCAAAACTTGAACCAACTCCTGGGCTGACCTCTGTCTCTGCTTCTGCAACGTGCTCCCTGCCAGTCGCTGAAAGACCAGCCCATGACTGTGCCAGTGCTTACTCCTGGTCCTCTCATGCCTGCCTTCAGCCAGAAATGGTTGCACTGCCATTGCCTCTCTCCTTTTGATGGACGGGCATGTGGTGGCTTCATGGCCAGGCAGAGCAGCTGTGACAGCTTTTGCCCCATCTTGGCTCTTGCATTGGAATGATTAATTGTACATGAGCTGCCTAGGAGGAAAGAGGATAACTGACTTACTGATCCACTTATTAGGTGTTAGCAAACACTTGCTATAGAGATGATGTATGAAGTGATGTCTTGTCTTGAGAAAATGGGACAGTTCTGCTTGTCTGAAAAACAGAAAATATGTTTGGTGAGAGGATCCTCTATTTAGGCTGTGCTGTAAGCACTCAGGAACCTGTTATAGCCTGGAGAGGCTGTTTCCCTCATCCTGGTGGGCTGGAGATAGTGCAGGAAGGACCCACAATGTAGGGGGCTGGCTCTGCAGCCTTGCCTAGGGGCCCTGGGGCGAAGGGAGAGCAACTGAGGCAGAAACAAAACTCTTCTGATGGCTGCTAATGTGACTTGAAAGGTGCTGTTTCTCAGAAGGAGGCAATTTCCAATACTCCCTGCAAGGCATGTAACACCTTTGTGCAGAGAGAGGGTGAGGATGGTGGCACTGGCAGCCTCAGGAGAATTCAAGAGGCCAAAGAGGGTGCCTAGGGCTTGGAGCATCACTGCCAGGCGCAGATGGGGAGTGGGAGCTATGTCATTACCACATGCCTTCACAGCTTTTTAAGAAAGCCTTGCCTGGTGTAAGAGTGCATGCACTGCATCTGGAGCAGCTACTGCAGGGCTAATGGAGTTATTGTACCAGAAGATTTTGATTAACAATATGCAGCATTATCTATAGGTTTTTTGTAAGGCCCGATACCACTCTGTCAATGACTATCAAGCAAAATTTCAGAAACTTCTTCAGGGAAAAAAGAAGTATCTTCATAGAAGCATATAGGTGTGAATGATTGGCTTGGCAGTAATTTCATTAGTTTCTGACCAACTAGATTTTATTGGATTAAATTCTTATTCCAGTCAAATGTCTGGTAAGAACTGCCAGAGCCAAAGCTGATTCCTGAAGAAATTCAAGATTATAAAGTAATGTATGGATTTCATAGTGAAGAAGGTGTAGGGAGACAGGTTTTTCTTGTGCCTTTTGCTTCTAGTTACAGGAAAGGCATCAAATTCCTAAGAGCTACAGTCTGTGTAAAATCAGTTGGATTTCTGTATCTCTGTGATACATAATTGCCCATCTGGAAGAGAAATTGCCTGCTCTGTAGGTACTGTCAAGGTAAATGAACGAAAATTAGCCATGTAATTGACCTGCATTTTTTTTGCAAGTGACCTTTTGTTTTCACTTCAAAATTTGGCTCCTTATGTTTGAAATGGACAATATGGAATGATACTATTTTTGGAAGCTTGGTTTAAAAGAATGAAGTAATAGGTACAAGACAATACATTTCATGGGCTCACACTGGGGAAGGTTTCTTTACTGTTTCAGAAATATATCAGAAAATTTGCTCAAAGCCCAGAATTTGACACATTGCTGTTTTCTTACATTAACAGCACAATAATTTTCCATTAGCAAAGATGTGTTAAAGCAAAGCAGCATTTAGATCATACTGCAATTTTTTTGAGGTTTGGGAAGTCAAAGAGGTTTTGTGATTTGGCATTTGCTTCTAAAACTATTTGCTCTTACCTCAGGCCCTATCTGTTAGTCTTTCCATAAACTAGCAAGTGATCTGCAATCTCTAGGCATAGTGGGACCACTATTAAATCCATTACATATCATCTATGCTTTTCCAGTTTTTAGGTTAGTATTTGCTAATTGATACTGGCTGGACACTATAGGAAAGGTGCATCATAGTGACTGCAGTAATGAACAAACTGGCACAAGAAGCACTGGTACACTCTTCAGTGCCACACACTATCTCACACTTGGGCAGGTAGAGAAAATGCATTGGAGACCACCCTATGGCTATATGAGTGGACTTAGCACTGAGCACTTGGCGACTTCATGTTTAATCTTTACAAAATCCTGAGCTTTTAGGATTCCCACTTCTCTCAAAGGCTGAAAACAGGCAAAGAAGGGAATTTTTTGCCTTGCAGCTGGGACTGTAGCAAGACATTACAGTCTTCTACTTCTCTCTTCTTCTCTTTTGTGCTTTCCTGACCCTTGTTCTCACATGCCCAAACCAGGTCCTTCCCCCTGCTCTTAGGCAGCACTATCATATTTTCACCATGTTGCTGAGACCATAACCACTCTTCCTTTGCTGTCCTGGTGCAGCTTGGCATATATACCGTCACCTAATGTATCTCTTGCTTTTTTCTTGCTGTGGTTCTGCTGGGGGCAATGCTGTCTTATTTATCATCTCACTCTACCTGTGTGCAGCATTCACCATGTTATGGTTGGAGTATGCTGTGGGACGTTTAGTTACTCCTTAAAAGCACTGCCAGTAGAGTCCTGAGGTGCATTACCTGATGGCAGCATGTGACATGTAGGTGTGTGTCTTCTGGAGGATTAGTATTTTCATGAATAAATGAGAAAGATCGGGGCTCATAGAGTGTGTATTCCTGTCTGTGGCTTTCTCTGATTGTCTTCGGGTTTCAATTTGTATTCAGTTCATTTATTCTAACCTAATTCTGTGCATTAGGTTCACTGGCTAGAGCAGCAACAATAATAAATATTGACCTTTGTGCTAATTTTTTTTCTCCCAGCTTTTCACAGGCTTTTACCTAATTTCGCACTCTGTTGCTCTCTCCCTCTTACTAACTGGTGCCCATCTGCCCTGCAACCTGATGGAGAATGCCAGTTACAGGTTATTGAGCAGAATGAGGCACGCTTATGGCTGACACCAACCACCAGCGACACGGACTAGGGGCAGGATCTGCCTCCGTTTGCTGGGTCATAGGATCATGCTACAGTATTTGGCCTGGCAGGGAGCTGGTCTGCAAAGAGTGATTATGTTGAGGCAAAGTGTTATGGGCATCATAAAATCAAGTAGCCAATTTAGCAGCCAAACAGATAAACACACTTCTACAAATCAGTTAAAAAACTTGACAGACCTGTGATGATGAAGATGGTTATAAACAAAAGTCGGAAAGGGATCTTAGCTTTCCCTCTCCCATTTTATAGTGAGGCATAGGACAGGGAATCCGCAAGCAAATGCATGGAGGTAAAAATATTTTCTATCAGAGGTACCAATGAGCCTTAGGACTGAAAATTCTTTGGCTGTTTTCTGTACATTGATGTATTTCCTCCAATCCTGGGGCTTGATCCAAGACCTAATTTTTTATCAATATTAAGCAACAAAAGAAAGAGTCTAGAAGGAAGACTCTGCATTTGCTTACTGGGACCCAAATACACTTCGAATGTCAGCACCTGACAGATGATGAAAAATTATCACTTTCTTTACCTTTTTGATATACTAATAGTAGCAACATCAATCTTCTGTTACTTCTTCCAGCCAGTGTAACTGTTCTGAATCCACTTCAGTACCGATTGTAGCTGGCTGATCTTTGAATACTTGTTCTTTTAGCTAAATGCAGATTTTGATGCCACAATCAGTATTTACAAACTGGGTACAGAGTTGGCTGAGAGTAGCCCTGAAGAGAAGGACTTGGGGGTGTTGATTGATGAGATCAACATGAGCCGACAATGTGCTCATGCAGCCCAGAAGGCCAACCATATCCTGGGATGCATCAGGAGGGGTGTGGCCAGCAGATCAAGGGAGGTGATTCTCCCCCTTTACTCTACTCTTGTGAGACCCCACCTCAAATACTGAGTCCAGTTCTGGTATCCCCACCATAAAAGGGACATAGATCTGTTGGAACAAGTCCAGAGGAGGGCCACAAAGATGATCCAGGGGCTGGAGCATCTCTGCTATGAGGATAGGCTGAGGCCACTGGGATTGTTCAGCTTGGAGAAGAGAAGACTCTGGGGGGACCTTATAACTGCCTTCCAATACCTGAAGNGCCTTCCAGTACCTGAAGTGAACCTACAGAAAGGCTGGGGAGGGACTTTTCGTAAGAGTGCCCGGTGACAGGACAAGGGGAAATGGTTTTAAACGGAAGGAGAGTAGGTTTAAACTACATCTTAGGAAGAAGTCCTTCAGTCCGAGGGTGGCGAGACTCTGGAACAGACTGCCTGGAGAGGCTGTGGATGCCCCCTCCCTGGAGGTGTTCAAGGCCAGGTTGGATGAGGCCTTGAGCAACCTAGTCTGGTTGAGAGGCATCCTTGCCCGTGGCAAGGAGGTTGGATTAGATGATCTCTAGGGTCCCTTCCAACCCAAGCCATTCTATGATTCTATTTGCCTGTCTAATTTAGAAATGTGAATAATTTAATTTAGAGGACAACCCACATATCTTGTACCAAGGTATCCTATTGAAGTGAGACCTTAAATCTAAAACTATGACATTTTTTCTTATTTAAAAAGTAGTTTCAGTAGGGGATATAAAATATACAAAAATGCTTCATTTCCACCATTTAAATTACATATAAAAGTTTGAAACAGGATTGTTGTTTTTATTTATAAAGGCTTTCTCCAAGAATTCGTTCTCATCTCATCTTCTTAGAATGTAGAGATGCTAGATTGTATAAGGAAATAAAGCTCCAGTATTTCTACATTGACAGAAATGGAGACAATGAGATATTCAATTAGAAGAAAAGTAAATTTTCTGAGCAGTAGCAAACAGAAGAAGGTTTACATAAACATCCAAACAGACCATCCAAAGCTCCTGAGACATGCATTTGCTAGCACATATCAAAGTGACATTTTCTTAAGCAAATTCATTATTTTCATTTGGCTTATTTCCATGGAGGTTGTAATGAGGGATCCCAGGCCTGGATCCATAGCACTCTATTCTAGTCATTCCCTGGATTACATTCATAATAGATGAAATTATTGTGGTCAGGTTTTGTTAGATGCGTTTTTTTAAATCGTGAGTATCAAATAACAAAAATTAGCACCTTAGTAATCTATTTCAGTAGTCCATTCTGCAAATTGATACCTATACTTGCACTCATGAGGCTTAAAAATCCATGTTATTCTGCTACCTACTTACTTTGCACGGAAACACCGTCTGCACTTGTAGCATAGCTATTTTTATATTCATACATAGGCCCAAGGTAAATAATATTTTGAAAATTCATTACTTTGATAATTTGATAACACTATATTGATTAATTATTCTAAACTAATTGATCACATGACTATGACTTTGCAGCATTTTTCTCTTTAAAATGACTACATCACAATCTTAGAAAAATCTCTGCATTTTTCAAATATTTCTTAATTATTTGCAGTTGCTGACAGCTGTCTTCAAGCTGGTCTTGAAGTACTCTTTTAAGTTCTTAGCAATAACCAAGTGTGTCAAAGACCTGAAATTTCAAAGCTGTTGGAGTGACTACCTTCTTTAGAGTACTAGAACAACTGAAGAAATACTACCAATACGTGACTGTATTTATTACAAAATCTCTGTTCAGCAAAAGCTGTTTTCTTCAACATTTTATTTCCAAGATGCTATAACTTGTATTAGTAGCCTACTCATTAATCGAAATTAAATGCAGTCAGATGCTAAGAATGTTGCCCTATTTTAAACACTGCCTGCAGTTCTTCCTTGCTCTGTTGGTTTTACTTTGTCTGTTTTCACAAATTCAAACAGTTGGTTTTTTGCTTTATCCCTTTCAGCTTATGTTTGCAGAAAATTATATGGTACATTGACTTTTCTTGCCTCACTGGCATTAACAAATGAACTTTCAAATACCACCCCTTTGTGTTTCTCAAATAAAATTTTAATAGCCCAAATTGCAGGGTGAAATAGAAATAGAAGTGCAGTCCTGCCTTGGTCACTTCCTACAGAGTGTTTCAGCGACCTGCATGGTGTCTCTGGATGCATCTCTGAGAAATGATTGATCTTTATGTGTATTCTAGGGGGTGGTCAATCAGCCTTTGGGAAATCTCTCAGGGCTCAGGTGCTTCTGCCCTTTCTGCATGGAGGGCATCTCCCACTGGTGTTTTTAGAGCCATAGCCCCTAGCACCATCAGGGGGTTAGCACTCCTTGATGAGATTTTACTTGCTAATTCTCTCTGATTTTGTGTTGAGTTTGGGTTATTTTGTGCAATGACACTTATTGGCTGGGTAAGTAAGTTTAAAAAAGGAATTGCTGATTACATTTACTACTGCTTTGGCAGGAGACTGTAAATTAAACAAATCTGAGATGTGCAAAAACTGGTGGGTGTTTCTGCTGAAATCCAAACCAAATGTTAGATGTTTCACTGATACCCAGTTGGCAGGGAATCAGAAGGCAGAGTGTGGATCCAAACACATCCCATGAAATTTTCCAAAGTCCAGAGACAGAGATCTGCAACTGCAAAACTAGTTTCAGAGTGGGGTAAAGAGAAACTAGGTTCAAAAAGCTCCAGCATAACAATGCTTGGGAAGCTCTGAGATCCAAGTGATAACCATACAACTGAAATTCATTTCAGTTTCTGATAATGCTGCTTTATTTCATGGCAGTATTCAAAGTATGTGTCCACTGCACGCTGATGTTGGTAGTGAGCTTTCCTGCTATAACACATTTTGGTATTTGCTTTCAGATGGCAAATAAAGAATCAAGTGTGGGGCTGCTGTCCTCTTGCTTGGACGAATCCTGACTTCATGTAGCTCCTTACGGTTGACAGAAAAAAGAGAAAAAAGTGATGAATGGCTAATGAATAAAAAACTATATTCTTTCTTTTAAAGCAGAAAAATCATCGCCTGCTTTTCTTGTAAATAACGAGATAATCATATGGAGATAGATAATTACTGTCTTATTACTAGGACCTCACATCGTGGCCTAGATGTTTAGATGGTAGGAACCTCCTGTCAGGACCAGCTGCTGCTCTTTTGTCATCACCAACAGCCCCTGCTCCTGCCAAGCAGCCGATGTCCCAGTGCACAGCAGGGCCGAGGCTGCTCCCCACCTGACATCCCCACTGAGCATCTGGGTGCCTTCACCCATGGCCTGGTGGCTCTGCTGGCAGGGACTCACTGGGCGGAACTGGCAGAGGAAAGTCTTCTGATCTTCAAAAAGCAGATGAGGAGCAATGCTGTTGCCCAGTCCTTAGACACTTTCCAGGCTGGGATGTGCTGGAAGCATGCTGGAAGTGCTCACAACCTTCCCCTTGTGTCCCTTGCTCCATGAGTTACTATTGCCTTTGGTAGCAGTAGTAAATCTCAGCAAAGCTTTGGTTTTGGCTTTAGGGTCTTTTATTTTTATATTTGCTCTAGTATGTCTGCTACCTGAGCCAACTACCAGCCATTTTTTTGCAAGGCTTGCAATGATTGAATGACATTAGGTCTTCAAAAATCCCTGGGAACATATTCTCATTATTGCAGTAACTAATATTTATACCCCAGTGGACAATAATTCTGCTTTTGCCAATTTATCAATCACCTATTTTTTAATCTGGTTATTACAGGTTCTGTGATACAGTATCAATATTTAACACAACAACATCCTTGCTATTTGGTCTGTAAGTTTCTAATTTGTGGTTAACTTTATCTATAGCATCACTGTGATGTTTTTGGAGTTACTAATATGTACTTAAAGTCTAAATGCAAGCAAATATAAGGTTAACTGTGGAAATAAATTCAACATAGGGAAAGGGTGGAAGAAGAACATAGTACTTGCAGAAGGAATTGAGCTAAGAGTGGCACTTCACTCATCTCTTAGGTCCATAGAAGCTATGTAGTTGTTGTACTGCTGGTAGGATAACCAGCCCTGTCAATAATATTGCAATTGAAGCTCCGCTGTTACAAAAAAAAATTCAGATTGTGTGTATCATGGTTTTGCATTCACCTGGTGGTCTGTTTCTCTCCTATTAAACCTCCAGGCTGAAGCACTTACTGTAGACAGGCTCATCTAATGTCATCTGTGTGCCAGACTTTCTTGCTTTATGGACAACTTCTATTGTCACACTTGAAATCCGTCCTTCATTAGTTTTGTATCTTTTAAGAGTAGTGCCAATCTTCTGCATGAAAGAAATCTAATTAGGGCAAATAAAAGACTTCAGAGATTCAGCAATGCAGTTGTTATACTGATTAATATTTGAACAAATTAATGATTAATATTTGAACAAATAACTGAAGAAATACCAAGGTAAGTGGTTAGGAGGTAAAGGCATTAAGATACCAGTGGTAGCCATGTGTGAAAGCCAGCCTGCTGGAACTGTAAAAGCGTCTGAAAACTACCTCCTGCAGACGTTACCATAGGAAACATTGTCAGTGAGTGATGGAGCTTCTCCCTACATCTATTATTTCTGTTTTGGTGCTCTGGCAGCAAATGAGTCAGCACTAGTATAAACTCTGACGAATAGCTTCTGAGTTTGGATGCCTCAAGCTGGCCAACCCCACATGTTGCAGAGGTCTGATTTTGCATAGGGCAGGTACATGATAAGTCCGAAAGACAGATATTTTTGAGTAAGACACAGAAAACCATGCCTCTTCCTAGGTGACCAGGATGAGCATTCTTTATTTGCTCAGAGGGGTCTGATGTGGACTTGACCATCCCCACAAGAAAAACCCACCCAGTGTCAGTGCTACTGAGGTTCACATAGTTGGTGGAGTGGGGTCCTGCCATTCTGCCAGGCAGCATCACCTTTCTGCAACACAAGGTGTTATAGCTACTGCAGGGTAAGATGAGTGACAGAAGGCATATTTCAGGAGACTAGAAATGGTATAAGGGCCAAAGAAAAAAAGACACAGCCATTCTCCTGCTGAACTGCAATGTGTACACTCGCACTCTTGTCCCGGGAGCTCTTATATACCTGTATGATTAATAATAGCTGGGTATTAGAGTTATCATGTATGTCACATACTGTCCTCCTGTATTGCCATGTAAGATGCAGAGTCACAGGCATTTGGAAACTGGAATATGACCTGCCACCTTGACAGCTGCTGAGCCTGACAGTCCTGAATCGTGTCTGGTTGTGCCTAGTCAGTGGACATGTGTTGTGCCCAGCAGAGCTGCTACTTCTTCTGAGGAGGCCGATGGTGCATCATTGCCACATCACAGTACTCTCTGGTTTTTTTGCCCGAGGCGGTATACATCTATGTAAATATCTTGAGAGCACTATTTTGGAGACTACTATCTACAACAGCTCTTGCTATATCTGTTCATGCACTGAGGTGGAAAATTTCTCCATTGGAGAAAATGTGCTGTGGCGTAGCAGCTCAAGTTGGTGGGGATTCCCTCTAGCACAGTGTGCTGTTGGCTGCTGGTATGCATGACTGACCAGGCTGTGTGTCAGAGTATGTCTGTGCATGTAACACTGTCATGTGGTGTTGGTGCTTATAACAGATCCCCTCATGCACCTCACACATTATGCTGCAGATTGTTGTATTTACCCACATCCAACCTGGCCAGAGAATAGCCTTGTAGTTTTAACGATCTGAAAAATGAGACACTTAAGATACAGGAGCTCAATTCCAAGCAAGATTGCAAAGAGCTTGCATGTCCTCAGCTGAGATACTCACTCTCCTTTGCTTCAATGCTCTGTTTGCAAGGTGATGCCTAATACATTTTATGTCCCAAGAGGATTATGAGGGTGCATGTGAGGCACTTGGAAGCTATTTATTTGGAAACCAGATGATCAAATCTTCCAGCAGCCCACTTGAGACCCAAATGTGATGAATCTTGTTGCACAAAGACATGGGGATACTTTAAGGGTGAAAGGAGTTCCTGGAGGGATCAGGCTGGCAGCCCCCTGCCCCGAAGTCTGTCTCCCATCACAGAAATGGGGGAGGTTTTGGGGGCATAGATGAAACACCCAGCCCTCCCTGGGACCTCTTTTCCTCCTATGACTCTACAACCATAGCTCTTTTGTTAGATATGTTGAATACATCTCTGAGCAGTCCTGTCCAGACCCATTTATAGAACTGTGGGCTTTGTGTTCATCTAAGCCATTTCTGAACATGCTGATGCCCTCCACCTCAGGCCCCTGTTGCAGCAAATTACAGCAGTTACTACTTGCTGGGTAAAAGACTATATTTTATATGGTCCAGGCTTACCTCCTACTAATTTAATTTCATGCCCCTTTAACAGTCTGATTGCAGGATTTAGTGAACAGTGGATCCCCATTCAGCTTACCCCTTAACTGTTTTGGAAACTTGTATCATATTCCACTCAGCCTTCTCCCTGAAGGGTCTCAGCCTTCCTGGTCTTCCCTCATAGACAGCTGTACCATTGCTGTACTTGCTGTATTCATCCTTCTCTGTGCTTCCCCTAACTACTGAACCTCCTTCTTGAGTCGCTGAAAACAGCTGTGCAGAGCAGTCAAGAAGTGGCTGCACAAGCATTTCATATAGCAGCAGACCTGCACCTTCTCTCTTGCTCTCAGCATGCTTTCCTACAATGTCATTGGCTATCTAGCTTCCCCTGAGCTGAAGATTTCAGAGGGCTATCCATGGCAACTCCAAGACCTCTAGCCTAAATAGTAACTGCCCTTTGCAGGTTCAGTATCACGTAGACATGGTTCAGATCTACTACCTTACCTTTGTTCACACAGATGCCCATCTGCCCACAAATTAATTTTCTAAAGTAATTCTGGAGCATCTCACTATCAGCACAGGCAGTGACTGACTGAAGGAGCTCAGCTGCTATTTGCAAACCTAAGTATTTCACTGTTCAAACCATTCTGTAGGTCACTGATGAAAGTGTTGAATAAAAATGACTCCAGTGCCTTTCTCTATGGGTTACCAACACTGACTCTTCTCCATCCCAAGGTGTGATATTTGGTCCTGCTCTTTGCTTCTTACCCTTTAACCAACTTTTTATCCTTAGAAAGGCAAATGCATCCTTGGCAACATGGCTTATTTAATAATCTTTGCTGTGAAATCCTGTCAAAAGCTTCATGAAACCCCAAATATAAGGTGTCCTCTGGATTCCCTCTATCAGCAAGCTTACCAGCACCCTTGAGAAGCTGGCTAAGCATGGCAGGGCTGCAGGACTCCTCACTACAGTGTGACGCTGTGCAGACAGCCTGCCTGGTGCATAGGCTGCTTGCAGGGAAAGGCCATGCTATGATGAGACCTGAGCATCACAAAACTAGGGACCAGAAGGCAAGCATCTCCCAGCCAAATCAGCCTCTGGGAACATGAACAGTGTTGAGGTCAAGCTGCTGATACACCCTCTCTGGCCCTCTGGGTAATTCAAGCCATCTTCCAGGAGGAAGAGCAGCCATCTAGTCTTCTTGGTACTGCTCAGAAGGTGTTTCTGCAAAGGCACACAGGCCTCTCCTGAAGATGCCTGGGCACATAGAAAGCACAGAGTGAGGTTTCCCATGGGCATGCCAGCTAAGTTGTCTCATATTTCACATGGAGGAATTAAGATGGTTGGTGAGCACTCCATAACCAAGACTCAGCGAGGAAATTCAGTCAACACTTTTATTTTCAGGCTTTCATTTTGTCTGTTTTTCTACTTCAACCAGTACTGTGGACACACCAGTTTAACTTTTCTTTTTCTTTTTTTTTCAGTAACTTACGCTAGCTGAAGCATATAATGGAGGGGGTTTGCGAGACTGTCTAACCTGCTCAGTTAGTGTTTCGGTTAGCACAAGAAACATAGTTTCCTTGAAGCTCCAGAAGAACCCTTGGGCATAGGTAAAAGATGTCTAACGTGTTTGGGATGCTTTTACTAGAATTTTTTTTCTCTCTGCCTGATGACGTCTTGTTCATTCCTGAAAACACATCTCCTCTCCTAATGAAACCCTTTTTCTTAGAGTCACTGGTCTCTTCAATAAGGTTAATTCTGTTTGTCGTGTGCTCTGGTCCTTCCTTGCTGCCTCTAGGGATTTTTTAGTGGGGCAACTGTTATGTTCTACCACAACAACCTGGATGTCCACCAAACACAGCATGCTGTAGGTGGAGCAGGTCTGAAATTTGAAAAGAATGGCTTTTGTACTCCCAGTGCTCAGCTAGGATGTAGGCCAAGGTCATCCCTCTTCTCTTTTCCAATCTGAGCAAATGAAAGGACACATGAAAGCAAGTCTGTCAAGCAGTGGTGTGTGAATTCTGCAAGTTTTGCAGATGCTTGTTCTTCTTACCTCGGTTAATTCAGCTGAGGAAAACCACCTGAGCTCAAACATGAGTCTTGCCCAATATCTTGTCATTGGTCCAACTCCCAAGGAGTTTTGCTGACCCCATAGTCCTGGTAACACTAGGGGTTTATCACTGCAGTCCAAGAGGGGTTTCCTTGTGTTATCCCATTGTTTAATGCTTGACATGGTTTAAATATATGCTTATTCTTATTTGGAACAGCTGTTTTTGTTCCACTTTGCAAACAGCTCATAGCTGTGGCCATGGCTTTCTGACTCGTCTTTGCTGCTACAGAGATTTCTGTTGCTTTCAGTGACATCACCAACTAAGATCAGTGTGTCCTTACCATGGAACCTGTAGTTACAGGGTTGCTTCAGATTACCCACAGAGCAGTGCTGGTGCTACCCTTGCCATGTTTACTTTTGATCACCTTATTGTTGGCACTGGAAAGCTGCATTTCAGGTACAATAAATGAGTGTATATTTCTGCAGTATCAAACTTACCAGAAGTTTGGAGAGAAAGCCTTGCTACCCTTGTTTCAAAATCAAGGATACTAATCTGCAAATGCTATATTTTCTGTTATGGCAAGAGGTTAAATCTTATTTAGTGATTCATAGAAAAGCTATTACAATAATGTTTTCAGAAAGTTTCAAGAGGTTTAGGCTTTTACTAGAGAGTGGGTGGCTTGGAGTCACCATAGAGCCAGTCCCACAACTGAGCAAAGGGTTTTTCTGGAGATGGAGGGTGTAAGTGTGCTTCTTGGAGTTGTGTTCCCCATTGACATTGATTCTGTGATGTGCCCCTTTTGGTAGTGAGAACAGTGGTATGTCAGAAACAAGCAGCCATAGCAGCAGCAAGAGGGGATGTCTGTAAACTGCAGGAGTGACGATAACTTAAAACCTCTCTGAAATATATTTTTGCAATGAGCTCTTCTCCCTTCAAAGAAAGGTCAGCAGAGAAAATTGAGGGGTTTGCTGTTCAACTCTGAAGCATGCTTGTAACCTTTTATTTTCCTGGTTTTCAGGCCTGACCAGACCTTGACCTTTTTTTTTCTTTTTTGGTCTATGTTGGAATAGTTTATAAGCATTTAACAGGTTGTTTTATTAGCAGTGTTTAGTCTCTAACTATCCTTAGGGCTGAGAGCACTTACACACCCCAACCCTTAGGGGTTTATAGGAAACCTCTCTGCGGTACACTAAGTATCATAGTATAAGAAGTGGTGTTTCAAAGTGTTTTCCTTCAGTGCAGATTGAATTCTGTATGCGCAAATTCCCTAGTCATGAAAGATTGCCTCATGAACCCGTATATCGCAGAGTACAGCAGAACAGGGTGTATTAATCAGGCTGATACTTGACTTGTACACATGATGTTGAAAGGATAGAGTTAAAAACTTTTAGGCTGAATAAGCATATAATGAACTGGTCTGAAACCAGGAGAACAAGAATGGAAGGCCCTTAAAACTAATGGATGGAATGACTTAGAAAGTTAAAATGATCAGAAACAAGACAGAGTAATTAGAGGTTCATCCTGGATGTGCTCATGCGGCAAGTGTGGGACAACTGGGGGAACAGGCCTGGCCAGCACGGGTTCATGAAGGGCAGGTCCTGCTTGACCAACCTGATCTCCTTCTATGACCAGGTGACCCACCTAGTGGATAAGGGCAGGGCAGTTGGTGTTGTCTACCTAGACTTTGACAGACATTTGACACCATCTCCCACAGCATCCTGTTGAACAAGCTGGTGGCTCACGGTGTAGACAGATGGACACTTCGTTGGGTTAGAAACTGGCTGGATGGCCTAGCCCAGAGTGTTGTGGTAAATGGAATTAAATCCAGTTGG
>VZZY01018265.1:58791-85821 GCA_013400335.1 Eurystomus gularis
GAGGAGTGCCTGAGGGAACAGGGATTGTTTAGTCTGGAGAAGAGGAGGAGGAGAGGAGACCTCATTCCTCTCTACAGCTACCTAAAAGGAGGTTGTAGCGAGGCTGGTGCTGGTCTCTTGTCCCAGGTAATTAATAAAAGGACAAGAGGTAATGGCATTAAGTTGCGCCAAGGCAGTTTAGATTAGGTATCAGGAAGAAGTTCTTTACTGAAAGAGTGGTTAGCCATTGGAACAGGCTGCCCAGGGAGGTGGTGGAATCATCATCCCTGGAGGCATTCAAAAAACAGGTAGATGTGGCACTTTGAGACATGGTCTAGTGGTTAGGGAGATGTTCGAAGAAGGTTGGACTATATGATCCTAGAGGTCTTTTCCAACCTGAATGATTCTATGATTCTATGATTCTGATTAAGAGTAGTATCTAAAGACAGCAAAATTCTGTCAACCTTTGTAGATAATACCTCATTATGGCTTTTTTACATAAACCAGAGACAGATTTGGACAAAGATCACAACATCATGGTGTCCCTTACATAACGCATGGTGATTTTGATACTAAAACCACACCTCTAGGAGGAGGTGTTATTTAAATGTAGGACCACATTTGTATAAAGAATTAGGTAATAGTATAATTAATTAAATAATGGATGGAGTATGTGCACAAAGATCTATGTGATGTAAAATCATGTAGCCAATCATATACAATTTCTTTGCTATTTGTACTGTATATAAACTGCTGCTGATTAAAGCTAATGGCATGCTGGATTTGTGATTTATTTATTTCTACAGGACTGAAATAAAGCAAATATCTCAGTTCTGTGTGTTGATTGGCTTTGTACATTGGGTTAAGGAATGGGTTTTTTAGGACTACACACATAGACACTGCAAACTGTGCCAGCTTCTTATAGAAGTGTGATTGCACCAGCAGCACTGAGATCACATTAATAGAAAGCAGCATGCAGAAAACTGATGCCATGAATGTTATGGGTTTTTTTGGTTGGATTAAGAAATGCATATATGCATAATTGCAGAGAAAACCAGATGTTTTAAAAGATACTGAAATGCAATGGTTTCATGAAAGGCCTGATACAAAACAAATGAATGAGGCAGTCATAGTAGATGAGGAATGAATGTAACCACAGACAGTGGCAGCAGCAGGGCTTTTGCAAAGAGCTACTGCAAAAGAGCAGTATCTTTTGAACTGTCTTCACTGGACTACAAGCAGAGCAGTAGCTCTCGAAGTGTACAGATACAAAATTTGCATGGAATTTTTCAGCGAGCCATTCAATAACCATACAATGTTGCAAATAGGAAGTTCATTTAACATTCAAGCAAATGGCAAAGGCCAGAGAAGAGTCTTCACTGCCAGGTTTGCTCTTGGGGGCTGCCAGTATTTGATACCACTCTGATAAATTATATGGGAGCTCCTTATTGTGGCCACATCTGCACTAACACATGGTGGTGCCAGGACTGGGCAGGAGGGAAGATGTGTTTTTCTCTCTGCCACCTCTGAAGTTCAGCAAGTTTAGCCTCTCCACTCCAGCTCAGAAGCAAGTCTCATATTATAACACTTCCATCTGGGGTCCTGTGGGAATGAACCAAGACAGGATGTCTGATTTCTGTCTGTGTGGAGGGCACTGATATTGTGCCTGTGCTACAGACACAGACCTCTCAGCTTTACATGCTGCTGGTTGCCCATTCTCTCCTTTCAGATATTTAAGAAATAAAATGTAATTCAAGCTTGAATCCAACAGATGACAGGTGAGATAAGGAAAATGAAAACTGTCGTTCATCAGCCTAAAAAATCAGATCTGAGCCAGAACTACAAATATTCAAATAATGGAGAAAGATGTCCCCGAAGTCTTTTGGCAGATAAGGATGACAATTTGGCTCAACTGCTTTGTGTATGATTACAATAACTGCAGGACGCTGTGGTGCTATATTCATGAGCATGTCTGCAGAACTGAGAAGTTTTACAAGGCCAAGCACAAGTGACATCCATTTGAAAATTCATACCAAATGTTCCCTATTTCCAGTTCCAGACTCATGATTAGTTAATAACCTGTTCTAAAGTTTGCTGTTCAGGCAGGGGGAGGAAGCCAAGCCCTGTGGCTACAGTGATCAATCATATCTTGGGAAATGAATGGCTTAACACAGACTGATTGTGCACCGCTAAAGTGGAGCTGAATTTGCCCAGAGCCCTGATCCCCCTAGTCAGAGGCATAGAGTGTGGCAGTCTCCCTCACTTTGCCCCAAATATTGACACTGTGCAGGCTGCAGGGAGTGGAAATGCCTCCTGAAATGAAACAGAAAGGAAGCTAGGGCAACAGAGGATGGAGATCTGCTGTTAAACGAGAGGTGGACACCTGCTATGCTCTCCAACAAATGACTGTGCTGAAGGAACATGTATCCCAAGTTGTCGGAGGCTGAACTTACAACACCCCAGGAAGGTTTCAGACAGCAAGAATGTTTGCAATATGGTTAGCAGTACAGAAGCAGATCTTAAAGGCAAAACATGGCCCTATCTTTAATGAGAGGATTTGCAGTTGTAAGATGTGCAGTATTATCATAGTATGCAGCTGCTTTGGCCTGATTTTATATATATGTTTGTATATATATAAAACCTGTAATTTCTTGAGATTAAACCCAGCCTTTAAACAGAGAGAAGTATGAAAGGAGCTTCTGTTTTCTTCCTCTCTCCTATGCAAGAGCTGCCTCAGGCCTGTGAACTGCTCACATCTATGCTGCTGGGAGCATGGCTGAAAGTGAGCAGGCAACATGAACGTTGGTGTGGCTAGGGTCCCAGTCTCTGTACTGGTCTGCAGAGTTATCTCACCTTCAGGGTTACTGCAGCTGGGATAATTTCCACTGTGAGCAGGGAGGTAGCTACAGGACCTCGGAATTTACTTCCTGACAGAGGTGCAAAAATTGTGTGAAGACTAGGATTCGCTTTGCTCTACTAAGAGTTTTGGTTTGTCTATGAAGAAACTGAAAATAATTCCTTCCACACTAAGCAGCCCAGTAAATTTCCACTCACAACAATTATCCTGGAAGTTCCCAAATGGGTGCACACCTAACTTAACACCCTAACCTTGGTGAGGGTTACCTTCTTCTCACTCTCTTTTCTCTTTTAATCTTCCCTCTTTCTTTTTGCAGCAAAGACACCTCATGATGAGTCAGGCTGCTTTATGATGGAGATCCCTCTGATGCACCCATCACTTGAAACTTTGACCTGCACTGTAGAATTGTAACTTCTTTCTCCCTGTTGGTTTGGGGTTCAGCACCAGGACAATAAAGATACAGGAAGTGAAGCTCTGGCCTCCAGAGAAGCAGGATTTGGTGGTGGCCTGGGACAGATTTTCATGCGGGACTGCAGAGCACTAGTGACCCTTACCAGTGCATTGGAGACAGAGTACGGGAAAGAGAATTTTAGGCTGCTCTTTCCTTTAGAAACCATGTTTACCATCACTTTAATCCTCAAGTGAAAAAGAAGATACATCCTTTTTTACTTTGAAACGTATTTGCGCTTGTAAAACAATGTTAACTACAGTAAAAAAGGTAAAACATACAGAACATCTGAAATACAAATGGAAAAGATATTCAGTGATTGAAACAAAATATTTCAGTTGACCTAGATCAAAATTGTTTCTGGAGTACCAGTTTGTGTAAAGTTGTGAGATTTTAATTTTTGTCTTGGAAAACTCTACAGCATCATGAAAAGTTTAAGAGATTGAAGGAATTACTCCCTGTCCTGCTGTCCTAACATCCCCTCCACCTAAGCGCAGAGGTGGCTCTGGAACCATGCGGTGTGAAGTGTCCAGACCTGCCTCCTCCAGTGAACAGGACAGAGAAGCAGCACAGTGTGCCCCTCATTTCTGAAGTGATCTGTTCATTAACAATGCCAGTGTATAGCCAGGGAAGAGACTGTGTTGCCCTCACCTGTGTCCACAGCACCTCAGAGTAGAACCTACGTAGTATGAAGCCTCCTTGCATATTGCTACATATAAAACTATATTTTATGGGAAGGAGGCCCATAACTACCTTTTACAAGACAGAGAGAAACTGATTGAATTTCGGACATTATAGTTTACCACAGGTGGCAAGATCTGTGTTATGTGGGAACGTTGCAAACCAGAGCTGCACCTTTGTTTGATAGACCAACTTCATGTGGGAAGTGGATTTTTACTGCACCCAGTTCGACACTGGCAAAACAACAGGCTGTTTGTTTAACAAGACTGAAAACATGTCTGTTTCCCTGCCCAAAAATATCTCTCACAACTTATCTTGTGACTGAGGTCAGCCTCAGATAACTGAGTCCTTGTCTGTGCTCCACTACAGGGTGAGAGAGCAGTCAGGGAGGAAGGTTTACATTTATTTCATAGGTTTGCACTAGGCTCCCTGTGGCCTGAGCAGAGCAAGTCTGTTGTCCCTAAATCCCATGGTGAAATTCTGCACTACTCTTATTTACCTAAGGTCCCACTTCATTCAAACATCCCTTGTGCTGACTTCAACAAAAAACAGACACAGGAAGCCTCTAGCTCGTTCTTTTTAACTGTGCTGCAGTACCACAGAGGTATTATAAACACACTAATAAATGAGGGACCAGCAAAATACATGGGCTGCTTCAGCTGATTATTTTGAAGAAGCTTCGCCTTTGGGTTTTTTCATGGGCTCTTTTAGAGTTATACTGAATAGCAAATAACTTCTGTGTACATGCTGTAGAGAAGCAGAAACATGATTTCCTTTTGAGTCACAGACATCGAAGTAGAGTACATATGTGGATAGAGCTCCCCTAATAAAATTCCTTCACTGAGCTATGGAAGTAATGGCAATTGTACAGTTCTGCAGCCACTGTAACCTGGATGGAGATTAACCTTTTTCATGGTGCAATAGCAATAACACTATAGAATAAATGTTCCAATGTATGGAACTTGGCTCTTGTTTAAAGATATCAAATCACAGGTCACTAGCATACTTTGCTTAGTTGCATAAAGTTTGCAAACTTAGAGCAGGATTATAAGTAATTTAAAGCAGGATTATAATTTAGAGCAGAACTGTAAGACTTTGGAAACTTGAAAATAGCTTGAAAGACTACTGAAGTTTTGTATCTCCATGCATTTCTTGCCCTTAGTATCACATCTAGTAATCCAGTTTAGTGGTAGTCCTGTGTTTGCTATGCTGTTAAGATAGTCACCAAAGACTGGTATGCTTTAGTTCATTGCACATTTTTAGTTGAACCTAGAGGTAACTGTGAAGAAAAGACATCTTGAAGCTGAGCCAAAAAATAGGAGCAGTGTCTTTCTGTAATAGGAACTGAGACTCCTAAGCAAATCATGTCTTGGCATGTAGCATAAAGGTTGGTGACTGGTGAGGTCTTTGCCTCAATTATTAGCCCTTTCTATTAGCCCCAGCTGGATATAGAATAAATGCAACAGAGATGCTCTGACATACTCTAAACTCTTCTCCTCATTCACTTCCGCCTGTAGTTAAATGGCATCTGCATTTCGCTCACTAAGAAGGAAATATGACTGCAATCCACGGCTGGCATAAATTGTCATCAGCTTCCTCGGCTCTTGCAGAGGTACTGGGAAGATATAGTCCTTGGGACCTAGACATTTTTCAGTTGAATGTGACTGAATTGCCACTTGAATTAGTGATTTCACATTGGCTGAAACACAAGTGCAGTGCTGTGCTGTGTTCAGTGCTTGATATCAAAAAGTGCTTGACAGTTGCTAATAGTATAAATGCTAATCTTCTAAAAAGCACACCATGTTCATGAAAATACATTTGCTGTACTGTGTGAATTAGTTTGGTCCAGCTTCTGATATCCTCATTTCTTTTATGATACAATGCCCACTTGGACAAGGCTGGAAATTTTTCTGAGGAGATGGGGTTTACCAAGAGGGGAAAGGCTATTCCTGGGATTTAAAAGGAGATTGACAGTTCCGGTCAATCCTTTCATTTCAGAAAAAAAGTGTTGACTTTCATTAAGCCATTTCTGCTCGCTTTTTCAAGCAACATTCCTTTTGTGCAGCAACTGTTGAACATGCAACTTTTAATTCTGCATGAGATAAAAATTTCTCTAAGTTTATTTGAAAACCTCTGCTCCAGAATTTTCTCAAAAAAAATAGTATTGAAACCGGTATGAAGGCCTCTGGGTTTGGCCCCTCCTTTCTTAAAGCACTGGAAATGATCAGCAGTGAATCTTTCAGTGCATGAAAGGGAATGTTTCAAAGCCCCCTCATTACTATTCACAGGCAGTTTGGAAAGATAAGTACATACTGGCTTTCTGTCCAGAAGGGCACATGCCCTTATATCTCTTGTAAATTTGCCTGGAGAGCATTTCACAGGACACCAGCCTGAATTATATTGCTCCTGACAGTGATGTCAGAATAAGCAAATGTTGAGGTCATCCACAAGAAACACTACTAGCATGGCACAGCAGTCTTTGGCTTGTAGACTGATGCTTTCTCTGTCTTAAGAAAAATTAAAGACAGCAGAATAATTGCCTTTCAGCTGCATAGTCTGGTTTCATGAGCCTCTGCCTCTGGCTGCAAACAGGCACGGCTCCCTGGATGCTTTCTTGAGTCTGGGGCTGCCTCCTCCAGGCTCTGCCAAAGGACCCAGCTGCCTGTGGGGATAAGCGGCAGGGACAGGGGCAGCCCCTGGCCCCCAACAAGTCTTTCCACAGCCCTGCTGCCTGCATTGCCTCTCCTAGGGTTTCCTCCTGATTGCTGCTGATGTTTTATGTCCACAAGAATCGCACCCACAGTGACTTGCTTTGTTATTTTCTGTATTTCCTACATATTATAGTTCCCCTGAGTTTCAAATAAATATCTACTTTGATCCTTCTATGACACGGGGCCCTGCTCTGTAAGCAGCCACTGATAAATGTGAAGTTTGCCATCTAGGCCAGACCTCAATGACTTTAAAATCTCCTCTCCACAGCACCATACTCCATAAGGTACAGCTGGTGGCAGATGACTTACAAACACTGCACAACCATACATAGCTGGGAAGTCTGGTATTGCCATATTCAAAGGTCAGTGAAGATGCAAACCAACTGGTTCCCATCAAGCAATGGTTGCAATATAAAGCAGGGTGCCTCAGCAGAGAAGGGTGGGATTTCTCTGAAGCAAGAGAAGATCCATGGTGGAGCATGAGCTCCAGCAATGTCCTCCTGTCAGCTCCAGTAAAAGCAGAGCAATGGAGGCAAGGCACCACGTGAGAAGAAAGGAAGTTTCAATCATGTCTTCCCCTGCCTCTGCCTGGCTTAATTCACCACCAGTATCACTTTTGACTGGAGCACTGCCATGTGGTAATCAATGTTGCCACAGACCTGCTGACATGAGGATAAAATGTCAAATCATTGCCCTGCTACTCCCTGCCCGGCTGTTTTGTTCCTCCACTGGTTATCGTGAGGGTTGGTGGGAAGTGCAGCCTCCCTCACTGGGGAGGCCATTGTGAAGGACAGCTTTACAGCAAGAGCAGCTTTTCTGCACAGCTGGCCTACTTGGGAAGGGTGGGTGTGTACACTGAATTTTGGGTGGTTTTTTTTTCATTATCCCAGAAAGGAGAGGAAATTTCATTGTAACTGCAGACTCAACTCTCTACTGGTGGAGGGAGAGAGAAGGATTGGTCATACCAATTGGACTCAATGATCTTAAAGGTCTTTTCCAAATAAACAATTATCTGATTCTGTGTTTCTGTAAACACTGCTAGCAGCTACTAACTGCAGGGAAAACACTCAGCATCTCTGACTGACCTGCTTTGCATGTCTCAGATTGCATACCCCAAAACCTGCAGCATGGAAATTCCAACTGCTGACTCCAGTGAACACAGTTATACTGCTTCCAACATTTTTTCAGAGTTATTTTTTATACTGGAGAGACCTTATTCACCTCCTTTAGTTCTTTGCTTTCCAGCATTTCTAGCGTTTCCTTGCTGCTTCCACAGTACCAGGGCCAAACTAATCATTATTTCACCTATTGCAAAGCTATCCCCTGAGCACCCTTGTTTCTTTCCCTGCTTCTGCTGCACAGTCGTGGGTCACATCAGAGTGTTACTATTTTGCTGTTGAGGTCAGTTAAAGGCTTTGACCTCCCTGGTGAGTCTAGCACCGCCTGCAGTGACAGGGGAAAAAAAATGCCCTTAGGGAAAAGAATTGCTAAAATTCATCAAAGAAACAAGAGTGGATGCATTTCTAGGTTTGTGAATAGTGCTATCAGAGGTGTGAGAGCAACACAGGTTTAGGGACCAAAATCTGCTGTAGCTTGGTGAGGTTAGGAGGACTAGCACTTAGCTCAGGACATGCTGTCTGCAGGACTCTGGAGATGCTGCAGTTGAGAAACAGTTTTGCTACCTGTGCTAAGGAATACAGTGCTGTGACCACTTCCATAAAGAGACACAAACTAAGCCATTTGTTCATGTCTACATGGGATCACTCACTACACAGTCCTGCGACTTGCTTTTCTGGAGCCATAAACTGCTCTACCACCAGTTGTCTCACTGGCGTCCTCTGCCAGAAGCCGTTCACTGCCTCCATCCTCAGTTGAATTAACAGGCACAAGCATGGTAATATTCTGCTTTATACAGGGATTTATTTTTTTTTTCTGCCTTTGACAAGGCAACAGCACTAGAGTATTGAATATCCTCTCTAAATTTAGTACAAGGACCTAGAGTACTAGTGCATGACACGTCTTTCAGTTGAGACAAGTCATGTAATAGAGTATTCATGCCAAACTGAAATTGCTGTTAAAATAGAAGAATTCAGTGCAATAAATATCCCCATATACTAGAAAAGTCAAAGCCACTGTGTTCCGCTCTCCACATTGGAGGTAAATGCAGAAATTCACAGAGAAGAAAATGCTGTCCATGCACATCTAATGTGCTGTTGAACTGTTTTGTATATTGTTTTTATTTCATGAATGTAGAAGGTTGAGACCAGAGAGAGATAAACACTATTTTTTTTTCCTGTTAATAAGATACACTGTGCAACTCCTAGTTCCTCACAGCATGGTGGGCCACCTGTGACCTGCAGCCAAGGTCCAGCATTCTGTTTGCCACCTGCTGTACAAACACATAGTAAGCAACAGCATCTGTTTTGATAAACTTACAGTATAAATAACCAAATTAAAGGGTTGAGAATGAGAGTATAATTTTAGGGCTGGCTATCTGAGGCACAGAGGAATTAAGCAAGGCCATGACTTGCTGCAGCTCTCAGAGGTACACATCCACATCCTCTTGGGAGCACTCAAAGAGGGCAACTGGCCTGTTTTGCCGCACCTGAAGTCCCTACTCTATTTTGTGATTGTACATGTGGGAACTGTTTATCAAACACATCATTCTATAGGTACTGGGAACAGTATAGTGTTGGTTGATTAGTTGACGGCTTGTGGGTTGTTTTGGTTTTGGGTTTTTTCATGCATATGCATTCTGGACTGTAATGTGTGCAGACAAAACTCTTGGTTTTACTTTTAAAGCCATTAGAAATGTAAAGTCAAATGTTATTTCTGTAGGTAACTGTGATGAGTTTGGAGTTACTGCTGAATCTCAAGATCTCCTTACAGTCTGGATGATCACTGTTACTAGTCTACAGCCAGGGCCTTTTTACGTAAGTAGAGGACTGCCCTGTAGAGTTGCTAGGTCTCCTAAACCTGCAAATTGTGCACAGCACTTCACAAGCTGTCCACCCCTTGCTAACACATTTACCTCCTTCTGAGCATGGAGCAGTTTATATTCAGTTTCCTGGGGATGAATGAAAGACAGAAAAGACTAAGTATGCTGCTTTCTATCAAAAAAAGGTCAATATGTATGCTGGCAATCACAGAAACCGGTGTGAAAACAGAGTGCTTCATTAGGATTGTATTTACCAAGAAGGGCCTTCCCCACCACCCTATCGACAGGTGTCTTCCCTGCCCAAGGAAAGCCAGGGGCTGGCATACCTGGGGGGCAGGCAGGGGCAGCACTACATGGCACATGGTGCATTCCTTCCAAACCAGCTCCCTTTACTCACAGTGGCATTTCTCATTCTTATTTTCCTTCCCACTAGTTGTGTTCTCTGGATGCTGGGACAGGCATTTCTTCTTCATGTCTTTAGGTCTGCATAATGAACACACCTATTGCTTTGCTTATACCTCTTATTTCTCCCTGGCCTCTCCTAGCACTATCATCTAATGATAGAGATCTCATTTGTACCTTTAATAATTTTTTTTATAAACTCTGAAGATTTCATTCTTATACAAACTTCGTATAAAGATGTAACATGAAATAACCAATAGTAAGTCTGGGTAGCTGCTCCATGTGTGATGCTCAGTTAAAGATGAAGCTTCTCCTGGGGCCCTGTCCCAGCACACTGGTTATACATGACAAGAAACTTTATTGTGGAAACATTTCTGTTCAGTGTGGAAGACTGTTTCTGAAGCATCTCTAAAGCATCCTCACTGCAAACTCTACCTGTGATGTTAATTTTCTTCTCCCTCTTCACTAAGCCTGCAGTGCAGCAAAGCATTTAGCTTGGTAATGTTTTTCAATATATGACATAAACTCAAAGCCAACACTGTCATGTAGCCCTGAGGACCTTGGTCTTCTGACGAGTGGCATCAGTTACCAGCACAATTGCTTTCTCTCTCTCTTCTCGATGACTTCTCTTCAGAATTAAGAGTTTTATTCTGGATATTCAATAGATGAGGCTGATATAGCCATCTTTCTTGCTCATGTTATGCTACCAGCCAATGTGGTACCAGCCAGCTGTCCACAAAAAGCAGAATCAATAATTTCTCTGCCCTCCCCTATGTGTTGCCTAAAGAAAGGGGATAAACGATCTGACTGATCTGACTCCATTTGGTGTGGATGGTGCTTCTATTTTTCACTCAGTTTCACCATATCTGTAAGACCATGCAAATCTTTCAGTTGGTAAGTGCAAAAAAATGGACCACTTCAAAGCCATTGCTGCAGTTCAGCTTGGCTCTGTAGAGGACTATATGATGTGTGAGCAAGTTCCTTTGGATCCAAGATGAAGCTATCTTTGTGTCTTTTCATAGACACAAAAGTGTCTATGTCTCAGGTCCTATTCCAACATTGACATGTACTGATTTCATTCACCCTCATGCTATAGTTCTATGATTCTATGCTTCGGTATTACTGTTTTGGCATACCTGATTTTTTGCACCAATATATGTAAAGAAGTATTTTACTTAGTGATATTAGCAATATTAATTTATAATTGTATTCTAGGCATTTTCAGACATCTAACAGGGGACAACTCTGATGTGGAAAAGCTGCCACATTAAGGGAAGACAGTGAAGTCTTGACACCAGGCAAACCATGACCTCACTCAGCAGATTAT
Organism: Eurystomus gularis; assembly: GCA_013400335.1. Taxonomy (NCBI): domain Eukaryota; kingdom Metazoa; phylum Chordata; class Aves; order Coraciiformes; family Coraciidae; genus Eurystomus; species Eurystomus gularis. Next base: position 70,135 of record VZZY01018265.1, read on the forward strand.
ATATGTAGTGTTTGATCTGGCACATTTCATGAATGTGTGCAGCCATACAGAAATACCAACATGTGCTGAACAACATGTACCCATTGGCATAGGCACAGCAGCACACACTACAAAAGTAAGCATTTTGAAGTCTTAAAATTCACAATCAGAAGGATTTGCATTTCAGACTGGATTTAGTAAATAAGAGGTCAGTTTGGGAGGAATTTAGTAATGGTCAGCAGTCTTCCTGCTCTACCTATAAAATGGATGTATTTCAGTGAATTATATATTAAACATTCCAGTTTATGGGATAAATATTAAAATATTCTTCCTTTTGGCCCCACAAAAATCATGAAAGATATTGCTATCTGCTCCAATAGACTGGCTTGGGCAAAGGTGCCAATAGTGCAGATTGTGTCAGAAATATATATGTATAAAATATATTCATAAGAATTGGTAGAATTTTTATATTCAGGCTGTGTGATATGTACTTATTAAACAATATCTTTTATATCTGATATGTTGTATTTTAAAAATGTGTTTAGACATGTTAAAGTACCTGTGTAAGCTGGATCACACTCATGCACATCTATATAAACACACACACGGAGCAAGGCAGATAGTTATAATATGACAGAATGACCACAATGGCAAATTATTACAGAAATATCCAATGCACAATATGAAACAAAGTAAAAATGTAAATGATACACTTTAGGAAAATCACAGTTGCCTTGTATTTCTGCCTTGAGAAGCTGAATGTTGTCTTGCTCTGAGTCTGTTTTTCTCAAAGGTTAGCAAAATGCTAATTATGAAGTGTGAGGAGCAATCATTTCCTAGGAGTTTGTTTTGAAACAATTTTTAGTCTGAGCCTTCTACTGTCTCCACAATTTACCCTCTTCAGTATTGTTCCTTCATGTTTTTTGGAAACAGTCTTTTAAGAACTAGAAAAGCCTTAGCACAAGGAACTCTTTCAAAGGAAGGGTATTTCTGAAGTACTAAACCAGTATCACACACAACTAAATCAATCAATGGGGTATGAAAAGCGTGGTAAAAATAGCCTGAAAAAAGAAAATAAAAGAAAGTTCAAGGGATTGAGCCCATCCTTAATTCAGTCAGGCAGCCATGACCAAAATAGGAACAGGAACAGGTCCAGTAAAGCAAATGATGATGGTGAATGAAGGAAACGTCTACATTTACAGATTATAGCTGATGCATTGTTAACTTAAAATGAATTTTCTAGCCTGCAAAATCTCTCACACAAAATCTGTTAGTTTAAAAAGTACTAATGTTTTTCAAGCAGACTAATAATCCTTTTTAAAAGGTTTTTTTAATAGGCCACAGAATATAAAGTGAGATTAATGAATCAGAGGCCAGTCTGGTCTCATGAAGAATGTCACTTATGTCAGATGTCACCTGTGCATCACAGCTATGATGCTGTGCGGCACCTGGAGGGGCAGGTTGGATTCTCCAGGGACATCAAGCCCTCAATAAGAGGAAGGAATAAACTCCAGGTCTTGAATCCGAATCCTAATTAAAATGCTAAATGCCATAATCACGTTACCTATTATTGCTAACAATGGTTACCGGAGATAGTAGACATGGTGATTTACATGATGCGTAGGAGGGAGGAAAACATACAGTAACACAATAGGGAAAAGGCATGTATGAAGCAGATCATGCTATCCCAAGGCTAATAAGCAAAACTGTGGAAATTACTGAAGATATGGAGCAAGACAATTTTAAGATATGAATGAATTAATTATTGAAGACACATGCTAAAAGAAGACAGGATAATATCAAAAAGCTTTCAATTATTTACACTTTAGTGCACTGAATCTGCAAGCAATGTGTCATGCTTTGTCTCATACCAGGGCTGCATAGAGCGAGCAACCAGAATAACACCACCAGCAATTTTTCTCCCATAAAATTTATGGTCACATAGATCCACTTCCTCACTTACAAGTGAGATTTCACACAGGAATGACTTACTGAAAAGTCACCTGCTGGGAAAACAGCTTTGTGATCACTGGTCTGAGTTCACATAGGCATAGCAGGCAGCTAAAAGGGTGTTATTCAGAAATATCCTTTTTTATTAAAAGAAAACAAGGTTTATGCAATCTTTGTTGCTGTGAAACGTGATACTATTTACCTGGTTGTGTTTTTTTGTTTAAGTAGTATTCTGATAGCTTAGTAGGCAAACTTCATTCTATTGAACTGGGTTATGATTTCTTGGACTCTGACAAAATATCTGATTTTTTTTTCCACTGATAGCTCTCACACATCCTCTGTCTCTCTCTCCCTCCCCCACAGACTTTCAGGTAAACCCTAGCAGATTTTTGGCTTTGCACAGAGAAGGGCATATTTCATTTGTGTTAAGGAGATTACACCATCTTTAATCATCTATATTTTACCAATATACTTATGCACAAGTTTAGAGGAGACCAAAGAGAATATTTTATTCATGTATTCATGTAGAGGTATCACATTTCAGCTCTTGTCTGGAGTCATGGTGTGTCTGTTGGCTAATTGCTTCTAGCAAGGTGTATTCTTGCCTGGGGGAAAACCTGCCTGAAAGTCAGCACCTGCAAATATTCCTGCCCCAGTCCTTTGCTCCTTACCAGGTCTCAGGCCCCAGCCCCTCCATCCACTGAAAGTATTTTGGAGATCCCACAGCTTTGCTGTCCTCATGGAGGCAGCGTACTCTAAGTGTGCCCCTTTCACCTTGGTACACCTTTCTCCAGGAACCTTAGATGGGGGTGCTGGTTCTTTCTTTGGTAAAACAAAAACTGAGGCTTCTAGTTGAAAGTTCAGCAACAAAAGAAGACTAGTAAAATAAAATTTAGATCACAATTCTAGCTTAAACTTAAAACGTGTATAACAATCTACTAATTAATGCTTGGCAACACAGGAAGGGGCTGGACTCTATGGCTGAGACACTATGCACTGTTGCTCTTTTATGAGTTCATTAGCAAGCTGCTCCCAGGTCTGACAATGTGATTCCTGTCATAGGAGCTCAAATGCTGTGACTATCCATATAAATTGGTAAAGCCATGATTTCTGAGAGGAAAACAGCATGGTATAGGGTCCACACCTGCTGATGACAGACTAACAGCTTCTTTTGCACTAGAACATTGAATCTTCTAACTTGAAAATATTGTGAATTCAGGATGAAGGTTTTACAAGAATATTGAGAAGCTATGTGGAACTCTCCTTTAGAGAAAGCGAAGAGCATTATGATTTTTTTTTTACCATACCAGAATCACAAAGTGTGAAATACACTTGGATATTTCCCTTGAGTCATAAAAACACCAGCTGAAAAGCTATTTCTAAAAGTTCCAAGATATTTTACTTTGTACTAAACGTGTACTTTATTCAAGCAAACAATCTTTTTCTTTGTGCAGCAGAGAACAGGGATTCAGTCTTCTGGGGCTCACCACCTTTTGCAAGCAGCTTTTGGTGTGCACAAAGTGAGGCAAGCCCATGAGGCCATCAAATGTTTCCCTATTTCCCTTAACAGGTGACAGTGGAAGCCCTAGAGCACTGGCTGTGGCTTGTGGGTATCTCTTCCTCATTGCTGCCCCAATTTTCTTTTCTTTCATGGTTTTCAGTGTCCTTTCAAATTGATTTCTTTAATAAGCACTGATTTTAGGGAATATCTTGTATCATTCTTAAAGGGGCTGGAGCCCTGACTTACAGAAGCATTGATAAGCCGTAATTCATCCCCAATGATCAAGGTACCTTGGTCTTTTAGAAAGGAAGTTATGGTCTAAATTTAGCTGAATTCAACAGGAAAAATAATCTGAAGAACCTGCTTAAATGGTGCAAACTCATTTTCTGAACTGTGTAAAATCTTACTGACATGTCTGGGGGAAAAGAAACCACTGAGATGAGACTCCGAATGCGAGACATTCATCCTGAATGTTATATTTCATTCAGAAAGTTGCAAACACGTACAGAAAGATGAGGGTTTCAAGTAAAAACACCTTTCTTTCTGCCCTGAAAACATTTTTGGTGGACTGGTAAACATGACATATCTAGTGAATGTTTGCATATGTGTGAGTGCACACACTACACACACACACACACGACTGGATACAGAACAATTGTGACATGCTCACATCTGGCATGTAGGTGCAGGCAGCTGACATCACATCCACATTCTGCTGGAATGAGGAATGAAGGGAAGTGATTTTTTCTGTCTTGAAGAATTGCTTTTTGATAGGGAGTCTTTTCTCCAGTGAGGATATGTGCACAGTTTGTAACACCTAGCATGAGTGCATGCCTGAAAAATACTATCAAATGTATTATGTCTTGCTGCTAATGCTCAAGTCTTCCATAAACAGAAATAATGTGATTACATCTCATTTCAATAGCACCCATACGTCAATCAGGGCTGCTGTTTCTACCAGACAACCACAAAGGTCAATCAGTAACACACAGGGTTTGCACAATTGTAGGAATTTTCATGAGCTCTTGCTGAAGAAAATGGAATACCATGGTCTTTTCCTATAATGTGTACCATATTATTTGGAGAGATGCTGAGATTTTGCAAAGTTGTAAGCCTGTCCAATGCCAACACATGCAGGAGATAGCCTAGCTCTGCCTTTGAGAATGGCAGCCCCCTGTACCTTCAGCAAGCCTGGGATTAGGCATTTCAAATAGTGCTTTCCAAGTTCCCTCTCTTCTCCTCCAAAGCTCTCAGACTCTGATTGAAGTAATTCACCAGTTAGTCATCATTCACCAGAAAAATATATAAATAACTTTTCCGTACAAAATCTTTAAAAACAATTGCAGGTGGTCATTTTACTTCACCTGTGAATCATAACTCCCATGCCCCTGTAATCTGGACTCTCCTGAGCACTGTGTGGCTGAAGGATTTTGTTTTTTGGAAGTCCTGTCAATGCATGCTTCACAATGAGTTAAAAATAGAACAGAAGGATAGCTGTGAACTGTTTTATCTGTAATTCTCACAAGTCTTAGAGGATTGTGTACATTCCTACCCTCCTAACCGCCTTGTAAAGGCAGTTTGTTGTCTTTGTCCTGTGTCTGGTGAACTTTGGGAAGAAAGTAGGTAGCAGCAGCAGGAAACATACTGGCTAGCAAATACTGCTTACATGAAAATAACTCTTATTCCTGCTAAATATCTTCATTTTCTCAGATTTTTTCTATTGTGTTTTGCAGTGGGCACTAAATGATGAAGGCACACCAAGTATTAGGTAGCATGGCCAGGGCACCATGGGGAGTTATGACCTCCCTCTCCATGGCCCTGCACCAGGGGTGCTGTGCAGGAGGTTTAGTTCTCTGTTCATGTGATGAACCTGGTGAGCGTTCAACAGAGACCCTCCAAGACTTCAGATCCTAAGGTACGCAGAGAGGCTGAGGGAGCTGGCCTTCCTTAATCTGCAAAGAGGAGTCTGAAACACAGTCTAAGAATTGTCTGCAGTTGTGCAAGGGATCACTGCCAAGATGGTGGGCAGAAAGTTTCTGGGCAGTGGCAGCTGGTTAGATGAGGCTGCAACATTGCAGCTTGGGAGCTCAGACCAGGCACCCTACTCATAAGAAGCTGTGCAGCACTGGCACAGGTGGTCCACAGTGGGGTCTCCATCCTTAGAGGCTTTAAAGTCTTGGCTAGGCAAAGTCCCATCAACCTGTCAGAGAGATGGACAAAGTCCTCAAGTGAAAGGTTAGGGAAAAGATCTCCAGGGTGCCATTCCAGCCAACATTTCTGTGATTCTCTGATAATTGGACCTCTGAGCCATGCCACTGTGCTTCAGATCTCAAATGCACAAAATATTTAGCTCCATATTTAGAAGTTAAATTCACTTTTTTTTTTTTTCCTGCTTTTTGTTCTATAGTCCTCAGTGCAGGATGTGTACAGCAACTGATCCTTCTGCTCCTCCCTAGAACTGTGTGTGTTCAAATAGATGTACCCAACAGAGAGGCTTCCTGGGGGTGAGGTTTGCTGTTCATGCAAGGGTCACTCTCTCTCTGATCTGCCAACTTGTAGTTGCGGAGCTAGATTTTAACACTTCAAATGCAGCTGAAGACCAATCGCAGATACGGTGTAGATGCAATTCTTGCTTCAGAACAATAACATATCTGCAACAGATAGGTATCTCAGCAGCAGAATTCAAGGTTCTACTTTTGATTTTTCAGTCTGAGAGTTTGTGTGGCTGTGAGACAAGTGCAATGGACCTGAGTTTCTCAAGCAAGATTTGATCTTTTGTGTGTAGTAGGGAAGAAGATTTCCTCAAGAGAGCAAGGTAAAAGGATATTGTGGAACAGTGGAGAAGCATGCGGTAGGCTTTCTGTCTCTGACTTCACAAAAAAATATATGCTCAAGTTTTCTGAGGTGCAGAAATTAATGTACAGGGAAAGTGTTGAACCAAGTTCACACTGATGCACAGATGGAAATATCTCAATGCAAGTACAGGAAGAGTATCTGTCTATATGTCTATTTATATATGTCTATTTATCAATCACCTAACAGTTACACTTTCATAGCAACATCAGAATTACATCTGAAATCAGTCCACCTAATGCCTGCACATTGACTACTAAAAATCACTCTCACTTCAATCAATCAGCTTTTGCAACTGCCACTGGCATGAACCACTTAATGAACACAAGCCATGGTGGTTATCTGCTCCATCGAGGAATGTATTCATTTACTTTCATAATTTTTATGTCTTTTTTGTCATGGGAAAGTTCTCTGTGAAGACGTGTTAGCTAAGCTTACAAGAAGAGAGGAAAAGCAAGTAATCCCCAATGAGCAATATTTCAGCTCTTGCTATAAAAAGGGACTAATTCAATTACATTAAATACATGGCATACAAGAATAGGGGTCAGGGTTAGTGACGGGAGCAAACTGACAGGAGCTAGTCTCTTCTTAGCATGGCAGTGGTGAGCGAGAGGAAAAAACCTATGGCAAAGATGTGGGAAGTGAAAAGCACCCCTTTGGACAAGTATTTGGGACTGACCTAACTTTAAGATTGTTGCTGTGTAACCTTCTGAAGTAATTTATAATCACATAAAAATCTTTCATCTTACTTAGCTTCTATTTCAATTACTTAGCTTCTTTCAGTTACTTCCTAAAGTGATATGGTTTGCTGCGCCTTTTGTTTGCCAGTGTTTCCATTCTATCTCCTTGTCATAGTATTTTTATATATATATAATTGTCAATAAACATAAATGTTTCAAATTATATCCAAGTAACCTATTGACTTCCATCCTTTCTAGTAGGAGGAAATTGAATTCCAGTATTTTTCTGAAGGACTTAACCGTAAAACCTACAAGTGCCTTACAATGGAAGGCAACAATAACACATAGTGATTAAAATCTATGCATTTTTTAACAGAAAACCTATTGCAAAACTTAATGCAAGGCTTATTGCATCTTTGTTTAAGCACTGCACTATCATCACAAATTTTAGCCAATTCTTCAGGAAACTTCAGAAGAAAAAAAAATCCTTTTCCCGTACATTTTCTCTGCTAATATAATCAGCTGCTTTTCCTGCCTTTTGCATCCTTATTTGCTCTGACACGAAGTGTTAGAAAATTCTAGACTGCTGCTTAGAACTTGCACCTTTCTCAGAAAAATTGTCCCATCATCTTTTGCCAGCTAACACATATGGATTCACAGTGTCAGGCTTTTGCTACATAATTTACTGCAAAATCCCATTGCAAAGTAAGAAGTACCCTAGATATGTCAATAAGGACACCTCAGTTTTAACCTTGTTTTTACCCTAAGTTATTCTTTACCTATCAGACAGTTTTCTCTCTAGCTTTTGATTACACTTCTTGTCCACAGCAACCTTCAGAGCCCTTCAGGCAGGAGCTAGCACAGTCTTTTTACAGGAATGTGATTGAAATGAGACACCTGCAGTTCCTGTATACTGTGTGCTCTTAAGATGGAATTTCAGTATGTGCAAAAAATACTGTCTGAAATGAGGGGTATGGAAAAAGCTCCCTGTCTTTTTAAGCGGATGGCTATTTTAGCTCTGACTTGCTGTCACTAAAAGGCCCAGCAAATGTGTCTCTAAAAATACAGTGATTATTTTTCAGCTATAGATAGAATCCTTGAGAAATGAATACAAATCTTGGAGAGATTTTAGCCACTGCAGGCACATGTAACAGCTTGCCCTACGGTAGATGCAAGCCACCTTGCACCTAAAGCAAGAAATAAGAATGTGCAGCTGGGTGATGGGTAACTTCTGATGAACCACATTTAGCCCTTTGCTCAGTATTATTTGGGTATCTGGCCTGAGTCTTTTGAATAAAATTAACCTACAAGCTTCTAGTCAAAGATGGCATGAAGGCGGGGTCAAACTGAGATCTGTTATGTCAGCCTAGCTGGTGAGCTGGTGAGGGTTATCTCCACCAGGCCAAGACGGTTCAGGCCCTTGGTCCACCCACTGTTGTAAAAACTACAGGAATGTCTGTGAGATGCCAAGGGCAGCACTTGGCTCCTGACATGTGATGTCTCTTTTACAGCAGAGGTCAAATGAATCAACTTGAACTGTATTTGTCATCTCTGCCATGATTTACAAACATGCAAAAATTTTCAGAAGTATGCACCTGGCAAGGTAATAAGCAGCCTTTTCTCTTCCGCATGACACAGGCTCCAAATAATGACATCTTAGTCTTTGTTAATTTCCTGTTTATTCTCTAACAACAAAACCGAGGAACTAATAATGTTTCTCATTATCAAAACTGAAATAACCAAGATTCCAAAAATGCCCATCAAAGTGGCCTGTTATTTTTACACAAAATGAAGATGTGCCAGAAACTCCTGAAAGTCCATGAGGGACTTTGCTAAAACGTGTTGATTTATGTCAAAAGTACTGAAATGGCAGAGTCTTATAAATGCCTCAGATCGATACCAAGCTTGGCTTGCTGAAGCCCACAAAGGATGCTGGGCTGGAAATCAGGAGCCGCTGACTCCCCTGTCTGTTGCTAAACTGCTAGCTCATGTCTTTTTATAAACATCAGTAGTATTTTTAGAAATGCTCCATGTTACTCTTCTCACTTACCCATTCACATATATTTGTTTTCTCTTGACCTATTGGCTGAACTGTAGTTACTGTTTTCACCTTTTACAGCAAAAGCGGCTGACCTGTGAAAATACTGCAGCATTCCTCTTAATGTCTCCTACTGTAAACTAAGGGCAGGCTACCATAAATACAGCACCTATGGTTGTTGCTTCTGTTTATCACAGTTTCTTAAACCTTAACTTTTACTGGGCCAATTAGTTTCCTGTGTCTTGTCTGGTGCAGTTTGTCAAGAGAGGATGGTTTGTGCCTGCAAAGTTTTTAATTAAAGGTTAACTCAAATATCAGGGTTTAACCGCCTCTAGAACTCAATTTACAATATGCTGGTCTGTCCAACCTGGCTAATCATGCTGTGGGCTAATTAGCCCATGACAGGTGCAGTGCTAGCGGGGGCATGATGGGAGAGATGAGAGCTGTGCCTCTGCACGAGGAAACCGTTTTGCTTTGTGATGCTGGGAGGAGCACAGCTCTTTCACACAGCTTTGCTTGGGATAGAAACTAGTCTTGCTAAAGATCAGGTGACAGTGAGCCTCATAGTTTAGCCTGATGCCTGTGGAAGATAGGGGTTTCTTCCCTGGACTGTTTTGGGATTTTTTTTTTAACAAAGCCTCCTGTTTTTATAAACATCTGATGCATTCTCAAACCTGAAACTCTTCAGGGGAAGGAGTAGTTTGTCTTAGTTTCTGGATTCAAGACACTACTGCTATGTCTACTTGGAAATGATATTGTGATGTTGTACCAGATTTGTGATAGCACAGAAAAAACAGGAGCAGTCTCAAAACCGGACTGAATTACTAGGAAAGAGGATAGGAATAATATTGTTGTGATGCTGTGTAAATCCCTGGCATGCCCACTTGCTGGATGGTCTGTGCAATTCCATTTCTGTGTCTCAAAGGAGATACGGCAGAAGCCAGAACAGCCCAGCCACGGGTGTTACAGCCCTTCCTATGCAATAGATTTTTAAAATTCCTTACCTGCTTTGTATTGATGCTTCCTCAGCAGAAAGTGTAAGTTTTCCAGAGAGAAAGTTTTTGTTTCAGAGAACAAGGCTGTTTTAGAGGACAAAAAAATAAATAATAGCTGATATCTGAATGAAATGTTTATAAATTATTCTTTGCACATTTTTCCTCAGAAACTTTCTAACTCAGCTGAGCAGGGCTGTGTGAGATGCACAATCAAGCATGTGGGAGGTTTCTCAGTTCCTAAATACTTATGTTTTAAAAGTCTGTTAAAAACTATTCAAACACTTTTTAGTAAGAAAGGTTTCTACACAAAGAACTGTGGTATGCTTCAATGAAAAATGCAAATAAACAATTCTCCCTTTAAAGAGGTCTGTTTTTTCAATGCGTCTACCTTTTTCTACATACGCAGTACCAGGAACATCTACGAGCTGAATTACCCCTCAGACATACAAATATAAAATACACCAAGCATTAAACCAACAACTGTGTAAAATGGAGAATGAAAGGTTTAAATTCTTCTCAAAAAGTTGAATTTACAGGATACCCAGTCAAGAATTTTGCACTGATTGATTGTAAAAATCAGGGAAAAGAAACAAATCTGACAAAATGGTAAATCCTACCTATATTCTTTGTAGAATGAAAGCTTTTTCTGAAACCCAGCATGAACACAGGAGGTAAGGCTCTAACTACTGTTACATTGGGGTGATGAGAGTTTACTATAAAGAACATTAATGAAGCTATCAAGGGTGCAGCCTCATAAACCCATGTCAGGCAACGTTCATGACACAGGTATAGCTCAGGACCTGACACGGAGTGCAGTTAGGGAAGCCTGTTGGAAGCAGTTGTGGTTGCCTACAAACAGTGACTTGCTCAATTAAGCTAGAGATTTCTCTAACTGGGAGGGCACAAGGAGACGATCACATGCTCATATCCTCATCAACATGTTGACTACTGGCCTTGTTCAAGGAGGCTGATACAGAGTTATTTTCCCTAAGGAAAAATCCTGAGGGAGGATGAGCAGAATAAACAGCACCTGCCTCAGCAAGGGAACAGGCAAGGCAATCCCTTGGAGTACAGCCTGCAATTAAAAGCCTCTGTGACTGGTGAAGGGGAAGAGAAATTGCACTATAAGCTGCCTCCTATCATCCAACTATATAGAGCATCCTGCTTTCACTCATTACAAGAAAAAGGGCTACTCATCTCTTAATTGCTGAAGGATACTGCATGGCTTTTATCTGCAGGGATGCAAACAGTTGAGGCTGTTGTTTCTCACCCATGCAGGGTAGGCTCTGTTGGGAGTCCGTCCCATGCTGACTGTAGCACAGGTCACTTGGGCAGGCATGGAGATGACCTAGGAGCCCAACTAACAAACCCCCTCAGATTTACTGCAGTGAGATTGTCTGTGGAAGCGTCTTCTGCAAACACCATCCAGTTTTGGATATGCGGAGGAATGATGAAAACCTTGGTGGTGGATGGCAGTATTCACTGCTTCAGCTGTCCAGAGAAGCACTAGTCACTGAGATTTACAGTCTTACATGGTGCACTTCTGATCCAAAACCAGCAAGCTGCTCATTGCAAAAGGAAGGTGAAATGCCCTCTTTCCTAATGCAGGTGCAATTTTCTTCTGATAACATTTTGCAAGAAATAATGATGCATGAACAAAGGTTTTCTAGACAACTCTCTGGTCTTTCAGGAGCTGTGCAGAACATTTTATTACTCTACTTAATTGCTGAGTCCCAGTAGTATTTAATGTTTACATTCAAGCAGTCTTTGCTCTGAATTTCTGATGGGTTTATATATGGACAGTGCAAACATTCAACTTCTTTTATGAAGTAGGACACTCAGCTGTAATGTTTCCCAGGTGAGCTGTGGGACCAGGTCTGTAGCTCTGGTAACTGTTGCAGTCTTCTGGTTACCTATAACACCCAGTTTTGCTTTTATTGTAATTCCCCATTACCCCCTGTGTTTGCTTGCTAAACCTTGTATTTTTTCTCACAGAATCACAGAATCATTATGGTTGGAAAGGACCTCCAGGGTCATCAAGTCCAACCTTTCTCCTAGCACCTCTCTAATCACTACACCATATCCTCAAGCNTAGACTAAACAAACCCAGTTCCTTCAATCACTCTTCATAGGGCATGCTCTCCAGCCCTTTCACCAGCTTCGTTGCCCTTCTCTGCACCCGCTCCAGCACCTCAATGTCCTTCTTGTACTGTGGTGACCAAAACTGCACACAGCACTCAAGGTGCGGTCTCAAGAGTGCTGAGTACAGGGGCACAATCACCTCCCTCCTCCTGCTGGTCACACTGTTTCTGATACAGGCCAGGATGCCGTTGGCCTTCTTGGCTACCTGGGCACACTGTTGGCTCATGTTCAGCCGGCTGTCGACCATATGTGTCTCAAATAGCTCTTGCTCTGAAATGTCTTTTTTTTTATTTTTTTTTTTCCCCTCCTGTGCTTTTATTTTTTATTACAGCACTAGATAATTTCTGGTTTCTTATCCCAGGCATGGACTGTACTTTCCCTTTTATGTATTTTCATGGCATTAGTTACATTAGATTTTTCAGAAGCTCTGTGCTAAGCTCTCACCTTGCCAGAAGTCCCTCTTGGGAAGGCTCCCATTGGAAACAATTCAGTTTCTTGAAGGAGCATGGCTTTGTCCAACAGGTGTCCAGCTTGTCCAAAAGGTGTCCAGCTACTGCTGGTAGCCACACAGCAAGGACACGTTGTGCTTAAGGATTTGCATACTGAAGCTTTCATCACACTGTATGTTGCTAAGAGGTGTTGGGGAAAGGAAGGAAATGGGGAAGGGGAAGGACAGTGCTAAGGAGCAGGTGGAGGCCTGATGAAGCAGACCTGATGGGTGATAGTGCCTGGTAGGATTAGGGATTGAAAGAGAGAAGAGGTAAGAAATGGGGGAGCATCTGCAGATGGCCTGATAATCTTTGCAGCATCTGGGTGTCTGGAGTGATGCTACTGCTGCCAGTGGGTAAATAGGACCCCAGGGACCATGGCAGCNTTGGATGCCTTTCCTAGGTTTGCTAGTTTGTTTTTTCTCCTAGTGGCATTTCTGTTCACTGTCTGATCTAGTTTCCAGCTGGTTGGTCTCCACACCTCCTTCTGAGCTGCAACAGAGGCTAGCAGCTTTCCCCAAGGATGTGAAGCTCTCTTCAAGCTGGTTCCTGGCGCTACCAACCAAGGAACAGGGGAACCTGTTGTGTGGAAGCACTGTGCTGTGCTTGACCTCTCTCAGAGGTCTCCCTGGGCATCTGTACTGACCTCTCTGGGAGAGAGATGGGTTGCATGGACCTTTAAGTCAGACCTGCAGCAGCTGCAGTCATGGTCTTGTAACTAGATCATAGGAGTTAAATTACTTATTGCTACCTCAGGAGCTTAACTCCTAACACATCTTCAGCAAAAGACGGGGAGTTTTGATCTAAAACACAGAGATGAGAGCATTGGCCTAGAAAATTGCTCTATTGGTTAATTAGATTTAATGATTTTTTAAAAGAAGCCTTTTTTTACTATGAATTCAGCTGGCTTCTGCTTCTACCTGTTCGATCTTCTTAAGTCTGTGTGCCTGGTGAAGGGTTCTTTGCTAGTAGTAATCACCTCTACATGCAGCAACTCTTGGATAGGGAGCAAACCACCTCTTAACTTTTCCATGGCTAAGTTGACTAGACTGTTCTTCATTGGTAAATAGCTTTTCCTGGGCCTCCAGTCGTTCTCCTTGGTTTCCTCTGAGCTCTTCTCAATGCTGCGACATGTCTATCATGGAGGGTGCTGGCAGAAGTGTGGGATTCCATAGTGGCTGTACAAACGCCACATATAGCTTACAGGGTAACATCTCACTAATTCTTCCCTTCATAGTCCTGTTCTTATTACTTATTTTACTAGGCCTGCTGGCAGGGCAGGGTCAGTGGGTTTACCCGCTTGACTCTGAATCTTTTTGAATCCTGGCTTTCCAAGCTCTAACTGTATTTGTGTGTCCTATAGCCTTCACTTCTACACGCATATCTATAAAAATAATGCAACTTGTTAATATGAAGTTGTCTTACCATTGGGAAACAGATCTGACAACAGTCATGACCTGATCTAGTCACCATTCCACCAGATCTGCCTCATCGTCCAACTTTTCCAGCTGTATGTTTATCTAGAGAAAAATGCATCAAATAACACTGCACTGTGAACAGACTTCTTCGGCCCACTACAAATGCCTCCATTTATCATCTATCTTTGTAACTCTGAGATCTCGCAGCAGGAAGATGTCTGCCAAGCTGATACACAAAGGTATCTTCTGGCCAAGTTTATACTGGTAGGTAGCACTTATTCAGTGTCTGACTCAAAACTGGACTGAAAACTCTGCTGAAGTAATGCTTGGTAGAAGTCCAGGATCTGTATACTTCATAATTCATTACAGTCTTCAGACCATGGCCAGACCCATGTGGTTGATTAACAGTAATTTTCCAGGAGTTAAACTTCAAAGTATGTTATGAAGGCATGCTAAAAAAAAAGACACAAACATAGAAATGCAAGCTTGCTAGGCTTGTGTCTCTGTGTGGGACAGAGACACAAATTAGGCCAGCTGTAGCCAGTTCCATGGGGTTGGTTGGTTGATTGGTTGGTTTGTTTTTACATCTACTGATCTGAGCTCCTAGTCCAGGTTCTGGACTGCTGCCACCCAGGTAGCTAGGCCAGGAGGGGCAGTTAGTTTTGTCCCCTCTTCCCTCCAGCCCCACTATGTGGACATGAAGGGCCTGGCCTGGCCCCAGGTATGCTTCTTCTGCCTGCTGCTTTCTGCTTCAGATGCAGAGGGTGCAGAGAACAGCCTACAATTTTGCTGAAAGTAAAGACTCGGTAGCTCTGGTAGAACTAGGCAGCCAAAAGCTTGCTTTGAGGCAAGAAGGGCAGCTGGCACATTAGAGAGTTTCAAGATAGAGAGGGGCTGGGAAAGATAAACAGGTAGCAATATAGATGGGGAAAGTACCATCTGAGGATGAGCAAGGGTGCTTGTGACTGTGTGATGGAGCAGGAGGACATGGAGTTGAGGGAGCAGGCCGGTATTGATGAAAGATATTGTTTTGAGCTCGGTGCTCTGCTGAAGGCATGGAAAACATCCAGAGCATCTAATGAAGTAATCCTGCACCAAAAATGAATACATTTTTATTCATGCAGATGTCCCACGAAATATTTGATGGATAAAACACATTCGCTGCAGGCAAAGAGGGAGTCCAGGCAGCCCATACTTCAGTCAGAAGACCTCCATCCTTTCAGTGGGATGAAATAAAAGCTAGGCCTGAGTTCTGAGACATGAGCATATGAACAAAGGGGAAGTTCAATGGCTTTGTGCCATCAACTAATTTATAACCTCTCAGCTTTATTGTGGTGAAGATAATAAAATAGAAGTAGGTCACCATGTTTTAAAGGTGTGTGATCATTGAGAGTTTACATATACTATGTTTTTCTTAATGTATTTACTCAGAACTTCACTGACTCTAGGCATTTTGCATGTATCAGTGCTT
The DNA here is from genome assembly GCA_013400335.1 of Eurystomus gularis. NCBI lineage: Eukaryota > Metazoa > Chordata > Aves > Coraciiformes > Coraciidae > Eurystomus > Eurystomus gularis. The sequence continues at coordinate 85,650 of VZZY01018265.1, forward strand.
TTTGTGAGGTGTTATCTTTTAAGTGACAACTCAGTTACACATAAAGCCAATGCAAACAGCTAGGGCTTTTTTCACTGTAGATATTTAGTTTCAAATTACTGGTCATCAAAGTGGGACCTGCTGGACTTTTGTGCATGTGATCTCTTCACCTCCCCTTCTCAATGAGCTGTGG
>VZZY01018265.1:85850-100513 GCA_013400335.1 Eurystomus gularis
TAAATGCTTAAACCTAGTTTTTTTTTTTTTTTTTTTTTTTTTTTTTTTTTTTTTTGTATACATATCCTGCAGTCTGAGTTCTTCCACAGTGATAAGAACTCATTTTACTGCTAAAATGAAGCTCAAACAGTCTGATATGATTGTTTATTTACCACACATGGAAATGAATTTCCAAATAAAGCTTTGTATACTGTCCTCCATTTAATGGTCAAAAAGCAGTCCTGAAGAAATAATAATAATTAAAACCAAAACAAAACAAAACCCACAAACCCACAAAACAAAGCCCAGCTATTTACTGTGAAGTGTTTCCTAAAGGCAGCAAAAAAATACAAATGTCTCATTAAAAAGATACTCCATATCTCGGAGGCAGCATAAACAACCGTATGATGTGGCAGTTTCTATAGTGACTTCTCGCTTTCCTTTGAAAGCTTGCTAAGCAGTCAGACAAAACCAGAGTGACTGGCTGAGGTGCTGTGTAATTATTTCCCCCCGCCTCCCCCCAAAAATACTGAATACACAGATTTTCTACCCTTGAATTGGAAATGCCCCTCCCTGTGAAAGAGCCTTTGTTGCAGGATAGAAAGGAGAGGGAGGCTTCAGAAACAGCTCAGCAGTGGTGTGGTGAGCAGAAAATCAGTCAACTAGCTGAACTGGCTTCTGGCTTGTGGGCTGGCATTTGGCTGGCTCTAGCGGGACTCTTGGTGGGACTGGTGCCTGCCAAGCATGCCATCTCTGTCCCTAAGACATCACAGCCCTCTCAACCTTTCCGTCATTGGAGGCAAATCACCAAGCAGAGTAAGGTAAAGAATGTTAACAGAAGCACAGTGTTACACTTGGGCTTCCTGAAAACCTCTGTAACAGAGCAGTTACAGACCTGAAAGAGATACATGCTGGTAGATTCAAGGACAAAGTAAAGAAAAGCTGCTTTTTCACTCTTTCCTTGAAAGCCTTTGTTCTTTTCCAATGTCTTTGCCCTACTTTTATTTGATAGGGGTTTAACAGCAACAATTTTTTTGCTTTGTAATATGAGCATTTTATGGCAGAGCACTGAGTAAAATCACGTGCTTGACTCCTGCTGTAAGTTTTCAGCGGATTTTTATGAATGCCTTGTTGAGCACTGATTCCTAGAGAACAAAGAATCAGAGATGGGCTCAGCAGAAGTTCAATTTTTTTCCCCTTGCAGCTGCTCCTACTATATTAGTAGCATCCCCCTTGATGTTGTCACTCAACACTTTAAGAGCTGCTAGACAATCCCCCATGGCTGACTGACAAGAGGCGAATAGAAAAACTTTAGTCATGTGGAAGAAAACCCCAAACTATTCAGTGTCCAAAGAAATATGACTCACCTGACGGAGCAGACCGCAGTAGCATAGAGTTTAACCTCACCCCTAAAGCAGTATTGCTCCAAATATTGGAGCTAGTTCTGAGTAAATAATTCAGCAGTCCATGATTTATTTGTTTCAGCTCATCTTCTGCTTGCAGAATGGTGGTGAGACAATCCTGATTTCCTATTCTTGAGTTTCTTGGTAAAATTTCCCCCTTCTGGATTTATGGCACACACTTTGCTGTGAGAAATCAGTGCTTAAGACTGGAGGCACATCAACTATAGCATTGACCACATAATGTTGCTCTGTTGTGTTTTGGTTTTCATGCCTTTTATGGATGGATATAGCTTGTGATCAAAAGCTTAGGAGACACTTTTGTTCAGAGAGGGGTGTTTTGGGTATCAAAGTTGTGAATTTAAAATTTGCTCCCTGCAGGTATCATGGAAACAAAATGAAACTGCACCAATAATCATGGGAAATGAGCACAAAAGGAAAGAATGTATTTAAAGGATTAGTCAGAGAAAAACGCATACATAACTTTGCTAGTGGCACTTTAGAAGACAAGTTGGCACACTGACCATGAACTGTTACTGTGGTAATTAGTTTTATTGTTGTGGAATGATATTCTGGTGCTAAAACTGAGTACAATTACGCAGTGCCTTTGGAAGGACAATCCTGGTTTTGATGTATTAATATTTTAATATAGAGTAAGACAAAAACTCTGAAAAGGAAAAAGGGATGCTGCAGGGTTGTTTTTTGGCAAGAGAAACATTTTTTAAACTGTTGCTGTTCTTAACATAAAATGCACTTAGAAAATGTTTTCATTAAAAAAGGAAGTGTGCTATCAAAGTTCAAGTTGAGAAGATTGAGTTGTGGATGAGATTGTAATCTCAGTAAATCATCTTCAGCCTAATGCAGAATTTTGCTTCTGCATCTGTGACAAATCCAGCTGTTCTAGACACACTTCTTATAGAGGCACCACAAATTAACAAGGTGTCCACACATAAATGCTGAAGAAAGAGTGGCAAGCTGGTAAAAATGGTATTTGCAGCAGTGCTCTGGAAATTAGAAAAGCTGATTTTAATATCTGACTCTGCAACAAACATTCTCTGCAACAAACAAACCTTGAACAGATCCTTGAAGCCTGGACAACACAAAGCACTTTGTGGTGCGTGGTCTGAGCTGCAATACTCTCACTGAAGTTGAAGTACATAAGGCAAGGTCCGAAGCTAGGCTGGCATGAGGTGCTTTATAATGGAATGACTCATGGCCTTCTCAGATGGGAATATACTCAAACCAGGACAGGTATGAACAATAGTGTTCATGGCTGGGATTCTCAGTATTTCTCAGAGTTGAGGTCATTTTATTCTATGGGATCAGAATCAAGATAAGGCAAGCTGGCTTTGAAAAGCTAGCCATAGAACGTAATTTCCACATTAACAGATAGGATGAATTGCTTTGTTTGCGCAGTAACAGAAAATGCCATCTGCACCACTATATTGTCATTGTAAAGGTGTTTGAAGAATATAAATAATTTCATAACAAAGTCTGTTGGCTTACTACCAGGGTTTGTTTACAGATTGTAAATGGATATGCTAAAGAAGTCAGCCATGTGATTATTGAAATGTTTATCACCTCAGCTGATTTTACCTAAGCACAGATGCATTTGTGAGATTTACACGGAGGCTGAAGAAGAGCTTGGAGAGGCCTCAAAATTTTTTCAAGATGCACAGGCAGGCTTTTGTGTGAAACGACACTGTTTGTTTCAGAAATCACCTTCCTGATACCTATCCAATCTTCTCAGGAGGCAAGAGCAGTTACAGACCTTGCTGCTGTGACTCATTTGACTGCTCCGTAACCCCATACTCTCCGCTACATAGGAGCAAGCTGCTGCCTCAGCATTTTCTGCGCCTGCAAGGAGTTAGATTTTCCGGCTTCCTTCTTTCCTGATCTCAGCCCAAGAACGTCTCGCACAGTGTAGTGCTCTGTCACCCACGGGTGCCCAGGCAAGCAGTGGGCTGGGCTCAGTTTCCTGTTGTTATTTGAGCCTGGCCGTGCTGATGGCAGATGCATCTAGACATTCCTAACATGTAGGGGAGGAGGGTTGGCCACTTTAAAGCCTTACATCTCCCTAGGTCTAAGGTCTGCTTCATTCCACCCCAGGTAATAACTCGCCTGTTATGTTTTCACATCTTTCATGCTTCATTTTGCAAGCACAAGCACTAGCTTTCAATGAAGGATCACTTGTTTCTGTGTTGCAGAACTGAGTTTTTAATTCCTAGCAAGGTTTTGTCAGCTAAAATTTGAAGAGATAAAAATTATAACAGGATTTTTAAACGTTAAATGTACCTTTGCAGGCTGCCCTGGTCAAGTACATCCCTTTACAGGGGGTAATAAGGTTGCAGCAACCTTACATGGGATGCAAAACAGGCAGCACTTGCTTCAGGCAAGGGCAGGAGAAGGTTGTATACATGGTCTTGACTGATGTATATCTAGCAGGGGCAGGGGAAGGAGGGTTCATTAAAAGAGCACTTTCCTGAGCCACAGGTGAGCACTGGGGCCCCTCTGAGGTAATTGCTGTGCCATGCTGTATGTCACGAGGAGGAGCCTGGAGCCTGAGGGTCATTGAACGATAAACTGATAAGAGAAGGGAGGCACACTCACTGATATGCAAGCTCCCACCATAACAAAATCTTATTTGTTGCAGAGAATAGCCTGAACCAAAATCTGAGGTGTGAGCAGTTGTGAGTGCAGAGGAAATACAGAACCAAAGGTTGCATCTACTCCATCATGGGAGTGTAAGAAGTAGCATATGGGACCAGCCTGCAGATACAGATACCCGAAGATGTCATGTCCCGAAGCTTTTTTTCTGAAGTGTTTTAAGAAATAGTGATATATTAGGAATGAAAGAAATACCCAGTATTATAAGAAACTCTGCTTGTAATGACATTTGCATCATGTGAGTGGTTAAAACGCCATGTCCTAAAACCAGCTAACTTTTAGTGTCAGAAAACTGTTCTGTTCCAAACAAGAAAGCAGAAGTATTTTTCTTAGATTACATGGAAAGATGTAGTAGCTGGAAATAGCCCAGTATCAAAAGAGGAAGTTCCTAAATTGTCAATGAGATATCATTTGTCTCAGCCAATAATACAAAAATTGATTGTACACTGAAATAACAAGGCAGTTTTGTAGCTAACTCTCTCTGTGGATACTGTGACTTGCTTAACAACGAAACAATAGTGTTCTATATTGTTGAACATTATAAAAACCCAACTGAACATGTTTCAGGGCAACCTGTTGACCCTGCTGAGGCACAAGGTGGGACTAGAGGATCACTGGAGGTGCCAGCCAGTCCCCACAATTTTGTGATTCTTTTTTTAACAGTAGATTAAAGCAAAAAGATCTGAAATTAGATTATTCATCCTTGAAAAACTTATCAGAATATTCTAACAGTAAGTTGAGGGAAACTGAGGCAGGTCAGGATGAGCCCAGACTGGTAATGTTGAGGCCAGAGCTTTTTTCAAAAAAAGGCAATGGTCCCATGTAGACAGAGGACATTCCACTGAGCCCCAGCGGGGTGCTGCAAGCCATCTGCTTTGGTTGTCCCCATTCTGAGCTTTGAGGTACTGATCCAATTGTCCAGTTCATTTTTTTTTCACCAGCATGTCAGACTGGCCACTTCCACATATGGCAGAAAACCTTGAAGGCAGGTCATGGCTAGAGGTCCAAGACAGGCTCACTTACTGGTCCTTGAAGCAGCAAAGCTGCTGTTGGATGCAAGAGTCCTTCCTTCCACAAAGCATCACCAGGATGGCTTGGAGAAGGGAGAGCGATTCCCACCAGGCCATCAGTGAGCGTGAGCTAATTGTACCAGCTCTGCTGATGCTAATGCTCTGTTAGCAATTGTTGGAACTGTACTATGCCAGACTTTAGTCCAAGTGATAAAGGCAACCAGGAGTAAAATCAGCCATTGTTTTTAATTCAGTGTTTTCTGTTCTTGAAAGAAATGTATCATTCTTCATGGGAAGGTGCTGATTATAGGACTTGCAAAGGAATAAATGGAGTAAGATTTCTAAGCAATTATCCTGATCATTGGAGAGGCAAATGCTCATGGAGTTACTCCTCAAGCCACTGGGACCAAAGGAACAGGAGTCAAATATGTAACTCTTCTTGCTGATGGCACTGGTAGAATGGGAGATCTGTAATTTTCCTTGTGTTAAAAATAAAAGGTGAGTGGGTTTGACAGTCTTGATTAAAATCCTACCCTGAAGCAAAAAGGTAGGGTTCAGACACTTGAATTGCTGATTTCATCCTGACCAATCTCTCTGTAAGGCCATCAGTTCTTTTATCATTTCTGTTATCCAGGATTCTTTGGCTGTAGTGGCCACAGGAGAAATGTCTTTGCATGAATCCTCTGTATGGTGAAAAGCTGCAGAACTGTAGTAGCTGTAGTAACTGTAGTGAAATTTCATCTTCACTTGTTGGAAATAGATCCATGCCCTGGAATAAATGCTGCATGGGATGAAATTTCCATGACCAGCTGTCCATGGCAGAACAGCCAGCAACAAGTCTAATGCAGGAATGTATCTTGCAATGAGACTTTGTTGTGACCAGATGTCCACAGTTGTGATTTTATAATGAAAAATGTGAAGGAACAGGACAAAATCAAAATGGCACTCTGTTGTTCTTGATGTCTGAAGGATGTTTGCAAGAAAAAAAATCCTTTGTGGAAATTAAATTAGAAAACAGTGACATGCATCATTAAATTTTAACACTCAACCCTAATAAAAAGGGGAATGCTAAAAAGGAGATTGGGCAAGTGATTGATGCAGGCCTGGCACACCGCAGTTCTATGAAGGCAGTGAGATGACTGGTAAGCCTGAAATGCTCTGTCAATGCTAGTTGCATTAACTTGCTAACTCCAGCACTTCTCTTGCTCCTGCAGCTGTGCCAAGTCCAGTAGCCAGAGTATGGATGTGGCTGCCACTGGAAGAAGGAATGCTGGCAGGTGCTGTGAGGTCTCGGTTTGTGACCATTTGTCCTGCATGGCAAGATGTCCTGCTTCCCTCTGAAGAGGGGGTGGGAAGTGACAGGGAGGTGGTGAAAACCATTCCATTCTGATAGCAAGATTTATTGATCCTTGAGAATATTACATTTTACAGTGATCTGCCTTTTCCAGTTAATGCAACTTGAATCTGGACCTGGAAAATTTATGATGGCTTTTTAGATCAATACAAGCCTGCCCAGAAGCACAGCATTATACAGTGACCAAAAAAGGGAGAGAAGACAAGGTTAAGTATTTCAGCTGCAGAGCAGGGAACAATAAATATGCTTTGGACATGAAGCCTAATTTTGCTATGAGGTGATCCAGCTGTTTAAGGCTCCAAGAAGATATCACAAAATATGCCACAGCCTACATGTAATCTTGTTTAGCTGCAAATAAAAATTTTGAGCAAGGACAGTATTGAAATAACACCCTTAAAAGAAAAAAAAAAGGGCATCTCATCTCTTCCATGCAGTGCCCTAATAGCACAGTTGAATTCTGAGGATGAATTTTCCACATAAATATGCAGTTTACACATTTCAGAAATCCTATCTGCTACTGAGGTATTACTCCTTCTTTGCCAATGGGCCAGTCTAGGTGACTTGTCTAGATGTCTACCAGACTTCCATTCATCCTCAAGCCTGTATCTCAGGGTCTGAGAGTTAAGAATGCATGCTCCTTTAAGGCAAGTTATATCATACTTATCTGTCAGGTTTTGAAGTGAGGTTTTGGGGGGAAGGGAGGGTGTTTAGATCAGGCCATTGCCTGAGATAGCCTGCTGGGGCAAATGAGAACTCGTATAAAGAGCTAGAAGAGTCCTGAGGGCTCCATACACTTCTAGTTCAATTTTTTTGTTTCAACAGGGTGCCATATTACAGCCATAAAAGTAAATGCATTGCAATGGGAAATACCGCAGTATAGGAATAATGATTACATATGGTAACCTTCTGGTATCTCATACCAGATGGAATTGCGTTGTGTGATCAATGAGGGTTTGAGCAGTGTTCTCTCTTAATTTTCTTTTTTTTTCTCTTCCTGTCATAGCCATAATGATGGACATCCACATTTCAAATAATTCTTATCAAGGGTGTAGAATCAAGTGATGACTCCCTCTCCCCCCCCAGCCCCCCCTTCCCCGCCACTTGAGCCTCCTCTCACCCCAGCTTAACCTTGACAAGCTGGTGTTGCTCTGATCCTCCAATAAACTCTGGTAAGTGTTAACTGCATGTTTTACTAGGATGCAAACTTAACTCTCAGTTGCACAGACCACGCATAAATGCCACTGTCAACTTCTTTTATCTGCAGAAATGTATTCCAAACATGTCTATCACAGAATCTCAAAGCCCTCCAACTCCAAACCTTCAGGTTCAGTAAAGGCACCGGTTTTGTTGTGACTGGTGCCAAGGTCGTTAGAACTTATATTAGTTGTCAATACTTGGCATATAGCTAGCAGGAGACCCTAAGCACCAGCTCAGTAGCCAGGTAAGTGTGAGAGGTCTTCTACCCCTCCCATCCTCCTCCTGGTAAGCATGCTAAGCCCTTCCCCTTGTCAAGGGCACTGGTGCAGAGCTCACCTTGCTCTGCTCTGAACACAAGACGTATGCATTTCTTAAATGAAGAGCATCCTTTAGGTTGCTGGGAAACAGTGCATCCTGAGTGGATGGTGTTTAATGAACTGCTAAAATAAAATCAAACCAGCTTTTTGCCTCTGTTTTGTAACATGCGGTGTCCCAGTGCTGTGGTTGGGTCCTTGCTGCCAAACACTGCTGAGCTCTGGAACTCACCCAGTCCCCATTTGGCTTCTGAAATGTAGGCAAGCACCTAGGACCCACTGAGAAGGACTGTGAGTTGCATGAGCAGTAATGATATGAGGAAAAGGACAGAATTGCTTCTTAATGACTGTAAAGTCAACAAAGAAATGCGTTAGGGAACATCAAGACTCCCATTCCCAACAGGCCTTTGTTTTTATTTCAGTGAGTGTTTGAAATGTGCTTGGCCTTCTAAGGGAAAGCTAGAGTCCTCCAGAACAAACTTATAATCTCAGGCGGTTTATGGTTTTCCATCACTGCCTTCCTGATACAGCTGCACTGGACTGCAAAGCATTTAACAGATGCCAAGTCCCTGTGATTCAACCCTTTTGCCTGACAGTCTGCAGACAAATGTGTTCATTTTCAATAAAGGTCATAAGTTAAAGGGAAGCAGGAGAGCTATAAAATGAAAATGTATGCTATCTGAAACACTGTGACCAAAACAATATAGAGCAGATATTGGTAATGCAATGTAAACATTGGATGAAAGCCCAGTAACAAAGCTAGAAAAGCAGTATTTTAGCTAGCTAAACCCTGAAAGAAGAATTGGAACTATGGGAAAGAGTTTTAAGCTTGTCAGCCTCTGTTTTGACCCAATGGTTTGAAACTGAAGCAGCAGGGGTTCTTGCTTAGAAAGGATATCTTTCACCCCATGCTGCCAGGGACAGTGAAAAGCATCACGCACTTACTTTCTCCATGGCCATTTTGAACAGTGAGGCAAATCAGAAAGGAAGGTGTAGCAAGGACCTTTGTGACAGTAAGGGTGAAATGATGTGGGATAATAGGTAGTGAGCTACAGAAAGACTTGCAAGTGTCTCTCTGCAGAGCCAGACCTGCTTTCATTTGTTGTTGCTTTGTGCTGGAGAGGCATTTCCCCAGGGAAATGGTGTGGGGGTGTGAGTATTTGGACTTAGTTGCAAAAGTTTAGTGTAAATTTTTTAACTGTCCTTGGTTCATAAAAAAATGTTGGTAAATTTTCAATTTTATCTCTCTAAATGAATGGTAATTGTGTCTGCTGTGTTTCAGTTGGGATTAGTAAGACTGTGCTTTCAACCAAAATAAATCTGAAATAGCTTCACTTTCTTAGTGCTTAAATGATTGCCCAATTTCAGTCGTGTCACTTATTGCTCATATTTTGGATGAAAACAGAGCCTCCTTCTCTTCTTATTTTTGCACATTCCTGCCTCTAAACTAGAGCTGGTGAGTGGTAAAGGTCAAAATGCCAGCAAGATTCAAACTGATACTTGAATTCATGTCTACATATGCTGAACCTTCCTTTCTTTCTACTTTCAGAATTAGTATTTCTGTATATGTGCAAAGACCAGCTAAGAAGCATCTAACAATGAATGTATGAATTTAAATGAATGAATACCCACTCCCATGCAAAAATCCAGGCCTGCATGTTTCACATACAGTTTTAGAGGCAGCAGTACTGAAAATAGAACATTAAAGTAGGCAGAAGTGGCAAGAGGCTGGAGACAGCTTGATACTATGGCTATGAAGAACTACAGAACTGTCATGAGACATCATCTATGGTACCAAAGTTATCTTGCATAAGGGTGAATGACAGCAAAATTACTATGGGTGGCTCAGTGGGTAATGAATGTCAAGTTTTTAATGCTGTGTCAGTTATGGAATATACTATTACATGGCCAAAAGGGGGGTGATCTGAACAGTGATTAAATCTTAGTATTAGAGAGGCAACGTGCCAAATCTGTCACTGAGTGTTATGCTCACCTTCCATGGGCTTTTGTGGCAGTTCCCCTTTCAGGGTGATGGCAAATGGTCAAGTGCTCTGAGGTGGGTGGCAGTTTCCCCAAAAAATATTAGAAATAGAAAAATAAAACCATTTTGTTATCAAGTAACCATTTTGTTATCAAGTAACTTCAGGCATGTTGGGATTCAAATCCTGCTGCTATCTTTTAATGGATCTTTACGAGGAATACTCTAGGAAATACTTCCTCCTCAGTTTTAAGACTCCCTAAAAGTTGGAAATGATCAAACCTGAGAGTCTCCAAAGATTCTGGTAGATGACACTACATACACTGATGGAAAAAGAGTCCACAACATTGAAAGTTAAGTACAAGGCTTTTGAAATGAGAGGGAAAGTACCTGAGAATACTTCAGTGGGCAGGGCAGGCAATAGGACTCATGTTCTTGTCACTGCATCCAGCCAATGTGCAAGAGCTGCCTGGGCAGTGTTTTCTCTGACGCTCTACAGTAGGAATGCCCTTACCTTGGACAAGGCTCCCGTGACAGACTTAAGATTCTCCCATTTCATTAATTTGTTTTTTTCAGCTTGTCCTGAAGTGCTCTTTATCTGTTGATTTTGTTTCATGTATGTAGGGCCCCCACTGCCTTGATTAGCTGATTTTGTAGAGCTCAGGTAGTCCTCTAACGCAGTATGCTAGGGTGGAGGGTATCATTTCATTACAGATCCAGGGTGACTTGCAGTTTCCTTTTTTCTCACGTTGCTCCTAAGAGCTGTGTTGCTGATTATTTGAATGGCCTCTTATTAGCAAATGTCCTCTTGTGTTGAGCAAGCAGACATCAGCTTTATGAAACAAAATTTCCCTCATGAATTTTGGCAATTAGAAAGTCATTAGAAAGCACAGACAGCAAAAAAAGTAAGTTTAAAAGCTCATTTAACAAAATGGAAGTATTAAAATGATAATTTTAAAACGAGGAGAAGAGGTCTGATCAATTTTGAACATCCCTGCTTGGTCACAAATTTTTTTGTGCTCACATTCTCCCTACAGTAAGCACGCAAAGTAATAGACAATGGTTGTAAATGACAGTGTAGACAGTGTCTAAGGCTGTTAAAGAGAAAATAAATCTTGGAAGTGTCTAGTTATGAAAGAGAAAAGGGGGAAAAGAAGAAAGCAGCATTGAGATGTTATGAAAAATAGATTGAATAAAGTAAAAATAAAACATGGCAAGATAGAAGAAAGCAGCAGCGGTGGGGAAGGTGGCATTTACAGAACCCAAGCCAGAGGCTTTTATGCAGGAGGCTGTTGGAGAAGAGGGCATCCCAGTACTCTATCACAGAGGTCACCTACACATTTATATGCAAGCAATGGACTCTGCTTCACTCTTGTTGTCAAGTGATGAGTAAGGGGACCCAGTTCCCAGCGTTTGCCCAAAATCTGTACAGGCAGGTGTAAGTATTGTGTCCCCTGTAGTCTTTCGGATCTTGCTATTTTTTCCCACCCTGGCTTTTAAAGGAGATATTTTGGGGGATGGAGGAATATCTTGGGGAAAGAATAGTGTCAGGGGCAGAGCATCCTTGATTGCACATAGCTGAGAAAAACTGGAAGCAGTGGCCTTTTGTTTTGCGGGACCCTTCTGAAGCCAAAGGGGTTCTGTAAGAGTAAGTTAGCAGTCAAAAACATAGATGGGGCCATTCTGAAACATAATGATAAACATATGGGGCATGAATTATTCAGCTCTATGTTTTGCCTTCAAAACTCATAGCAAAGTATCATGTTTGCTTACAAAACCCTAAAGCTACAAGAGTGAGAGTGAAGAGCTGGGATATCATGCACTCTAGAAGCCAATTCACTGCTGATCAGCTCATGCAATTGGAAGCAAACCTAAGCTACCAAGTTTGCAGGGCTGGGAGACTCTAATAGGCCTATGACCCTTCCTGCTCATTCATATTTCAGAGCTGTGAGGATGTTTCCCAGTGCTTGGAAGAGAACAGCCTTTATAACAGCTCAGTAGGGGTGATTGAGACATGTGAATGGGAAAGAGGGAGCTGGCATTTCAGGATAGGAAAAGCCCTTTCCTCTGGAAGTCAGCAGCCCAAGGAACTATGGGTTTTGTTCCTTCAGGGAGAGCACGTCCGGAACCAAAGGCTGCAAACAGGAGCTGTAGCCTTAAGAATGAAAATGACATAACCCACTACATTTTTAGCCATTGCTTTATTTTAAGCAGTTACTTGCAAATGTAATTTTAAGAGAGGTTAGTCAATATATTTGCTCCCTTCTGATACAAAGCTGAATAAGCAACTCATGCATGAAATATATCAAGACTTGTTAATTTTCAGTTAATTCTGTGAAAAGGGAATTTTCCCTACAGACAATATGTGTATTATAATAATTAATAACTAATGTGCTGAAACCTGAATTTGGATTTCTATTGCTGCCTTTCTCCCATAAATGTCCAGGTATACACTTTTAATATACTTTTAAAAGACCACTCATCCTACAGAACTCCGATGTGTATGTATATAGAGAAATGGGTTTGTATTTGTGCATGTGTACGGAGATAGCACATGCCTGTAGATAGACATATTAGTCTCTCTACATAACATATATGTTTTATATATATATATATTTAAAGAATCACAGGGCAAGCGTACAGTGTTTATTCTTAGTGTGTCTGAAATGCAGCCATCATGATGGGGGGGAAGATGGACAATTAACAAAGCATTGTTCAGGAAACAGCAGTTTCAGCCAACTGCATCAGGCAAATTCTCACTCCTTTGTGAAACCCTGTGATGCCTTGAACATGCAGGTTAGGAGGAGGCAGGTAGTGAGTTAAACTGTGCACAGCTAAGCTTTGTGAATGCACACTCAGGTCATCCATGCTTTATCCTCTTCCTCACACATCTCTTTGTTTGGGGCAATTGTTTAATTCTACTATTGGTAGAAAAATGTTGGCCTTGAATATTGCATAGTTCATGCTTTTATAGGAAGAGCCAGATTTGAGCCAGGGAAGAACATTTCCATCTGTCTGAAGTAGTCACTGTTGATTCCTTTCAGATTTCCACAGTAGCCAGCACCAAACCGTTCACCGTGGATCTGGGTTAGGGTAATGACATAACACAAATGAATACTAGTGATGAGAAAGTATTCCTGAGTGTAGATGAAGCAAAACTGAATAATTCAACCAAAAAAAAAAAAAAAAAAAAAGAAAAATTACAAAAAAGTATTATTTTCCAAGGAAAATATATACTTCTAGCCAGATGGAGTATGTAAGGGCTTGTGGCCTTTGTGTGAGTGTGTGTATATGGCACAATATGCTTGTTCCTTACAGTAGGAAAATGATGTATCTTCTTTATACTGGCAGACTTTCTTGAAGACTGGGGAATAAAGAGATTTATGACTTCACTGTGGTGATGAAAGTAAGATGTACTTCACTGGGAATTTTTATTCCCAGCCTTTTTGTAGTGTTTTGGGAGATAGGTCCTCTGCTATATCAGAGCTTTCCCAGGACATTGGGTGGGCAGCATTTCCACGCACACACGCACACACACACTAGACGGGGAGCTGGGCAGGGTCCACCCTCATGTCCCCCGCAAAAATGGGAAAGCACTACCTGGAGGTGTTACTCAGATTTTCAAACTCCTGCTGGTGCCCCAGTTGTGCATCCAGAGAGCCCACAATATACCATGCATCAGGCATCACTTGATACTCATGCCCAACACATTATTGTTCCCACTGGTGGAGGTTCAGCAGAGATCATGTGGAGAAGAAAGCCTATTGTCCAGCCTGGCCACAGCTGTGGGATGAATGCAAGGGTGAGGGACAGGTGGCTGCATGGCCACTGGGGCCTCCTGTGCTCCTGGACATGTGCAAGGCTAGTGTGCATGGCTGCGAGGTAACACAGAGCATATTTCCATACCTCTGCTTTCTCATCCCGTAGAATAAAGGACACACCTGACTTCAGGCCCATAGACGTTCAGAGGGTGAGGAAAAAAGAATATCCTTTGAAGCCTACAGAATGAAGCATGTTTAATACAGAAGAGCAATGTGCTATGCAAAAACAGTGCATATAAGATTGCTAGTTTTCTTATCTTTAAAAACACACTGCAAATATTGTAAGTTAATATACTGTATAAAAGACCCAGGCAAAAGGGATTGCTTCTGGTTTGGGTTTTTTTTTCCTCTCTCTCTTTTTTTTTTTTTTTTCATAAATGAGATGGTTTCTGTGCTATAGAAGCCACTCTGAAGTTAATCAATCTGTATATAAAAGGCTGGCATGCATTTCATTTTAATATGTTATACAAGTCTGTATTTACAGTAGCTTCACATATAGCAGGCAGGATGCTGATCTCATTTCTACTGGTATGAATCCAGATTAAGTCCACTGGCTTTGATGTTAACACATGGCAATGAGAATCTGACGGCAACGTGTGCTCATTTATTGACCAGCTGCCCCCTATTAATTGTTGGGTGCATGCTCCTAAGATATTGCTTAACCTTAAGAGCAGCAGGGACATACTAGTCAATCCTATGGCCCAGGTTTTGCATGTGCACCTGGGCCCAGGTTTTGCATGTGCACGATGTTGTGTACATGCAGCAGTACCTCTCACAGCTGCCCTGTGAGCTTCTCTGCAAGAGTTGCTTCTGGGTAGCACATCAGGCTGAGCAGCTCTACCCATACCAGGTTCATTGGCTCTGCCTGCTGTGGGTGATAAAACTACCATCAGAGGAAATGCTGTACGGCAATGTTCAAACTGGTGGAGTTTTTTTGGTTTGG
>VZZY01018265.1:100562-119009 GCA_013400335.1 Eurystomus gularis
GGGGGGGGGGGGGGGGGGGAGAGGGGGTTGGTGGGGAGGATATATGCATGGAGGTGAGATGTCACTGAGTAGAAAAAAGGTATTTTAACATAGCAGACAGCTAAACGAATGTTATTTTACCTGTTGGTTCAAAAGGCCATTCTTGTCTGCAGTCCTAAAATTCCGAAGAGCAGGGATCACAGAATCACAGAGTGGTAGGGGTTGGAAGGGATCTTTGGAGATCACCTGGTCCAATCCCCCTGCCAGAGCAGGTTCACCTAGGGCACATTACACAGGAATGTGTAATGTCCAGATGTCCAGACAGGTTTTGAAATTCTCCAGAGAGGGAGATTCTACAACCTTTCTGGGCAGCCTGTTCTAGTGCTCCATCACCCTTGTAGTAAAGAAGTTTTTCGAAATGTTGAGGTGGAACTTCAGGATCATTCAGCTCCTCAGAAATCCCTAAGTTAATTCAGAGCCTTCAAGCCCCCTTTTAAAAAATTCTGGCAGATGGATTTTCTCTGCCCTGTATCCTAAGCTTTGCTGAACCACTTTCACAGCTCAATGTAGTCTCAGAATAGCATCACAAAGTGGAGATGCTGCACTGTTTTTTATTTCATAAATAAGAATTTAACAAGTGATGTATATATTAGGATCAAATCCAGCCCCATCATGATTCCTGCATGAATTTTCTGACTCAACTGCTAGTAAACTTCATCTGTATGTGCAACTAAACAATGCCTGTACAAGGGATGGGATTTAATAAATTGGTATACAGCCGTGCAATGTCATTTGAAAGCAGTGTCCAGTCTCATACTGATGCGATTGGCTCTGGACAATAAGACAGAGGCAATGTTTTTTCTGACAGAAGAAAGACTGCTCTGTAACTCTTCTCCTGGTGTTTCATTCTGGTGCATCCAAATGCCTGCCAGCCTCCTCCTGCACCCAATGAAAAGCAAGTTTTTTGTACATAAATAAATAAATAAAATGTTTGGAACCCAAACACTTCATTTATCTCGTATTATTTTAATCCACAAACATGGCACAGAAGCTATAGCTGCTGTGAATCAGTCAGTATGTTACTACTACAACACGAATCATGTGTGTCACTACTACAACACAAATCATATATGTCTGTGCTTTGAAAGAAAGCTCTGCTCCTTTGTAGTTTTTTTTTCCCTTTTGCCAGTTGCAGCATTAGGAAAAAAAGGTTTTTTTTATCCTCCATGCATTAAATATGAAAGGTAAACACTATTTTTTCCATAAAATACAGTATGATTTTCCATCTTGACAGCCAAAGGATATCTCTTATTTATAGGAAGAACTCTGTATACATCTAAGATTTTTTATTATTGCATTCCCAGCATTACTAGCTGAGACAGGAAGGTGGACCCCAGTGAAATAAAGATGTTTGGATATTGGCAAATCAGGTGAAAGACTTAGCTACATTGGTACTGAATAAGGACTCATACCATTGAACAGTCTGTGTTAATGGGCCTACTCTTGAATGTAGGAAAACAAATTCTGTGAGGTAATTATTATGGAAATAAGGAAAAAACACAGATCATAAGGTCTCATCATGGTTCAAAGTTATCATTAAAAATGAAAAAATACTGAGCCTTCACCACATCTATGAGCTATTTCTCATGTGAACTGACAAGCACTACATACACCAATCCCAGTACACGTATGCATGAAAGTGCTAAGGCTGTGATTCTGTCTTAAAAGGAAAGAAAAAAATGAAGTACCTATAAAGGCAGGAGTATGGAAGTGTTCCTTTCCACCACCTTAGATCATAAGATCATGGCTGCAGGGCATAAATATCAATACTGCAAGGAGCGACATGCCACAACCGTAAGAAATCCTATCATCAGCCTCCTGGGATATCATTAAATTAATTGAGGACAAGATCAAAATGGTCTGGATACTAATATTCAGAGTTATACTGATGACATCAATCCAACAGCTCCGCCATCACCCAGGTTGCAAATTAAAGGGGAGCTGTCAAAAAACATCTTATGGAATCTGGGACCATTGCTTTCTGTTAAAAGCCTGTGTTCATACAAAGTAAACATGCCACTTTCTTTTTTCAAATGTTTAATGCTGTTGTACACATATATCAAGCATGCAGACAGCCTTAGACCGTATTTTAGCTCAGCCATCACCAGCATATACCATTACTATTTTTGTTTCAGTGGAAGAGAGGGAATAATGAATATGAGGTTTAAGTGAATGGGTTTAAGTGAAGGAAAAATGGTACTCGTGGCATATGCCTCTTATTTGGTACATGCAGTCTCGGCCAAAGGTGGAATGGAATATTTCTGCTATATTTATATTAGTACTGTAATACAAAATCTATATGCTATTCTATAAATACATTATCAACAAAAGGAGGGATGGAGAATCTCCATCCTTTACTGGATGCGGGGGGAAACACAGTCATAAAGGATGAGGAAAAGGCTGAGGTACCGAATGCCTTCTTTGCCTCAGTCTTTAATAGTCAGACCAGTTGCTCTCTGAGTGCCCAGTCCCCTCAGCTGGAAGACAGGAATAGGGAGCAGAATGTAGCCTCCATAATTAGAGAGGAATTAGTCAGTGACCTTCTGCACCACTTAGACATACACAAGTCTATGAAGCTGGATGGAATTCACCCAAGGGTACTGATGGAGCTGGCAGAAGTGCTCACCAAGCCACTTCCCATCATGTTTCAGCAGTCCTGACCAGCAAGGTGCCAGCTCCCTGGAGGTTAGCAAATGTGACACTCATCCACAAGAAGGGTCAGAAGGAGGGTCCAAGGAACTACAGGCTTGTCAGTCTGACTTTGGTGCCAGGGAAGATTATGGACCAGATCATCTTGAATGCCATCACAAAGCATGTACAGGATGACCAGGTGATGAGGCCCAGTCAGCATGGGTTTATGAAAGACAGGTCCTGCTTGACTAACCTGACCTCCTTCTATGACAAGACTTTTTAGCCTGCTAGGGGTTTGTGTGTGATCCATTACTTTGGCTGGTATATTCTTTATTGCTGCTTAGTGGCATATGAAGCAACACAATGTGAGTGCTTCCTTAGGTATAGAGTGAGGATCACATGATCACATCCTGTCTTGGGGCTGTTTCATGGGAGGTAGTCCAAGAATGATGATACTGTTGTGTGCATTGTACAAGCTGTGTGCTTCTTCAAGGAAATGTTCTAATGATTCTTTTTTTGCTAGCTGCAAGAATCTAAAAAAAGCCATTCAGATTAAAAGCATGTGTGAGTTGTGAAGATGCGTAATGCTGGGTTTCATAGAATAACATAACATTGTTGGGCTGGAATTTCTAACACAACTGGGGCACTGTTGAAAATTAGAGTACGCTTTTTTTCGGTGAAATAGTGCAATAAACCTTGAGAATTGTTCTAGCTATTGAGCAAACAAGGAACAAACTTTACTATCAGGCTCTGTGAATGTTACTTGTCAGAACCTACATAGTATGAATTATCTTATGAGCCTCTTTTTATGGTGACCTTGATGTCAGGATTGCTTTGATTTTTCTCATGTGTTGAAATAGACGGTATTCCTGTCTGCTAGTGACTATGAAGGAGCTATAAGTTCCTTGAATACGCCTTCTCAAAAAGCCCGTTGGCCAAGTTCTGCTTTAAAAAAATACACTGAATTTTAAAGATAGAAAAAAAGAAAAATGTGAAGTTTGTTTTAATTTGGTAATCGTTAGTCTTTCCTCAAAATTTCAGCTAATTAGTTGGCTTTTAAGATTTCTGCATTGCTCTGAATGTGGTATTTCTGTTCTCACACTTACTGCTGACGTTACTCTGAAAGTTACCTTTACCTCTATTTTGTCAGCTTGATACACCACTATGTTCAGGAGTAACCTGGGGGCTGCTTGTCCAATCTCAGATCTCTTCAACACCCCAGTAAAGGTGATAAAATCTACCACTGCTGTAACATTTCTCAGAGTTTTTTACCAATGGTTAGTTTGGTTTACCACTGAAAATTATGATATTTGAAAAATCCAAGAGAAAGGGGTGAAGAAATTGGTTCTTGCAGGAGAAAATCCCTAAGTTATGGTGAAGTCTTTTTTCATTCAAATTATAGGATATTGGGAATTTAATTTAATCTAGGATTCACCTAAATGCATTTACCTTAACAGCTCATTTCACTGGGGTGATCCTTGTATGGAGATGGTTGGTCCCTGCATGATAAATATAGTGCAGAAAAAGGGGCTGAGAGACAATGGTAATCTGTAGTTCATCAACTATTTATATTTTTCAAGACTACAAAAGCAGTGATTCACTCTATTGTACCTCAGAAAAAGGCTGCAGCTTGACTTCTTGTTTCACCTTTCAGGCCCTAAGTGGATGCTGACAGTAATCAGCAGATGATGGGTGACTTCTGAGCATGCCTAGTGGGAAGGCTTGTTTTTTTGCAAAGCACAGTTTCTATCTTGAGGAGAGAAGGAGGGAGCTGAGTTGTGCTGTATCACTCTCCTTGCAATCTGTTCTGGCAGAAGGCCCTGTGCTGTGAGAGAGAGTTCAGCCTTCAGACAGCAGTTGGAACTACTGAAGACTGAGGATAGAATGTGCTACAGCAGAAAGAGGTGGAAATACTGTCATGTTTTTAGGAGGTAAAGGATGAAAGTATTTTAACATATAGCCCCTTGTTTTGTATGAGACTGATGCTGGAATGCAATACTAATATATTTTGATAGTAAGGTACCCATAAGAAACCCCAAGGTCCTCAATTTCACTGGTCCAGATAAAATGCAGGAAAAGCAGACAATATAGAGCATATCTTAAGCTGTTGTATGAGACAAGCTACCTTCCTTGCCTACGTTAAAGAAATGGCTCTCAGTGTAGCTTACCTGACTGTAAGCTTTGCTTTATCATCATTGCTGAGCCTCCAGCTGGATGGGGTCCTAGAGCTAAAAGCCTGAAACTCCCAGAGAAGGAGCACATTTGGCAGCAGTTGCTGATGGTATAGCACCTTTCAGGGCAACTTGCTTCTGAGCAATCAAACTAGAAATTTCTTCAGAATGCACTTGTCTTCTGAAGCCACCTGCAAATCTCTGGTTTTAAACCAGCTTTTGATCTCATCACACCACCAAGGAGAGTAGCACATTGGAAAAATCTTCACTTGTCTTCCTTTTTTTCACTCCATTTCCCACTCATGCTTTATGGAAAACTTCACGGATGGCACTTTCCCATGGGCTTGCAGTAGGAAATTAAAACTTAAAACAGTAGTTTTGTGGTGTTTCTCTGTGCTCCCCAGTGTTACACATTGTGTTGAACATTTTGATAACAATGAGAAGAAGATACGTTAGACTGGCAGCAGTGTGGTCACAGGCTACGTTTCTTCTCAGCTGCCAGGGAAGCAAGAGGCAGCATAAGTGTTCAGGGCAGGGCCAAAGCTGGGAAAAGGAGAGCTCCACTTATCTTGTGCAGCTCTGCTCTTGGAAACAGTTCACAAGCCTCTGGTGATGGTGTTACTATAGAGACAATGTCCTGTGCCACTTGCCCTTTCACTACAGTCAGCAACTTGCATGAATAAAATCTGCCAAAAGATTTCTGCTAAGTGTTTTCTCTAAGATGGAGGGTTTATATGGCATGTAAATACACATTCAAACGCTCTCCTTATTAATTGTTACAAAGAAGTTTTGCAGATTCCTGATTTCCCAAAAAAGAATGTCATTTCTGCTTGCATTTTTTATTAATTTAAATGACAGATGAATGATGTGCTCTCCCTGACCTGTGTATGGTCTCACAACTGTGTGCTTGGACTTATGTATTTTCATGGTAGCCCAATTATTGATCACAGTTAAGGTAAAAGCAACCAACAGACTGTAAGGTCACAGGTAAGACATCAAATGGTATCTCCTGTCCCCATCTGGTCCCTCTGCTGCTCCACCTGACCAAGGCATGTAGAAGAGCAAGTCATTGTTAGATGGCCATCTAATCACAGAATCGCTGTGGTTGGAAAGGACCTTCAAGATCAAGTCCAACCATTATATATCTCTACCAGACCACTTCTACACCATATCCCTGAGCACCTCATCTAGACGGCTTTTGAACACATCCAGGGTCGGTGACTCAGCCACCTCCCTAGGCAGCCTGTTCCAGTCCTTGACAACCCTTTTGGTGTAGAAATTCTTCCTAATGTTTAACCTAAACCTTCTCTGAAGCAACTTAAAACCATTCCCAAACTGGTCTGGTGATCAGACAGGCAAACAAAATTACCATTACTTGGTACAAATTCCCTTCTGTGTTACAGTGAACTTCAGAAACTCCCGGAATTTGAGCTGTTTTCCAGCTGGGTTTTGAAGTCCATAGGACTGGTGTGGTCACACTGTCTGTCTGTTGGCTTCCCTCCTCCCTGTGACCTGTGGATTTATGGACAGGTTTCAACCAAGTTTGAGAGAGTGGATGATGTTGCAAATACAGTTAAGTTCTTGCACATATTATAAACACTAGTGGCAGGGTAGAGAGAGACAAATTAGCGCCTGTGTTCCAGAGAAAGGCAGTAAAATGTGATGGTTAGTATACGCTGTTTGGCAGTAATCTGTGTCTAGCCCATGGCTGTGTGCAGCTCAGCTGTATGTATAACAGTTGGCTAGACTCAGTAGGCATACTCAGGTGGCAGTATGGCAGAAAACATTGCAAGGGAAAGCTGGGCTCATTGTAGCAGCATTGAAATAAAGGATGCAAAAATACAACAGGGCTGAAGTTATCCTTCTCAGAATATTTAGCATCTTGTAGAGGAAAGTGCCTGCTCTTGCAATCCTGTGAACATAAGACTCAGCTTTCATTTAATAACAGTTTCTAGTGTACAAGTTTTTTTGAGGAAATCTTAGAAACAGGACCTATGAGTTTCAAAAAAAAAATAATCAACAAACAAACCAATGAATTTTAAAAGTTTCTCTTTTAAAATCTCATAATATTTTAAAAAATTGATCTGGAGTGAGAGGATAGAATGTGTTCCTAATATAGTACATATTCTTGTTTTAAGTTTGGAAGACAAGATCTTTATCTAACACTCTGCTGAGCATAGTAACATATCTGCAATCAAACTATTTGCCCATTTACTTCCTTGAGTGGAAACCTGCTATCCTGTGTGCTCTCTACAAATGAAATAATTGACATCCTAGGAGTTAATCATATGAGAAGGAAAATTTAAGCAAGTAGTGAGCTTGTTTTCCAGATGATACATTTCTTGTCGTAAAAAAACAAATAAGAAAGTTTAATGAATTGATGGAAAAGTAAGTCAAGACACCTTATACACAAAATACTGGGATAATGCTTATGGTTACCACATACTGTATATAGATGTATATGTATGCAGATGTTGCACTCAAAAAAACCCAGCAACTTGGGTTCTAAAGAGAGAACTATATTTTACCATATTTAAGGTTCATTTTATTTCATGTTTGGAAACAGTATTTTTCCTGTATGTGGGCTGCCTTTAATTTACAAATTTGAAAAACCTTTCCAGCTTTCATAGTGTGTTATCTGAAGACTGAAGGTGCTGAAAAGTTTATGTCTTTGTAACAGATTTTAGGTATGCTTAGAAAGAGAAAGCCATAAAAGTACATAAAAGCTTAGAATCAGTGAAAAGTTTACATTTAACAGTCTTATTCAAGTATGAAGCTCTTGTTGATAACTTCAAGATGGTTGACTCAGATTCCCAAAACACTGAAGGTGCAGAAACCTCACTGTTACAAACCTTTTCCCTTATTGTTCACTGATGCTCCTTTCATAGCCACGGTCATGCAAACGTGTCAGCGACTGCCCATATTGCATGTTCAGTTTTCCCTGTTGAGCCTCATTGGCCATGCAGACAGGTAAGCACAGAGAGGATATCTTAGAAGACCAGGGCTTCAGTCAGAAAATAAGTACTTTCATATTTTATTACATTATGGGTTTAACGTCAGGGAAAGTGTATAACAAATGGAGGACAACTGCAAAGATGCCCTGATGCTTGGGCTGAATGTGTGATCAAGAAAGTGTCAGGACCCAGGAAGGCTGAAAAGTTGCTTTGCACTTCAGTTGCATTGAATTGCTCAATAAGCATGAATTTATGTTTCTCTACATTTTATTTTGGAGTTATCTTCAAATCATAGAATCATTTGGGTTGGAAAAGACCTTTAAGATTATCAAGTCCAACTGTAAACCTAACACTGCCAAGTCCACCACTAAACCATGTCTCTTAAGTGTCATGTGTACATGTCTTTTAAATACCTTCAGGGACAGTGACTCCACCACTTCCAGGGGTAGCCTGTTCCAATGCTTGACAACAGTTTTGGTGAAGACATTCTCCCTAAAATCCAACCTAAACCTCCCCTGGCACAACTTGAGGCTGTTTCCTCTTGTCCTGTCACTTGTTACTTTGGAGAACAGACCAACACCCACCTCTCCACAGTCTCCTTCCAGGTAGCTGTTGAGAGCAATAAGGTCTCCCTGCAGCGTCCTTCTTTCCAGGCTAAATAACTCCAGTTCATTCATCTGCTCCTCACAGGACTTATACTCTAGACTCCCCACTACATTTGTTGCCCTTCTTTGGACACGCTCCAGTACCTCAATGTCTTTCTTGTAGTGTGGGGTCCAAAACTGACCCTAGTATTCAAGGTGCAGCCTCACCATTTGTGATGGATGCACCCAATCCACCCTTAATCCAACCAGCACCAGTATAGTACAGACTTCAAAGGAGGTAAAGGCCTGAGCTGTATTTGGGCCAATAATTCATTCAGGAAACCCACAAAGGAGCAGAAAGAACAAAGTAAGCTACAAGTACAAGGAGTCTCGTGCATACCCTTCCCATTGTATGCAATCTGGCTAAAAGCCAACCACTTTATCCCATAAAAATGAAAGCCTAAGTGAGCTTTCTTTGAGCTCTCCCTTCTAGGCAGCATGGCTGCATGCTAGTGACCTCCAGCAACATGATATTTTACCAACAACAGCCCAGTTTGAATTCTCCCTGGATGGCAATTAGACCACACACCAAGCAACTCTCCCCTTGAGCAGGGACACCTCTCATCATTACGAGATATTAGTAATTTAGCTTAAATAAATAAGTTTTAAATAGATTGAATTACTTAAAGTTACAAAGTTGTGTGATTTAGTATGCTGTTTGCTTAGCTTTACTTACTTAGCATGAGTAGCTAGATTTGCTGAAGCCTTAGGCCGCAGCTGTAAATTTCCACTTAGATTTAGTTACCTACTTAGTCAAAACAGTGTCTCCAGAACCTGCATAAATCAAAAGATAACGAGGCTTCAAGGCTACAACCATCAACAGCAGGTACAACTAGGCAAGATAACTCTCTGTTTGGAGACAGTGAAGAAATTCAACAAGGAATCAGAAGATGTTCAGACCAGAAACACTTCTGGACAATCGCTTTCCCAATGAGGAACAAGAAGACGTCAAATGCAAATATCGGACTGAACTGTCACATGAGAGGTGGGTGAATAGTCTGTAAGGATATAATTGCCCAGGGACTTCTTCATTTAGTCCTTCCTTTTTTGGGTATCTTTGGGGGGCCCCTCTCAAGAGGCACCATGTGTAAGCTGACCCTGCTGCTGTACAACTCTAATAAATTATTTATTTTTATGAAATCTGATGCCTGAGAGTCTGCTTCAAGAAACCTAAGGTTTGAACTTTGGAGCAAACTAACACCAGTCACCCAGATGAAAGGTAAGTGAATTGGGAATAAGCATGCTTGAAATCTTAGCTAGTTGATATAAAGGATTGAGTGAACACATATAATCCTTTAGCCATAAACTGTTGACCAATTCTGGGATTAGGAGAGGATCTAGCTGCAGCTAGACTTCTCTCTGAGAAGGAGTTTAGAAATCAAGCAGGTCTATTCTAAACCATGTGACCCATGGGAGGGTTTCCCTTACCTTTCTGCAGCTCTTGTCTCTGTGTGAATCATTCCAAATCGGTTCAAACTTGATTTTCACTTGGATATTTCCTGTATGTAGTAATAGAGTGAACCTTGCCATTGAACTCTCTTAAGTCGCACTTTTACAAATTCTTTAAGTGATCTAAAACACGTATCTACGATACCAGTGTCAAGTACAGCAGGACAATCACTTCTCTAGCCCTACTGGCCACACTATTTCTGATACAGGCTAGGATGCCATTGGCCTTCTTGGCCAGCTGGGCACACTACCATCTGATATTCAGCTGGCTGTCGACCATAACCCCTAGGACTTTTTCTACCAGGCAGCTTTCCAGACTCTTCACCAAGCCTGTCGAGTTGCATGGGGTTGTTGTGAACCAAGAGCAGGACCCAGCACTTGGCCTTGTTGAAACCTATACAATTATCCTTGGCCCCTCGATCCAGACTGTCCAGATCCCTCTGTAGAGCCTTTTGAGCCTCAGGTAGATAAACGCTCCCACATAACTTGGTGTCATGCGCAAATTTACTGAGGGTGCCCTTGATCCCCTCATCAAGATCATTGATAAGATAAACAGAACTGGCCCCAGTAGTGGGCCCTGGGAAACACCACTTGTGACCAGCTGCTAACTGAATTTAACTCCATTTACCACCACTCTTTGGGCCTGACCACTGAGCCAATTTTTAACCCAGCAAAGAGTACACCCATCCAAGCCATGGGCAGCTAGCTTCTCCAGGGGAATGCCATGGGAAGTGTACTCAAGAAAAAATCTTGACTTACTATATATTCCTCTGTGGATCTATGGCATACTTATTACTGATTACTGATCAGTTACTGTGCTCATTTAAACCTGAATAACAGATTTACAAGACTCCAAGGACAGAAAAGATTAGAGAACATAATGTAGGGAGACAACAGAGTTTGCAGTGGGATTTGTTAGATGTGTGGTCTTTTCTTCTTTCAGTGTCTATAACTGAAATACATGTTCGCATATGTACAGCCATGATTTTTAATTTTTTTTTTTTATAGGTGTCTCTAGTAAGACTCCTTTGCCTACAGTAAGCCAATGAGGAAACTCCACTTAAAAATTACATTATGCTTTAAATACAGATACGGGCCTTCAGGAACACATCTTTCAAAATCTCTGCTCTCATGCTCCCAGAGTTTGACGCAGGCCTGACTTGCATCAGCTTATAGCAATATTTTCAGAAAACATTGTTCTTTTTAGACTGATATGAAAGCACAGTAAAGGCTCTTGGCACACACGTCTGTGAGTGTCCACACACATACCTGTGTTTGCAGAAGCTCATAATTTTCCTTGTCCTGTGCGTAGGGCTCAGAGTATGGGAGTAGATGTCAAGCTGAGGTTGCAGTCAAGTGTCACCTCTTCACAAAGCTGCTGGTTCCTGCCTTGTCAAGGAGCGTATGCACACTGTCTCAGGGCTTTGCCCCCATCAGCCTTGGGACAATAAGCTGATCAGTGAGGTTGGCTCCATCTTGCAGTGGGGTCATAGGGCTGGAGAGAGCTAGGACACTGCGCCTGAAACTCCAAACCTTACATAAAGCTGGTGAAACATTCCCAGAAAATATAACCATACTGCTTGAGTGGTTGTGACTGTGCCTGAATGCAGCCCTATAGCCTAAGACTAGATATAAATTAAGCTTTGTACATACAGTCTGAAATTTATTAATGTTTTACTGGGACCTTGGAATATGCAACTATATTAGAAGAAGTCAGTAGGACTGTCAGGGAAGAAATAATAGAGGAAAATGATGCAGTGTGGATGAAAGTCCTTCTCACAAACTCTTGGAAATTTGTTCAAAGATGACTTGGTGAATGGCTGATCCAAAGGGCCTGGCTTGACCTCCTGTGAAGTTCAGGAGATAGATGGTGAACCGTAGGGTAAGGAGCAGAAAACTGCCAAGACAAAACTTTGCTGTGTAAAAAGTGACTAATTTGCAAGCGTTGTTTGGAAGCTCTTTCAGGAATTAGACAGCTTGTCTGGAGACTTTGCTCTTCTTTTATGTCCTGCTCCATTCTTATCATCAGGTTGATCAACACATTGTTTTAAGGAATCTACCATATTCACCATCAGCCACAGACTCACAAAGGGAATAACATCAATACTGGACTCAGTCAGGCCTCCTGGGTAAGGATGATCACTGCTCTCATTTAGCACTTAGCATAAAAATGGGAAAAGAGCATGATGGTTTTTCTGAAGGGATAGCATTGTAGAGAGGGTAAGAGGCTGAGTTGCAGCTGTTTCCCTAACCATGAACACTGCTCATTTATAAAACACTTTCATTTGAACTTTAGTTGGAAATATTTTTATAGAAAATAAACCTAATTTGTAACTGGTGTATAGAATTTTGTTTTAATGCACTTACTGAATTTGTATTCTGAAATGTAGCAAAAGTAGTACAAAATGATGTTCCAGAGGAAACACTTAAGGCAAAATTGCTTATACACCTTTGACTTATTAGGAACAGGACATCAATTTCCCTTCAAACATCTTATTGGACAGTACTTATAAGCATCTGAATAATGGCTTTATTAATGATCCTGTACTGTCACTCACTGGTTCATTGTACAGATCTGGAGAGAACTGAAAATTTAGTGAAGTTTCATCAAGCTTTTTCCATTGGGAAAGTAAAAATGCATGGCACAATCTCCTTCTCTTCTGGAACTGAGCTAATTTTGCCTTCCATGCCCCAAGACAAATATTTATAGAAATCCAGCAAAATTTGCATGCTGCTCAGTACATATTCATTGTATAAGAGACCATAGTTAGAAGGCTTGTCTTTCTCACCTTCCAGTATAGTCAACATGTTGGAGGGCAAGGGAGGTCTTGCACAGTTCAGTTCAACTCCATGACCTCCCCAACTGCAAATATGACTTAAGTAACCTTTATTCCTGTGAACCATAATGATGACAGAGTAGTGGTGCAGATCCCACCTTGAAAGCAAGAACTAAACTGCAGTGCTGGTATGTCTGAGGGAAAGAATATTTATTGAAGAGGTATGAATGCAGTAATGAGTTATTCAGTCATTGTTTGCCCTTTTGAAGCACCTTCCATTATTTCATTAAATTTCAGGTTTGAAATTTGTCAGTGAAACTTATTTGATAGAAAACAAACCTTTTGTAGAATGACCTGCATTACAAAATGGTTGTGGCCTGTGTATGTTCCTAGAGAATCAGGGCATATTTTGTGAGAACAAACCCAAATCAATATTATAGGATAAGGTTATGGGTCAGTGTCTACCACTATGAGATGGATGCAGAGGAAGAAAAGGCAAAGTAAATGAGCTTACTTTCATCTAAATTATACATCAATGTTTCTTCCCTCAGGGCATCCTGATGGTCAATGAATACTTCAAGAAGCAAAATCAAGAGATTCAACTCCAGTCATTTCATTAGTTACCTTTTCATTTGGACAGCTATGTCTGGACGAAACTCAGCCATGAGACCACTGGAAAAGTGACAAAGTGTTTGTGTACTTCGGCTGGGCTTCCCTTAAACACCAGTGGTGGATGCTCAGTATCTTCTAAGAACCAATGAGTTGTTATCAGCTGTTATAACAAAACTACTTTAGCCCTCATTTGAAATTAGTAACTTAGCCACTTTCTATATACAATACATAATTGTAATATTATAAGCTTAAGTTACCACAGTTAATGTCTTAGGCATCTAGTCCTGAATATAAAGGTTCAGCATTCTCAGTGCCCACTGCAATGAACAGAGGAAAAGGGGTGCCTCTGGAGGGTGCTGCTCACAGCACCCCAGTTAGGCTCCTGCTCTGAACACCATCTTGTCCTTTCCTGATGATACAGGGAGCAGACAGAGATTTCCTTCCTAAACTGGAAAGGCAAGTTTGTTGTCTTTCTTAATGACCATAACTGTTCCCAATATTCACGATGCAGTTTTCAAACCTTACTTGCAATGGCTATTGTCGGAAAACAGAATGTGATCGTTACCCAATGCACATGTATGCAACATAAGTATTAATGCACAAGGACAGACCATTACGTTATTAAGGCTGCAGCAAAGACAAGTGATGCCGTTATTGTTGTCTGGACTGGAAAAATGCTACAAATTTTAACCTGCTAGTATCCTGAAGCTGTGAAAAAAATGGGCCTCAATTCTCATCTCATGAAAAGAACTGAGATTTTGCAGTGAGTTCATTATGCCCCAAATTAGAACCAGTGTGAGCTAAGGCTTAAAAATATGCACAGAGAAATTTTAAAATAAAGGCAATAATTGATTAAACTGGATATCAGAGGATGAAGTGTCCCTATCGAGGATATGCCATTTTCTGGAAATGTAACCTTTTTGGACGCTGAAGTCAAATGAATGCAAAAATACTAGGCATTTCAAAAAAAAGAAGACTAGAAGCCGTTTGGGTCAATTTACAGATTATTACAGCCACTATGAAATGTTGAGCACACATTTAAATTATGTGGCTCATGCACACCTTACTCCTTAGGCATATCCTACACTTCCCCAAGGATGCTGCCTTTTTCCGGCCTTTCCTCCAAACCTGAAACACCTGCAGTCAGTCTCAGCTTATAATAACACCCACAGCTGACTTTTGGGTCTCTGCTTGGGGACCAAGGGAGTATTGTTATGCCTTGGGCCATGTGTCTATCCTGATCAGCCATTGAACCAGCAGTAATGTTCAACGCTGACCATTATTACTCAAGTCAATATCAGTCTAGTTACTAAGCAGATGAGCTCTTACAGAGTGATCAGGATGCGAAAACTGCATACTGTAAGCAAATCAGATAATTTCCTACCACTATCCACGGTATGTGTAGAAACAATTCTTCCAGGTGGTTCAAAGCACTTGGCTATGTGCCTAACAACTCACCTAGGCATTCTGGGATTGAATAGTAAAATATTACTTGTCATGTCTTATTGCTTAATTATTATTATCAGCTTCCAGAATTTCAGTAAACTGGGCGTGCTCTGTAATGAGGTTATACTAAGCCAGACGCATAGTATCACAAGCACAAAAAGAGCTATATTACTATATTGTACTGGATTATGTTATTGCTTCAACAGTGTAAACTTTTCAGCCTCTTATGTTTTTTCCTAGGGAAAAAAACAAACAAACAAACAACAAACCAACACTTTACAGCAGAGTTTTCTTCAGTGTGCCTGGATCCTAAATTCTCTGAGCATGATAGGGTGTTTGATATGATAAATTCCCTTTGTTAATATTGTCACAGTATGCTTAAAATGTATCTGGAGAGTAGATGAGGAGACCCCTTAGGCTAGGAAACAGAAAAAGGGAAAGTAAAAGGAGAATGATCATCCTGTCATGTTATAGAAACCTCACCTTCACTCATTTGCATAGTAACAACATCTCCCTGCTTTTTGAATCTGTGAAATCAAGAACATAAATGCTTAAGGTAAAAAAATCCAAGCAATTGAGTAACATTAGCAGAAAATTCCTTAAAAGAAAAATATACATGTAGGAAATCAAGCTGAAGAAAGCAAACATAAACAGAAACCCAGAGAAGAAATACCTCTGGTTTTGCTCTTCTGTAAGAACTTATATCTACCTTTTCTCCTATGTATTTCAAACAGCTTTCCAAAACCACAACAATCTGCAGTTTATAAATGAGAAAACAGGAGAAAAACAAAAGTCAAATATATTATTTAATATAA
This sequence comes from Eurystomus gularis, assembly GCA_013400335.1. Classification (NCBI taxonomy): domain Eukaryota; kingdom Metazoa; phylum Chordata; class Aves; order Coraciiformes; family Coraciidae; genus Eurystomus; species Eurystomus gularis. The sequence goes on from VZZY01018265.1 coordinate 116,101, forward strand.
ATATATCTACGTGACAAATGTCAAATACACTGTTTCCCTCGGCAAGTGGGCTCCTCCCATTCTTTCAGCATTGCGTATGCTTGCTATCCTCACTAAAATAAGATTTTATTAATTTTTACTGTCATTAGCTGTAGAGGACAAATTCAGCATTCAGAATATGAGCTGGATTTTATCCTGGTTTATTTATCATCAAAAGGACTGTTAATTAAATTCTCAGTGCAAAATATCACTGTAGATGCAACAACCCAAAATAACACAGCTTGGCTTTCAGTGTTTATTAGATTCTGGTATATGCTTTCCTGCCCATGCTCAGGAAAAAAATAGCAAAAAACCCCCAAACCCTAAAAAAACCTTTTAAATGGAAATTTGTCTAGAAGCCACTGGAAAACAATTCTTATGGAATGTAAATTTTAGTGGCTACCAGTGGTCAGACAGCAAGACAACACCAAGTCAGAGATAGGTCAGATGTCCCTTATTAGTACTTGTGCACTTGCTGCTGGTGCACTAGTGGATGAACAGGCCAAGACACCAGTGGCACAACGCAGAGGTAGAGGGAAGTAGGGGTCTGCAAGAAATCTAAGAAATTTCTCCACAAAGACATGGAGTTTGGAGTGATTACAGTGCACTCAGTCTGGAAAATGCTTACTCATGAGAGCATCCCATCAGCTTTTGGACTAGGAGCCAGAGCATGCTGGCAGTGCTTGAAAAGAAGTTGAAGAGCAGCACTGCTGTACAGCAATCCTGTGACGCAATGCTGTGCCCCTGCTTTGGACAAACAATCCTGTTGATAACAGCAGGGGTTTTAGTGTGGTCTATATGTGCACAAGAATCTTCAAGTGCCCTCTCAGGAACTGTAGAAGGCAACTCAGAAAACGTATTCAATAGGTTTAAATTCTCACTGTGGTAATCTGCATCTTCGTGGGATGGCCCATTGTTTGCTCAGTCTTAAAATCCTGGAGGCAGTTGGTGAGTGCAGTCAGTATTGGTCATGTTTCATAAGTGCCCAGCAGAGAAAATGAGAGCTGTTGCAGGATCCTGAGAGTCAGGAGAGGCTAGAGGTGCTGACTGCATGACTGGTGCTGTGCTCCGTGGGGAGTGCAGATGAACATTGCTGCAAGAATTCATTCTGCTTGTCTGAGAGGATGAAGTGACTCTTTTGGCCAGTGGCTATCTTAACTGACCCTTTGTGCAGTGCCTTGGATTTTGTAGGATTGAAGCTGAAGGGGAATTGTGCCAGAATCGACCCTCTCCCCATTTTTTCCCCAAATTATGAATTCCCATCCCACAACAGGGACAGTGATTCTCCCAAGGAGAGTGCATGGGAAGAGATCAGTTTTAATGTTTGTTTAGATTCCTACTACACCTGTCCATATCTATTCCTACAGCTGCCCATTCTTTTTTTATGTAATTACTTTCCAAATTCAATTGGCAATGCTGTGGCTCTCTTGTTAGTCACCTCTTGCCTTTAGTCTACTTTTCCCACATTACTCACAGCCTGAAAGCAGGTACTAATAGAAATCATCACAGAAAGTTGCACAGTATCTGGGGCACCTTCCTCAGCCCAAATAAACGTGACTCATTCTTGATTTCATGTTGTTTTTTGTCAGAAACTTTGCCTCTTAAAAATATTTCATAGTCCTTGATGTTTACCCCTTTTCTGAGCTGGATGCTGGGCTTTGCCAGTCAGCAATGTCCTTTAGAGACAGACTGGCACACTAGCCACCCAACTTCACTTTCTGAAAAGACAATGGCAAAAAAGCTTATCATCAAGCCTGATCATCTTTGGAGCATAAAACCAAAACATAGACTTCAGGGAATATTTCCGAGGGAGAAAATAGCTCTTTGTTCATTTTGTTGTAACTTCACCAATGTCCTTTGTACTTCATCTCTCAATCTTTTCTTCCTCTCATGACTCCTCTCAGTACTTTGCACCATCAGGTAGTTCTAGCAACTTTTTTCTAGATATAGTTTCACTGGTCCTTCTACCACAATCTTAATTTAGTTTTCTATAAAAGTGGCCATGCATAGCTGCTTTATACTCTTTGCTGAGTTTGTTAATATCAAATGAGACAGAGACACTAATTGAACCCAAGGAAAATGCTGTGGTCATACCAAAAGCCTGAGCCTCCAGCTTTGAGTTGTTGGAAAATGAAAAGGTAATCAGAGACTCCTCTGGAGATAAGCAAAACTTTTTATTGAAGGAGTTTTCTACAGTTATTTTAAGGCTGTTAAAAATAGAACATGTGAATGCAGGAATATAACAACAAGCAATTTTATGACCTGTGGGTCACAAGAAATTGTTTGGGTGCTCTTTCTCATTGATGACAAAAACTAATCTGGCTGAACTTACCCAGTGCAAATTCTCTGAAGAAAACACATGGTGCTCGTGGTAAGGATGTCCAGATAAATTTAACACTGTTCCTTCAATGTATTAGTAAATCTATTTCCTATTATAGACTTGACACATTATGGTTTGCAGAACTGGGATTTTCTCAGTGAAATGTGACAAAACAGCTCTGACCACTTGTTGCTAAAATCCAGAGCTTTTGTATTACCCAAAAATGGAGATTACATTCTGTCTGTGCAATGTAATTCCATGACTTTGCTTAGAAAGGATATATTCTTTCATGTCTTTTCACAAAACTGAGTGTAACTGCATACTGTGTGTTATCCCAGAAATTGCAGCATTTCAGTGCTGGAAAAAGTATTCCTGTATGTAAAAGCTGTAGCTGTAGAATTACTGGGAGTAGAAAGAGACTTTGCATATATTCATGTATGTGATATGTACAAATACATATTATTGTGGCATACAAGGACAATATAATAGCTGCTGTCTCAAAAGTGTGTATACAGGGTGACTGTGGTAAAACATATCAGATCTGGATAATACAAATCTTGACTTCCTAGAG
>VZZY01018266.1:8389-66656 GCA_013400335.1 Eurystomus gularis
TGCTGCTATGTGGAAAACCAGCTCAGCCAGACCCACTACAGCCTCTGAAGCAAAAGCCATCTTCCCAGTCTTGCTGTCATCTTGAAGGCATCCTGTGCTTTTATGTGTGTGAATGCTTGGTAGCTTCAAATTCTTCATTACAACTCTTTCAGTACAATTTTCGCTGCTTTCCAGCTAGATCTCAGCATCATCTCTTCATCATCATCCTTCTTGACTTTAAGCTTCTTCAGTGTAGCCAGGTCATGCTCGTCTTAGTTTTGCCCTCTCCTGGTTTTCAAAAGTCCACTGTCTCCTGTTTTCCTGTTGTCTTCCTAATCACTGCTTCAGAAAATACTTCTTACCTCTATTTCCCACCTCAGCAATGAAGTTGCGAGGTTCTATAGACTTTTGGTGTTGATCTCCCTTCCCCAGAAGTTCGCAAACTCTGGATTGTAAGTAAAGTTGCAAACCCACCAGAAGATCAGTTGTTTCTGCTGCCACTTGCAAGTTGCAACAAGATATTTCTGGGTATTGCAATGTATAGTTTGTCTTTCTTGTCAACACAATTTTGATGACTTGTGTACAACTCTTAAAACTACCTCTTTTCCAGAGGTGCTCTTTTAGCCAGCCTAAAATCCCTATGTGTGTTTTACTCCTTTTCATAGATCATTTTTGACACAGTTAGTGTACCAAATGACTAATGTGGAGCCCTTCGTATTCCTTATACACTTTGAAATCTTTCAACTACTTGAAGTGCCATACTCTTATTGCTTCTCATATCGACCAGTGTTTTCTTCATGGTCCCCAGAAGGTCCTCAGTGCCTTCAAGACTAAATCTTAGCTCTCTTGTCTCTTAGCTTTTACTTGGAAGGTCACTGGAGTATGGAGGAGGTTTTGTGGTGTTTTTGCAGTCTTTACCAGAAAAGGGTGTTGAACTACAGCGAGGGCTTTTAAGTACTCATATCTGTATAAACAAGCAATAATTACACTTATGTCCTCAACTACACATGGTTGGGATTTTAAAGCAAGACAGCTTTCTTGATAGGGAGAAAAGCTGAGAGAGAGGATAGTATGCATATAATAATTGGTGAAGATACATGAAGGTGAATATCACCAATTTTATTTTATTTTGTTGGGGACAGATAATGTTTGTGTACTGTTCTTTCAGCTTACCTGTCTGAGGCTGATTTTGCTTATTGTAGTACTCTGTAAATTAGTTACTTTTGCTCTAAAATAAATAAAAATGGGACATTTAAAGAGATGTTGTCAGCTTGAAAATCACACTCAGTCTAGAATGACTGAAATGAATACTCCTTGTATGGACAGAAGTCAAGGAGGTTTTTTTCCCTCTTTCAGTTTTACTTGTGGTAATGAATAGCACCTTTCCTTAAGTAATTTCATCACATATTTAGTCTACCAATGAAACTTCTGTGAGTGTTCCCTGAAACCATGTTACAGGGTTATTGTTTAAAAATGTTAGTAAACTTTTTTTTAAGGGAAAATGTGAGGATCACATTTTTATGAATTCTTTATCATTAAAAAAACGCTACCAAAAACCCCACAGCCAAACCTAGGTTTAGCTTAGTTTGCCTCTGTTTCTTTACTGTCCTTTTTCTACTCCTGTATTTTGTATTTCCATTACAATTTTTTATGTTGTCCAAGTTATAACTGAACCTGCAAATTTTAAAGGAGAATAATTATTTTCTTTCAGAGTGTTGGGAAGAAATTACCTCCATCCACAGCAACTCAGGAGCCATCAAAAATAGAAGTGGACAGCAGAACAAAAAGTAGGTTTCATAGCTTTTTCTTCTTTGCACTTTGTGCTATTAAGCCTCTTAAAAGCAAACTGAACACTTTTCTCTGGTTTTGGCTGAAAGAGTGTCCTGTATATATGAAAAGCAAGGACGTGGATAGATAGCTTGAGGATAAATTTTGAGTAGGTGATACATAGACAGATTGCTTTGTTTCACAGAATCCTCTGAATTGTTTTTGCTCTGATAATCCTACCTCGAGTTTTCTGCCATCAAAAATCAAATTAAATTATGTGATCCGCTTTCAGCCTTGAGGGTACTTCGAAATTAATCAGAGTTGAATAACATCCATCTTCAGACTGTAACTTGTAGGTAGGTCGTAGAAAAATATTTCTGGTTCTGAGTGCCCTGGGTTTTTTCCTCTTTTTTCTTTCTTTATGTAGCAGAAATAGTCTGTGTGGGTGGCATACTTTGTATTGGAAATGAACATTGTCCAAGAACTTAAGTTCTGTTTTTGTAATTTCAGTGCTTAGTAAACAAAAAGCACTAATTAAATATTTTAGGCAGGTCTCAGTGCTGTTCTAGGAAGGCGTATAGAATCACAGAATCATTTTGGTTGGAAGAGACCTTTAAGATCATTATGTCCAACCATTAACCCAGCACTGCAAGGTCACCACTACACCATGTCACTCAGCACCACATCTATATGTCTTTTAAATCCCTCCAGGGCTGGTGATTCCACCACTTCCCTGAGCAGCCTGTTCCCGTGCTTTAGAACCATTTTGGTTAAGAAATTTTTCCTGATACCAAACCTAAACTTCCCCTGGCACAACTTGAGGCTATTTTCTCTAGTCCTATTGTGTGTGATTTGGGAGAAGAGACCGACTCCCACCTCACTACAACCTTGTTTCAGCTAGTTTCAGAGAGCAGTAAGGTCTCACCTCTGCCTCCTGTTCTCCAGGCAAAACAACGCCAGTTCCCTCAGCCGCTCCTCATGAGGCTTGTGCTCTAGACCCCTCACCATGTAACTAGCTTATACGTAACTTGTATGTAACTAGATTACCAAATAACATGTATATATTTCCCATCTTTTCTTTATATCAAGTTACAACTAAATGGTATAGATTCCGGTGGTAAAGAATAAGGAAAAGAACTTAGCCATACCTTAGAAAAGAAACTGAGTATTATATAAACCATTGAGGTTTTAAGTCTTGCACTGTCCTTCTTCCTTTTAGATAGTTAGCAGATAATGTTTTGTCTCAGCACTGAAACACATACGGGCAGAGGAAGGCAAGCAACTGGAGCATGAGAACAGGGGCTGAGAGAAATGTATGGTTATGACCTGGTTTACCACATATTTTCAGCTCAGAGTTGCTGAAGCAGCTTAAAACAACTTTTAGTGAGTTATTGTCCGTGAGCTTTGCCATGCTGACTAACTTACCTCTTACCTTGTTCCCCTTGTGACACAAGGCTGTTAACAGGAGGACCAGAAGAACTCAATTGCCCTGAGGGAATGAGAACTTGAAATACTGAAAAATGTGTGGGCTGGTAATGTAGAGCAGGGCTCCTGAATGAATGTAATTTGGAATTACCTTTCCCAACCTACAGTTGAGAAGGATAAGCTGATGTGAGTGCAGGTGCCATCAGAAGGGGTGGTCGAATGTACTTTCCCATCTGTAGCATTAACCCTTGTGTGGTAAGCCAGGCTGGGAGACAGCGGCGTCTTTCCACATCAGCTAAGACTTCTGACAGCTGAAACCACTCACTAAATCGCATTGCAGGGTACTGGGGTTTCATAATTTTGCCGCTTACAAATGAATGTGGAAACCTTCTGAACAATCGTTAGAGAACTGTACTTTCTATAGTGACACACTGAGCTCTGATTGACACAGAGACACTTCATCAACACTTTTGTGCTCTGGTTGGTTGTTCTTTAACCTTTATGTTACTTCCCTCGGACGTGTGTTTTTGGTCAGAAAATCCCTCATCTTCTATCACCATCTATTTTCACCGTGGTTGTGTGCAAGCATCATTCCACATCGCTTTTCCCAGAACTGGTGAGAAGAGTGGGATACTTATTTGTACAGTATCTTTGCATGTACTCTGAATTTTACCTAAACTTTTTTATTTAGGACATTTTACCTTTCCTGGAATCTCTGGGGTAGAATTTTTGGCATCTCTGTTATTTCTTGGTAAAGAGAAGCACGTGTATGGGAAGGTATGATATGATGTAATTACATATAATTGTCTTAGCCTCAAATAGTATTACAGGAGATACTTTTCAATCAGTTGAAGTTGTCCTTCATTTAAATCGAAAAGCCTTTCAGTGAAAATGAAACATGCTTAAGTCTGGTTTGGTTTTTGATATAGGTGGAGTAACATTTTTTTCATAATACAGTTAATGTCTGATAGTCAGACATGAGGAGTATGATCAGGCTCTGGCATAGGACTATAATCTACCTAGCATTTGACATTTCTCTAAAATTGTTTGCTTTCTCCTAAAAATGTGCCACAAACAAGCTTGAAAGAGATTGAATCCAGGGAAATTTACTGTCTCAGACAGGAAACTGATTAATATCTTAATTGCAGTGTTCAGCATAAAAGTATCAATCCACCTTGGACCTCAGCTACTTTCACTTTTGCCTGGGATGGTAATGTCTCAGTCTTCCTAGGAGTCTTTAATTGCTGAACAAGACAGATACTGTGCCATTCTCCAAAGAAGTAGCAAAAACCAGAAGATCCATAGGTTCAGCTCAGTATGCTGAGAGGGGGTTTTGGATATGCCATTTAGATTCCGTTGTGATTACTGGTGGAGTTTTATGCTGCAAGCAAGAGAGAGATTACATTGGTAGAGGAATAATACATGATTTTTTTCATCTTCCACTTACTTCTTTTCATGACTGATGCTGTTATTCCTTAGTCTCAAGTGCATTAAAAAAATGCAGTTGCACAGTGAAAGAGCCTGCTGAGAAAGGAAACGGGGAGCAGTAGCATCTTCCCTCTTTGCCCAGGGGGGCTTCAGCATGGAGTGATGGTTGCTGACTCATTCCACATCTTGTTTTGAGTCTGCTTTTTTCCTATAACTTTGCTGATTTGGGCAGTGATTTGCAGCAAGGCAGTTGATGTGCTTACCATTTGCTCTTAGTACATGAAAGATAGCCTCAGTTCTGTAATGGGACAAGTTGGTCAGAGGAAGAGACAGAGCATGTTCTATAGGTGCCACTCCCAATAATATGCTATGTAAATCTCTTTAAGAAGTGAGCTTAAGATTTTGGAGGATAAACAGATGACTCTTGAAGGCCAAAGAGGAGAGCACAGTGAAAACACAAATCCTTACAGAGCTTGAGTGGTCCCTTGGAAAACATTGCTAACCTTCAGAAGTGAAAGAATGCATCTTTGAAGAGAAGAGGGGAGAGCTGTTTGGTTTAGGTTTGTGGGTGCCTAGATGTCTAGGGGAATTATTCTGCTGTTGAATTTCCATCTCTCTTACATAGCTGGGATAGCAGATGCATTGTGTGTGTTTGTAATTCTATCTCTGGGGTGAGGTATATTGTTTTTTCTATGAGGTACCTTGTTTACATTTAAATGGCTTGTGGTAAAAAGGCTGTATTGTAGAAAATATAGATAAATTTTTAAGTAGCTCTGTTGGATTTTAAAATTCAGCAAAGCAAAAACATCCACAATGACTGAGAGAGCTATTGCAGATTACTGAGATTGCCAAAATGGAGTATAAATTAGCAGACAACGAAAGAGCAAAGGCAATTAGTAACAGAATGCATTGACCCCAGCACTTCATTTTATTACTTCACTCACTATTTAAAATTTGTGTTAACCTACTGCATAATAGGAATACCAAAATCCTAGCAAGCAACTAGTCTTTCTGCATGATGGTGGAAGGTATAAAGAGTAGCTGAACTTAGATTAATGGGACCTTAATTAGTTCTTTTTCTACTTTTTGTTTGATGAGGTGGTGTTTTCATAGTTTGAATCTCATGAAGTTCAGTGAAAATATTTATTAGTGCAATCCATTTATGAATCTTCAGTGTAGCAGTTAACAGTAAAATCAAATTCTACTGAATGTAGTGTTTGGGGTTTTTTCATCTGGTTTGTGGCTTTGATAACAATGATGTACTTTTTCACTGGATTTTGTACATTTTATTCCATCTCAGAAACATTTTATGAGTGATAGCTAAAGAGAAGAAGCTTAAGCTCAAGGAACATTACTTTAATGCTGCTTGTTTTCTTATTTAGTATCACTGTTTGTGCCCATATTGATTAGTGTGTGATTTAGATTTCATCAAGGGGGAAATATTTAAGCCTCAAAAATCAACTCTACAGTTTCGTTGTTTGTTTTACTACAAAATAAATAAATAATCGATTTCTGAAAAGTTAGCAGGGTGAATCCAGCCCAATGGTTAGGTTACCTGAGATGGAGGGAAATCTTGCCAGAGAGTGGAACAGTTCTTGCCTAACAAAATGGAAGCAGCAGTAGAGGTAAGAGGAGGAAATTGTGTCATCCTGGATGACAAGCAAATTCTAGAGTCACTGTCCCTGGTGAAATTTAAACTTGAAGGTATGTTTGTCTGTGGACTGCTGTCTTGAATGTCGCAGCTCATCCTAAGAGTCTGCCAGGGGAACAAACAGAAGAGGCTTGCTTTTAAAGTGAACAGTGACTACTGCCAGAGTAAATGGAGTTTGTTCAGTTCTGGTTTGAGCAATAGAATATTTAGCTGGTCTCTCAAAATACAAACAAATGATTTTGCCTGCTACAGTATTGCAGGACTCCAAGTGACATACAAGGCCTATACATTGAAGTCAGTGCCTTACACTGTAATTGTAAATACATACTGAGCCACTGAATTCTATGGCTGAAATACATTTGCAACAGCCTAGGTAATGAAACAGCTGTATTCTGTAGGAATGCTACGTTTTGTTGTTGTTCTGTCTCTTTAAGGCACTGATATTTTGCAGGGCTTGAGACTGTATCAAATAGGCTGCATTTTGAACTTACAACAGACTGTGGGACATAAGGTGCTGAGCACTGATTTGTGTTAACTACCCCCATGAAACATCCAGTTCTTTTTAGAGGACAGCCCTTTATAGTGCTTAGGATGGTCCTGAGACTTTTTCCTCAATGAAGTTTGGGCAATGACAGACCACTCTAGTTCTTTGTCCCTGCTGCTTCTTCCAATTTCTGAGCTGCCTTGATGATACTGGGAAAGAGAATTGCGTGTCGTCCTGTGCCCTTGGGGTCTGTCAAAGAAGTTAGCAATGGCTTTGTTCTTCCTTCCAAAGACAGAACTAGGAGGGATGTGGGCAGAGAAGATGCTTGTTGTTGTGTCATCATTGTACCTAGTCTAGTTGGAGCAATACAGTTCAAAAATCACAGGATGTAGCCAAGGGTGCGTATTTTCAAATGGGATTATATCTAGGACAAGCCCTCTCAGTTCAGAATGTGTCAGGCCAGAAGTTGGACATCCTGAATTATATCCAGCCTGTTTGAGTTATAAGATACACTGTGAGGTTTGTCTGCTCACTCAGTTCCCTGAACAATGCCCTTTGCCTATGGCAGGTTGTTCTATTTTGCTTGGGAGGAGCTGTGAGTTTGCAAGGAAGAGACTCTGTGGTCTGACAGAGTGAATTATTGCTGAATTAATAAATGAGGACTGAAAAGCTCATCAAAAGAATCTTTTCTTCTAGCTTACTGTTTCCAAGACTTTTGCTGTTGGGGGTTTATTAGCAGGTATATTTTTTCAAATGTCTTCAGGTCAGAGGAAAAAAGAGGGGCTTCTGGAAGAACCATCTGTGATGCATAAACCCAGTCTTGGATGTCAAATGTAAAAATGAGATTTATCATCTATAGTTGAGGGATACATAATATTGGTATCTCAGTTTGAAGCTTTAGTTTGGCTTAAGTCTATTTACCAGGCTTGTAATAGGATATATTATTTTGACCTTTAATTTTTTGGTAATAGGATATATTATTCTGAAATTTAATTTTTTGTTGGTTTTTTTCCTCTTGGAAAACCTCCAAATTCAGCAAGTTCCAGTGTAGTCTTTACAGTGATGTGTGTGAAATTAGAATTTCGTTTTACCTTTTATTCCTTCCTGTCTAAATGTAACTGTTGGAATTAAGTACTTCGACAACCTCTTAAGGTATTGTGCTCTGTGAGGTAAGGACAATTTTCGTAGTGAAGTGACATAATCTATTAGATTATTCTCTGCTTTTATTAATCTGGTTTAAAAGATTTATGTTCTTTTGAGTCCTGTTGACTTTGCTTTTACTTACTTAAATCATGTTGGTCTGCCATTCCCTTAGGAAAAGTTTGAAAGCTGAATTTGTCCAGTCGCTTACATTGTTCCAAACCCATCCGGGTTTTTGGAAGCCAGCTCTGTTGCAGCATGATCCACAGGGTCCTTGTTAGGCAGAGGATTGTGTTGATTCAGTGTATGTCAGCACAAATCATGCTCAAGGAGTCTGAACTTCTACTGTACATAAACCAATATTTTTTTCCATGACTGTGCCTTCAACCTGTCTTCCTGTGCCAGCCTTCAGAGCACATGGTGGCCGTGAGCCTCCCCCAGCTCCTTCTTGTGCCTCTCACAAGATTGTCTCCTGGCTCTTGAACTGCGTCAGCATTTGGCTGAGCTTAAGGTCTTCTTTTTTTTTTTCCTTTGACAATTTTCTCTAGTTTATTTCCTTGTTTCTCTATCTGGATATAAAAAAAAAAAAAAAAAAGAAAAAATAGGTAAGAGCTTGGTGGGGAGGCTGGACAGGTAATGGGAGAACAGAGTTCTTGATATCAAAACTAGAAGGTGAAGATGCATATCCATTTGTTATGTATGAAAGACTGAGTTCTTTGATTAAAGTCTTGCTGCTTTTGACAGCCACTTACTGTGAGATCCACATTGACACATGCTTTTAGAGGAAGGGCTTAAAGAAAAGAAGAGTGCTTAATTTCCTGGTTATCTTTTAATGTTACTTTTTATCTTTAATCTTTTATTATCTTTGTTATGTGACTTTTTCACATGCTAAAACTACAACCTTTTCTCCACTTTCATCAGTTGGGGCCTTCATCTTGAAGGAGAATTCAAATTTACAGTCTTCAAGTAGCAAGGGGGAGCTGAGGGAGGATTGCCTGTTAGAGGAATCAGGAGATACGAGGCCACTGGAGACACTTGCTGCTCAAAGCATTCTTTAACCTTAAACACAAGGGATCCATCCACGCATTGGAAGAGAGCTGCACCACTGGCATCCTTTCAGAACAGTACCGTTACGGTGGTGTTGTGGCTGCTCTTTTCTGTTGATTAGCTAGCTGTGCATTGTGCTTGGCTTTCCATCTGATCTTGAGATTGTGCAGTGTATAGATTATATACTGAATGGAAGAACAACTTAGGTACTCTTGAGAATGGCTACTCAGGAATGATGCTCCTGGGGCCCAGGTGGTGTTTACCTGTGAGAACCCAGCCTGGGTTCTGTTTTGTATCTAAAAAAAAGAGATGCTAAACCTGTTTCCAAGCAAGTTACAAGCCTGTAACCAAAGACTTCCGTGAGTATGCAGCACTCAGCTTCTTTAGTACAGTAGTATCTACATTATATTCATATTAATTCACTGAATCTATTATTTAGCAAAGCTGTTTTTCAGGATGGAGATATTCTCATAATAGGAAAAAAAAGCCACCATGGTTATTTAAGGAAGCATATATACTTAAGTGTAAAAATGTACTGAATCTCATGTTTCTCTTGCATGCTGCTCCGCATCTGCCTGACCTAAGTCATTATGTGTCAGCTTTCCACCAGCTTTTATTAGAAATGTTATTATATTGTCTTGAAGTGATAGTGGATAGGTGAAACATCCTAGGTGGGTCCATGAAGGGAGATCCAAACCCTTCCTCCAGAATGCACTGAACTAGCAGTTAGACACCCCTTTCATCAATCTGAGTTGTGATGTGGTGGTTCTCACGTGCCCAGTCGTTTGGCAGTGTTTCCAAATGTTTATTTGACAGTATTTCCTACCTTCAGAAACAGCAAAATAGGCTTATTTTAACTTTTCTCATATTTTTTTCAAAGATCATGTTCATTGAATTCACCTGACTTGTTTCTTCAGAGACATCAGAAGATGTCTCCCCTGATAGGGGGGAGAAAAAGCATGAAAACTCATGGATAAGGACAATTTACTAAGGGAATGAAAGAGGAAAAAAACGAGGCCATACAAAGGCAATCACTCACTACCTACCACAAGTAGACCAATGCCCAGCCAGTCTCCAAGAAATAGCTACCTCCCAGGCCAGCACCCTCCAAGCCCACCCTTTCTTATGCTAGGCAGGAGGTTATATGGTATGGAATATCCCCTTGCTCAGTTTGGGTAAGCTGTCTTGCCTGTGTGCCCTCCCGGCTTCTTGCCCATCCCTGGCCTACTTACTGGGGGTCAGAATGAGGGAGAAGAGAAAAGAGAAGGCCTTGGTGCTGTGCAGGCACTGCTCAGCAATAGCCAAAACACTGATGTGTTATCAATGCTGTTTTAATCACAGATCCGGAATACAGCACCATGTGGGCTGATGTAAAGAAAATTAACTCCATCCCAGCCAGATTCAGTGCAGGGCAGGGCCAGAAAGCCAGCTGCTAATGATCGTGGATAAATTTAAAATTTTGTATTCAGGAAAATAAATTTGTGAAGCCTAAGAAATCCTTGTTTACTTTAACCAGTGCCACATAAAATTCATACTATTCCTGAGTGGCAGTGTATGAACTGGAGAAGAGCTCTCCTTTTCCCCATTTCTCAGGCTGTTTGTGCTTACAGACAGCAGCCCTTCACATGCACGTGTGTTGGCTGCTTGTTTAAGCGGCGTAGCTTCTGAGTCAGAGCCCTGCATTTTGGTGTACACGTGTAGCTTGGTGTCTGGGCTCCCATGGGTCCCAGTGGAGATCTGTCACTGCTGTCCAGGGAGTTCAGAGTGTGATTTAGCTAATCAAGTGTATGTGTCTGCTCTTAGGGCGAAGAACTCTTGCTCTTAGGATGAGAGCAGCTCTGAAGGCTTCACTCACTTTAGTGACTTGATCTCCATCAATGGTAGTGCAAGCGTAGGCACTGACATTGTTGGGTTTTAACATCAGGCACCCAAATCTGAATCCAGATACCAAACCCAACCCTGGGGCTGAAATCAGTAGCCTGCATCTGGAGCTGTTTGAGATACTCCAGGGTATTTTGGCTTGCCTCCAGCTGCCAGGACAGGCGAATCTGCTTCTTCCATAGTGCATCATATCTGCCAGCCACACAAGTGTCTTATATACCCACAAGTGTCTGAAATTGTGCTTAAGTGACTGGGCAGCTGAACTGACACCCGTGGTGAAGACTCAAAGTGTGATAACGCAGGTTCTCTTTATAGTAAGTATGAAGAAGTAAGTCCTGTTGTCTCAAATTCATTTAGATTTCTGTGGCTGGCAAGTACCTCATTCTCTGTATCAAACATGACAGTTGACTAGAGGTAGAGGTCATGACAATTGAGACATTTAAAGTGAGTGAACACTTCTACGGAGTCATATGCCCTTCTACAAAGGGTCCAGTAATTTCTTTGTGTGTTTCTTTGGTCTTTTTAAACCCACTGTCTTAGAGTATCACATATTTTTATACATTATTTAACAGCTGGAATACATATTCCCTTTTATTTGTAAGGCATATTGACACACTTGCCTGTTGCACAGCAACAAGTTGTAAGTAACTGCTTGTCATGACAACTGCTTTTTATGAGTGCTGGCTCCTGTATTTTCCAGATGAAAGTTGAGATGATGCCCTTATTTAAAGACAGGAAAGGGAAGAGGGAACCTTAGACCAATATTCAAAATTCTTCTTTTATGCCAAGCATACAGAAGGTTTAGGTATGAATGGCTTTACATTTTTGAATGTATTATTTATTATTTTGTCATCTTCATGGATTAAGAAATATCTGCTTTCTTGCACACCAGGGGTTAGATATGCTGTGTCAACCTACTAGGTCCTTTATGCTTCTTGTGATCTGGTGGAAGGCTGTACCAGTGGAACTATAGAAGCAAGTGTCAGATACAGGCTTACTCTAAGGGAGATGGTTTGTGGCAGGTTGATGTCTGGAGCAATTTCATTTGAGATAATGGTTCAAAGGGCTACAGAGCCAACCTCCTGGATGGTGTGTGCAGGAATGCTCATCAGTGTGCAGTTTTAAAAATGTTTCTTACTGTTTATAAAGGTCTACAATACAAAGAGAAAGATGGCAAGAAAATAAAGAAGCACAAAGAGACACCCGCGGAACATTTTATGAAGATTTTCACGCTTGGATAAGCAGTTGTTATAAAGTGATTATTTATGACATTAAATGTTCTTCCTTTCAGCCAAGGAGTATTGCAAAGTTATATTTCCTTATGAAGCACAGAATGATGATGAACTCACAATCCGAGAAGGTGATGTCGTCACACTTATCAGTAAGGTAAAACCAATATTTTTCTCCTGTAAGTAGGGATCCAATTTTAAAAATCAGCATCTTTCAATTGCTGTAAAATACCTGTTTGTGCTTTTGACAGCATCCTTCCTAAGACAATGCTCGTTTGACGATGAAACATCATGTAGGCCTCAGCGTGCCCTACATCTCCTTTCCTCTTGTGCTTTAGAGCTTTACCTTGGTAATATTAAGTGAAGAACAGCAGACATGTACTCTTGAGTGTACAAGTTTATACAATTGATTTTAATTTGAATCTGCTGGCAGACCTACATAAATTGTAAATTGGTCACTGTAACAAATGTAAAAGCCTAGAAAATAAACTGGAAGACTCAAGAAAGCAGCAGCTTTGAACATCTCTGTTACATGTGTGAGTTATCTTTCTTGTAGGAATTGTGAATTATTTTGGGGGTTAGGTGGAGATAATGTGCCTAAATTGGCTTAATGAACTAAATATTTATTTAAAATGTAGCCACCTTTAACACTGTGGTAAAGCAGGAAAAGATGGTAAACCAGAAATTAAGTTACATTATTTTAGATCCGTGATATTTTCTTTAAAATTACTGGAAATGATTCAAGGTTAGAAATGAAAAAGCGGTGCCAGGATTTACACTAAATCTCCAAAACGATAGAGTAAGATGGTGAGTAGTTTATTTGCACTTCATTTGCTGCTCTTGTTTTAACACTTTACAGTTGTTTAAATATTTTTGACTGTTGTACATAGATATTTGGGGGAAAAAAGCTACAAACTAGAAAAGTCTGTAGATTTTGCATGATGAAGATGAATTGTAATGATGCGCACAATAATGCTGTTCGTGCTTATATGAGAGTAAAAGAATGAATTCTATAATTCATAAGTTTCATAAGAAATTGTTACTTGACTGAGCAATTTGGCAGCTGGGCAGAAAACCCCCGAAACCTTGGAAGTGCATTTGGGGCAGTGTTTGCTATATACTAAGCCATTTGCAATCTTAGAGGACATCTTCTTTGTCCTGAAGAATATGCATGTAACTGAGGAAAAATAGCCAGACATTTGGTGAAAGAGAAACTGCAAATTTGAAAAATAAATTGTGTACATTAAATATCTTTTAATCACTTGCCCTCAATGACTTCTGTAAACTGTTTGGCTTTGCCTGATTTAAAATATTCATGTGTGAGCATTCAACAGTGTCTATAATCATGGAAATGACTATTAAGACGTTGTTCCTGTCCACTTTACACTTTATTAACCAGGTTGATTTAACTCTCTGAGATGGCTGGTCTCCAGGTGGAGCTGTGTTCTTCAGTATACATAGTTAAAAAGACAGTTAAGTTACTGAGGTTTCAAGATGAGATTTCGTTTGCTTGCTTTTTCCCATTTTCTTCTTCCTGCTGCCTCTGCCCCCACAGTGGAAGGGTATTTGCCTTTTATAATAACTAAGTTGATGATTTGACTGATCAGTTTTGCCAACCATGCAGTGAGAAGTTTGTCAGTATATTCTCTAGTACATCCCCCGTCTTTCTGTTCTCCAGCCTGATGGTATCAAGCCACTGCAGACATTCTATTAAATTTTCCTCTTTTTTGCTGTGGTATGTCACATGACTATGAACAATGACATAAAGTGTTGCCTCTAGAGAGTGAGAGATCACAATGCAAAAGGGCTTGGAATTTTCTCTGTGGATGTTTTTTTATGCTGTGTCTGAACTAATCTGACATATTGAAGAAACAGTGCTAAAAAAGGAGCCACGTTGCAGATCCTTTTGTGGTTTGCAGGCCTTATTACAGCCAGACTTGTGGAGCTTTTTCATCTGTTTTTAGCACATAGTTTAAAAAACAAAATTCAAGTGATGTGGAGTCAAGGTCATTGCTGTAGAGTTCTGAAAACAATGGGGTCTCTTCCATTCTTTACCATGCAGTACAGTAACTTAATTTTAGTCCAGATCTTCTGAAGCAGTTGTCTGTTGTTGATTTTCTTTTAGACAGCAGCTAAAGTCAGGCTCAACTTTCTGCCCACTAATGGCTTCTGCCTTTTACCTGGAACTCAAATCACTGTGCTTAGAAAGTCCTTTCCATAATCAGGTACTCATCCATACTGACTAAGAGGAATTAAATAGAAATGTATGGAGTACCTCAGAAAATATTACCATGGTTTTGCTTTGCTGTCAGATTACAGGGTTTCTTTTAATCTGTTTGCAAGAAATTGTTTTGCAGGTTTTTTTTTCTGTGCAGAAGAGCACTTGACAGAATTTATTCTTCCTAATTACCTAGACCCAAGAAGAGAAGACGGTTACTTTTAAAGAAAGAGATGGGTGTTCTAATAATTCCTACAACCACAGATGCATTAGCACAACATAATGTATTTTGTTGAAATCACTAAAACTGTAAAGTGATATAAATTCTCAATATGAAAAGTCCCTCACTAGGTTAATCTATTTTCACACAGTCAGATCTATAGGAATGTTGAAGACTCAACATTTTAACTTGTACTGAATTTGCATGTAATTGAAAACAATAGCTTAATGAGAGTGTGTGGAAATGGCTGAAGTAATGAGTGAGTGACACAAGAATGGGAGAGAAATCTCATGAAAGTAATGTAAAATGCATTACAAGAATCTTAAAAGCATGAAGATGAGATAGCACTTGATAGGTGCTAAGAGTAAGGAGAATGACTTAAATGAGCTGGTGTTTATCTTAAATGCTAAAGATTTGTTTTGTGGAAATAATTACAAAGAAGTAATATCAGTAAATGCAGAATTCAAAATCACCATTTTAACAGTGCCCCTGCAAATAAAAGTGAGAAAATTATATGAGATTTATCTCTCTTTTTTCAGCTAAATTAGTTATAAAAGTCCAATTCTCAAGGTCATCAAATACCTACCTAATACAGAGGATGGACCAATAATTTTTGTCACACCCTTTGCAGAATGTGTTCCAAGTTCTCACTCTTTTTAGATAGATGTTGAGATCTTCAGTCAAAAGCTGGTTAGACCTTACCTATGGGCCTCTATGATAAGGGAATTCAAATATCTGAGGTTTTTTACAAAATAGCCAAAGAATACTTTGGATGGGTTTGCTAAATCACAAGTGACTTACTGAGTGACTTGGAGAATGTGCTGATAAGTTTTGTTTAAACACTGAAGTGAGTCAGTAGAGACTGATCATTTACTGGTCAGATTGGTATGTATTTTGGGAGATATAAGGGGAAGGATGGCATTATACAGGAATAATAGCCAAATATAATTACCGAATAAGTAGCATATTGAGTCCTTTTTTTGATGAATTGCATAGGCCTAAATCATCAAAAAGATACACGAAGAGATAGAGTCCAAACTTGTTAGCAACAATTGTTTTCTCATAGATTAAAATTTACCTAAAAGACTAGAAGAAAAGCAGAAGGCAACTTCACATAAGTGTATTCCCAAAATTTCTGGAAAAGGCTTTTCTCTCCCCCTTTTCCCCAGTGAAGCAAACACCCTTGTAGATACATATAAAAGGTTTTATTTATTAATTACCGGAAATTAAAGTGAACAAATGGTACGGATGGTAGTTCTTTAATTCCTTCATTCAAAGTATTTAAAGATAAAAGACCAGAAAATATTGCTAAGAATTGGAAAGAAAGGTAAAAACTTCATCTTCAAGGCATTAAAACAGTGGACCTGGTACCTTTGCTTTGCAAACAGGGGCCTAAGAAAAATACACCTTTGGAAGAAAGAGAACAAAAAGCAAAATAGTCATTTTACTTGTACAGTTAAGGTGATCTGCAGTTTGATGATAAGTTACATTCATAAGCTGAAAAGATATGAATATCAAGAAGCCATGAGATTGACACTGTAGTAATTACTTCTTTGTAATGTGAAACATTTGTGTTTCTTAGGTAATTTTTTTTAGTGTCTTCAACATGTTCCTGACAGCATTTGGATAAGGACAAGAGCACTGTTAGTGACTGCACTGTGCAGCTGAAGGAAAGTAGCAAACAGGTGTTTTATTGTGCTCAAATACTGATTTAACATCCTGCTTCCTTAATAAATAGAGTTCCTGGTAAGCAACAGAAGATTCACGCAATATTTTCAATTGTTATCTTGAAAATCTTTTAGGATTTTTCATTCCAAGACTTTTAGACATAGCTACTGTAGGCTATTTTGCGGTGCTAATAAAGACTTTTTATGCAAACAGTACAGATTTTTTAGTAGCTCTAATAAATTCTGACAAAATGTGTAGGATTCTGGAGATTTCACTCACATACAGAAGATGATCTGTGTGAGGAGTCGATAACAATAGCTAAATAATTTGAAAGCAAATACATCAAGCACACACTTGCAGCTGTGCACTGTTTTGAAAGCAGTTTTACTTGCAAGAGTGTAAAAGATTTCATTGCATTGCATCAATCTACCTGAACTCTAGGCAGTAAAGACTACTTTGTTCCCAGGAATAAAAATGGTCTGAATAAATAAAATCAACTACTTCAAAAATCATTGCAAATTTGAAAAGCTAACAATAAAAGAGTATCCTCACCTGAACCCTTATTGTCAGAGTAAAAGTAGTTCAGGGCAATATCAGTGGCAATTCTGCTAATTCTGAATTTCCAAGATGTTGAAATTAATAGCTGTCAATATATCCTTCCTGATTTTGTAAAGGAGCTTTCATGAGGAGACAAGTTTCATGGAGGGTGTCCAACCTCCTTGTGAATTCATCAAAACGGTCTGAAGGATTAATGAGGTGTAAAAGAAAGGAACAATGACATACAGCCTCCCAAAATCTTGCTTTTTCAAATAGTACTGGGAAATTTGTTGCACTGGTGTCATGAAAGACATAACAGGGTAATGCCTGTCACTAGTGAAGGACTTACATAACAAATTAGCTGATCTAGATATTTCATTGTCAATCCAGATATTTAATGACAGTCCAATTAGTAGTGCTTAATTCTGTATTAGGGAAAAAAGAAACATAAACTTAGTTTCTAAAAAGAATCATAATGGCAATCAGTTTTTGCAAAGATAGGATTTGCTTTTGGTGTTATTATTAGTAATTTACTTTACTGTATGATTTGCAAA
Source organism: Eurystomus gularis (assembly GCA_013400335.1). NCBI lineage: Eukaryota > Metazoa > Chordata > Aves > Coraciiformes > Coraciidae > Eurystomus > Eurystomus gularis. The sequence goes on from VZZY01018266.1 coordinate 25,618, forward strand.
TTTTGTGGTTCAAAATGTGGTACATTTAGTGAGTCCCTGCCCCAGAGGGGTAAGACAGACAAGTAAATACAGGCAAGTAGAAGCGTATAAGGAAACAAAGAAATGAGATTCAGTCTTGATAGTCTCTTTCATAATATCACATTTTCACTAGAGAGTGACTGCTCTGTACATTTGTCCATGTTAGAGTATGGAATCAGTCTATATGCAGAGGACTTAATATTTTCCAGTAGTCGTTTTAAGGTAGTCGTTAGGCACTTAATTTCTGCCTCATTGTATTTACAGTTACCCAAGTATGGCCCTTTTGCCAAAACAATTCTCCTGGTTTTCTCTCTTAAAACATCTTTAAATACTCATGCTGGTGTAGAAGGTAATTGTCCAGAGCACTTTCTTCAGCTGAGCGATTGCCAAGGTGAACTCGGCTGAGTAGGGTTGTGAAGGAAAACAGCTGCTCTAACGGATGCAGGAGGCTCCTAAAGGGATGAAATAATAAGTGCTATGTACAAGAGTCTTGCCAGTGGGATGAGGCCATGAGCAGGGGAAGGAGCAGGAACTAGATGGTGTGATAGAGGAGGATGCAAGCTGATACTTAGTTGAACATTTCGTTAGGTTGTGGTGTCATTAGGGTAGAAACCTGTCTGTTGCCTGCGTTTGTTTCTATGGACATTTTTTTCATTGCTGAATTTTTCTGTATGCTTTTAATTGCAAACAGCGCACACGTATTTTACAACCCTTGGCTATAGAAAGATGTGGAGGAATTAGAGGACTTTCAGGTTTTCTTTCAGTATGAGCAAATAGGTAGATAGCATCACTCATTTTTCCATATTAAGGTGAAATTTTTTTGTATTTTCCACTCTATGAGATTTTAAAAAAGAGCAATATTATTTGAGGTCATTGAAAGTAAAGCTAATTGGCCAAGAAAATTTTTGATGCAGAAGTACGGTAGCTTAAGTTGGTCTCTTTCAAAAGAAGGGAAGAAGTTAGTCATATTTCCTGATAGTAGTTCAGGTAAATTTGGTTTTCTTTGATTGACAGCTGAAAGCTTTTATCTCATTTTTAGAAATCAGTTTACTAATAAAACAATACAAAAGAATTACCTTATGTGGGGGAAAGTACGATCTGGTTTAATAAAACATTAAAATAGCTTTCTGTCAGCCACATGGTGGATTTTTGTTGACACTAAATATTTGGTCACACAGATGCCCCTATTTGGGGTTTTAATATAAGATATTTTGAGCATTTCTAACTTCTGCAACAATCTTGAATACAGAAACTGAAATGAATACAGTAAGTAAACATCAAATAATGTCCAGCTCTAAGAAAGCTTTTTTGATAGCTTTAAGAAAGCTTTTATGATGGATTGTTTTTAAAGAATAGCATGTATTAGCACGTTTTATTGTATTTATTTTAGCATGTATTATTGTTTTTAAAGAATAGCATGTAATAACAATAAAGGCACTTCCTGCTCACCTTTGGAAATAGACAGATATTTCCCTCAGAGAGAACAATACCATAAAGGGTCTCAGTGCATGCCCTTTTCTCTCTTGAGATAACTATGAATTATTCAACATGTCTTTGGCCAGACCTAATAGCCATACCTAATCTGCTTTCTGTGTTCCTTGCCCCCTGTGCTGTGATCAGCACTGGGTTTTCTCCCAAAACATCCTGCTTCCTTAGCCGATTGAGAACCAGGGTTGTACCAAAATTGCTGATTTCATACAAGAAATTATTTTGTGAAGTGTGCATGCTGAGGGGGCCGTTTTGTGTGGCTGATGGTGGGTGGCCGCTGAAGGGGGTGGGTCTGCTCCTGCCCCTTTTTTGCCTTGCATCTGGTAACCTTGGCCACAGGACAGGCAGGGGCACGTAGTAGGAAATTGTGCTATGAGGAGTGGGATTGCCTCAGCAGCCAGCAGCCTGCCGACAGACAGGCCTACCAGAGGGGTCACTTCTCCCTGACCTGTAACTTTCCTCTGAAGGTTTTGACCTAAAGGGAGTGAGAAGGTTTGGATTTTTGCAGGGTTGCAAGCCACAGTGCTGTGTGAGATTGTAGCCAGAGGAGGTCCTGCCTCATAAGACCCTTTTGACATTGCTGCTAATGTGTGTGGCAAGTGCATGGGGTAAAACTTGTGTCATTGCACAGAAGCATGAGTGTTTCCTCATGTGAGTGATATAAGGCAGTTATATAAAACTTGTGGGGACACTGATGATCAAATAAATATGTTCATTTTCTAAAATTATTTTACATACATAGTAAGTTAAAGGGAAAACAGGCTGTGAGTAATTGTCCTCTCATTTTTCTTCTTGCCTGAACCTTGTCCTTGGCCAAGACTTTTAAATGTTTGTAAATGAATTTTTAACACTTACTCATATCTTGCAGCATTTTTGGCTACTGCGATAAGCAATGGAGCATTAAGTAAGGTCTGTATAGAGATAAAGCCTGACATTATGTTTAATAAGGTACCAGGTGCAGCTTATATTTCACTGGTATCTTTAGAAACAGTTCTGAAACACTAATGTTTGAGCTGAACACTTAAATAGTGAAGCCTGAGGTTAGCACAGAGGGAAGCAGCCAGCACTTGAATGTTCTTCATGTTAGTATATTTATAATATTTTTTTTTTAAGTATGCGTTGAGCTTCTCTTTTCCAGTTCTTGCTATCACTGACTGCAGAGCTACAACAGTGCCTTCAGAGGAAGGGATTCTATTGTTCCTGGGAAGTCCCAAATCTGAATTTTGACAAGTGGAAGTTCATGCCAAGCTATGTAGGTGAAGTGGCAGGAGCCTGCATGCATGCAGTGCTTCAAGATTTGCACCATTTGAAAAGAGTTAGGTTTATTTGTAAGTATGTTTAATAGAGCCAAGCTAATCTAAAAAGGTGACATATTTTAAGATAAAAAAGGAAACAATTTTTTTTTCTGCCCTGTGCTTATAGAAGATATCATTGAAATGCTGAGGCATCTGGAAAACTGTGATTATTGCTCACAATGTGGGCTTTAGACTCACTGCTTAGCTTCATCCTTTCTTTTGTCATGAATGTTGGGTTCACCTGCTGGTTTGATGGTATTATCTAAAGCCCAACTGGTTGAGGGTAGGGAGAGCTATTTAAAGGGAAAGTAAAAATGCATGTGTAGTGCCAAGTAATTAGTAACTGTAATTAGGACCTTGGTCCTGAGATGTCTGTGATCTAAGTAGTAATAGCATTAAATAATCCTCCAAATGCTCTATTCTATCTTTTTATAATCTTTATAAATCCAAAAATTTTAATTACATAAATATATCTTGGCTTATCAGAGGCATAAATTATGTTTGTTACTGGCATCACTTTTCATGTTTGTATTGGCTAATTTAGTTTTAATTTGAGTATTGGAGTGCTAGAATTTTATAACATAGAACATACTTTTTTCTCCACAATATTTTGCTGACTGAACATTGCAAGTGAAGTGAATCCCCAGAAGAGATTGTTTTGTTCAATGAGCAACATAATTTTTCCTGTTTGTACAAATATTTCTTCAAAGCATTTCAGCTTCCTCACTGATTAAAATTATTTAGTCACAGAGTGTAAAGTCATCTGGTCTGCTAGATTCTCTACTCAACCGCCCTGGGTATTGCACGTCATTCATTATTCTCAGCCAGTTTCTTTTTTCCAGGGCCAATAACTTGGGCTAATTCTTGGAACAGACTGTGTCTTCTAGAGAGGTATCTTCTTGTTGTGCCTGTCTGGAAAGTGTAGTGTAACCACAGCTGAAATAAAGTCTGTTTTCTGATGGTCTCTCCTATTTCCTTCTGTACAGTGTTGATACAGTAAATTCTTAATAGAGCCTCGGGGCTTATAAATAAAGAAAAATTTACCTGTTTTGACTTCTTAAGCTTTACAAGATGCAACTGGCATTATCAGATGTAAGGATCCCTACAGCTTGGGCATGAGAGTTAACAGGAGCTAGGAAGGATCCGTGTAGGATTTGGGGCTTTTGGGACATAGGCTGAGGTCCTGAGCGGAATAAATCCCTGGGTTAGGAGCCAAAAAGAGCCAGACTGGGAGGCTTCGTCTCATATTTTTATTTCAGTATTTCATAATCTATGATTATTTGCAAGAAAGTGTATGTAAATGGAAGACAGGTGTTCTCCAGGACTGCCTCAGAAGACAAATTTATTGTCTGTTGCCCTGTCTCTTTTTATCTAAATAATCTTGGATTAGGTAGTTGTTTAGAGATTCATTCTGCCTTATTGCCAGATTTTTAAACGGTGTTTCTGCTGAGGAGTACTTGATTTTACTAACCAGATGCTTTAAATCATAGAAATTTTCATCAAAACTATTTAACAAATTTAGCACTATACTCTAAGGTCTTAATCCCAGTAACTGATCTTAATAAGTAACAAAGCTTGATTGCTTTGAATGCAGTCTTAATAGCACAAGGTGGGTGTAATGTAAGCCTCTGGAGAGATGCTTTCCCTCTTTCATAGGCATTTTGCCAAGTTTTATGAGAATTTGTGAAGATTCTAAAATCAGTTATTTTCTGACATTTAAAATAAAATTGGACTTTGAGAATGATATGTCTTGGTTTCAGCATCATGATACTGAATGTAGTAAGAAATTTTGAAGAAACATCCTTGAATATTATTATTAAACTGTTTTTTTCACCCAGCTTTAACATGATTTTGTTTTTTCACCCTGATGACAAGATTGTGCTAATGAAGATCCAATGCAGTGCGAGGTGGGGTTTTCTTTAGTTCATGTCAAAGTTACTAAAATAGTGCTGATCTTTGACACCTGACCATATAGTTAAATCAAGGCAGTTATTGAATAACAGGGTAAAAAAAAAAAGAAATTTCCCTGCTCATTATTGGTTTTGCCCAGTAATGTTGTATGCCAACTTTAAATACACAGAGCCTGTCCCATGGCCTTCTCCAGTGTTTGTGAGGGCTGGAGCCTCTTGGCCCCAGAGCTGTGTTCCAGCCTGGAGGCAGGCAGCAGTGCTGCCCACGGGTGCTCTGCATGGGTGGGCCGAATGGCAGAGTCCATGTCCCTCATATTTGTCTTTCTGTGAGACCTTTGATCCTCAAATTCAGAAGCCTTTATAAGTTACATATATCTCTGTGTGTATGGATGTATTGAAAAGTGCTACAGACACATTTATTCACCTTTGAGGTGGTCTGTTTTTCTTTAAATTATGAGGTTGGCTATCAGTTGTGGAATGATTGCTAGAGAGACGATTACAATGATGGCAGTAGTAATTTAAAGTGCGGCTGCCAGCATAGCAGAGCTGACACGTGAACACTGTCAGTTCAACTGTAAGATGTATTCATGGCTTTCTGAATAATCTTACCAGCTCAACATTATTCTTGATGAGAACCAACTTTAGAAGGGCAGAAGGAAGGCAGACATTCGATGAATACAATTGTCAACTGCTAGGATTAGTTTTTTTTTATTTTTTTTTCAAGGAATTATGTATTCTAGTGGAGATTTCTGTGGAACTGTGGTGTCCTACCATGAAAATGTCTCTTTTTCAAACTCTGCACCATTATGGTGTATCTCAATATTCTGAATAGTACGAATTTTTATTATGTAAATTTAGATTACTAATTTTATATTTTAAGCTTAGTGATCTATACATCTTAATTAAAAAGATAGTTCTCATAGGCCAGTTTGTTAGAAGACCTCCATAAATGATGGCTATGTGTACATCTACTGGCATGAGCAGAAAACTTGTTACCTGATCACTCCAAGAGTATGCATTCCACAGTACGTGCTTTGCAGCTACAGTTTCTGAGGACCTGCTTGTTCTTGTTCTTGGCGTTGCTTTCTATCCTAGCTACAGTGTTGAAATCTGTTTGATTAAATGTTTCCATAGCAAAACCTTTTAATCGGAAAAGCTGAAAAACTGATCAGTTACAGGTTGATGTCTAAACTATGGCTTCATATTTCAGCAGTACTACAAAGTAGCAGCGTGTTCAAAGGACCAGCCTGTGCAGTGATCAGCTCCCTCAGACAAACAGAAGTGCTATTACAGATGAGAAGATTGTCCTTTTTCAGATGTATTTCTTCAGGGATTCACACAACTGCAGTTATAGTCGTGGATAGGAGAGGAGAGAAAATACATAGCTTGTTACTTGTTTTGGGACCTTGGGGAAAAGGAAGAACCTTTCATTTACCAGCAAAATCCTTCCCCTTCACTACAGGAAGCTTGGAAGGTAGTTTAGGGAGGGAAGAGATGAACTTGGGCCATGGCATTCCCTGAAATGGTCAGTCCTTTCAAAGGTAGCAAGAGACAAGGGGGCAGATACTGCCTTGAAGGCCTGAATCACAGAATCGCTATAGCTGGAAAAGACCTTTAAGATCATCAAGTCCAACTGTTATCTAACTCTACCAGGCCCGCTGCTACACCATATCCTTGATGACCATATCTAGACAGTTTTTAAACACATCCAGGGATGGCAATTCAACCACTTCTCTGGGGACCCTGTTCCAGTCTTTGATAACCCTTTTGATGTAGAAGTTTTTACTAATGTCTAACCTAAACATCCCCTGACATAACTTGACACCATTTCCTCTTGTCCTCTCAGTTGTGACTTGTGAGAAGAGACCAACACCCACCTCCCTGCAACCTCCTTTCAGGTAGTTTCAAGTAGCCTGGTTACTATGGAGGAAAAAGCAAACATCTTTGCCTCTGAAATAAATGGAAAACATGGCTGAAGCAGTGGATACCTGCCTGGCTGTAAAACTGTTTCTGCATCCCTTGCAACCCTTTTTTATGCCCCTCATCCACTGCCAGCTGTGGTGGTGCTGTACTTCATGGAGTAGCTGAATAGGTTGCTCAAGGAAGCCTCTACCAGCCTTGCTCAGATGCTCTCGGGTCTCCATGTATTTTGGTAAAGCTGCAGAAGTTGCTCAGCTGTCGGTAGGTTCCCACTGAGTATAAACTGGCCACTGATGCTGGAGAGAGCAATCTTGAGTGCGTTTGCAGCTGGCTTCAGTGATGATCTAGATACACATCCAGTGGGCTTCTGAACATGGGCAAGAGAAAAATTATAGCTGAATAGAGAGCCAAGTAGCTACTGTATTTAGTTGTATTCTGGTGTTCTGGTTGCCGTTTCTCCCACATTTACCCTTTCCTCTTACAATATTTTTCTGACTTACGTAAGAATTCAAGCTCAGATTGATATTTTAGTACCTTATAGTGCGTATAATATTTATTTCTTATGAAGTTTAAAATTCCTCCTCAAAAATTCATGAACAACTCTTTCTCATAACTACATTTTGTCCAATTCTTTACCCTAATACTTATAACAAAATGAATGTTGCTAATAAATCCAGTGAGTTGAGTATGTTATCACTTATTTGGGATCTGCTGAGCTTGTAAATAGAATGAATGTTAATTCTGCTGTGGAAAAGTTTTTCAATCCTTTCATTTTGCCTCTCTTCTCTCCCTTTACTTCGTTCTCTAAAAAGTCATTTGAATCAGAGACAAGAGTTTGGAACAGAACTACTTCACTGGAAAGAAGGATAAAACCAAGATGTGTGTTTCAATGAGAAAATGCTAACATTTCCCTGTAGATTTTTTTTTTTTTTTCTCTATTTCATGAATCTGCCTCTGCTTCAACAGTGAAAACATTTTTGGCACTGTAAACCAGCCGTGGATTTCTCTTAAGGTATTTCATTGCACTGTCACTGCAATGAGTACATGAGTATAGTCTCTGAGTCAAGCTTTGGTAGGAGCTGATTTTTACAGTAGCTCAGTGTTGTCCCAGCCACCACCTAAATTGCACGATCTCTACTATCTGTCGAACAAAATTGCTGCCTTTTTGCCATGTCTTAATTTTCAGTTTTGCAAATCTTTTGTTTTCTTTTTTTTTTTTCTTAAACTAAGATGCAGTTTTAATAATTGAAATATATTTTTTCATATAAGTTTTGGGATATTTCGGCATCTGATTTTTGTCTGTTTAGTTTGTTATGAGTCTGGCAGGATAACATGGAGATAAAGCAGAGATCCATTTGTTTTGTTAATAAATTTTGGAATATTGATATTGGACTGTAATAGCTAGACAACTTTTGTATACAATCTGCATTTTGAAATTACAGCCATTTTGTTGACCTTGAACACATGAAGATATATTTTAAAAGACAGTATGATTAGGACTGCATGACTGATTGGGATCTAGAAGTACTGGAGTAGCTTTTGCTCAATATTCACAGGCAGTCACATTGTTTTAATCATTTTGCCTTGATTGTACTTCATAGCTCTGTCATTTGGTAGTAGTTGAGGCAGCTTGTGCAGCTATAACTCAAGTATCCTTGTATGATGGTCATGATGAAGATGTACCTCCTGGCAGCATCATACATGGGCTTCCAGAGGTTTCTGAGGCATAGCAAGCCTGCAGTTACAGGTAGCAGGAGGGCACCACCACTGAGATTATTCAGCAGATCTCACTTTTAATTTCTGAGATCTCTTTCTATCTTTTTGCTCAGTGACACAGAAGCCTCCTCTGGCAAATAAAGTAAATGAGAAAATTAAAGAGAAACTGCCCTAAAGATTTACTTACTGTATGAAAATCTGTCGTGGTGATTGGCTGCATAAGCCTGAGCCACAAGCTGGAGAGGAGAAAAAAGCAAACCTGCAGCTGTTTGGGATTAGTGAATGTGTACACAAACAGGATCTTCATGAAAACAAATGAGCTTTAAAAAAATTACTGAATACAGAATTCATGTGTGTTAATAAAATGAAGAAGTAGGAGTAAGATTTGTGTTTCCCGAGAGCATAAGAATTCCAACCTAAAAAGGATATATGTGATGTTGTGTGTTGTTTAGTCAGGATTATTAGCTAGCACTAAGCAGTGCTATCAGTTGAAGCACAAGCTTTTCATCTCTGGACGCTTGAATTATTCTTAATATTTTTCAAAATCTAAATTGGGTCATAAATGCTTTGGCAATTTCAGATTAGCAGCGTAGGGGGTGGAGGGCATTATAAAACATGCCATGTGATAGAACAGTTGAGTGCACTGATTACTAGTCTGCGCAAGTAGACGGAGCCAAGTGAGAGGGCGCCTGCACATCAGGAACAAGGGGTGCTGGCTCTGCGGTAAGAGGGGTATCCTGCACAGTGCCTGCCCATGCCATGCATGACCAGCTGATTATCTTGGTCCTTCATGGAGCCCTTTATTCACCCAGTGGATATTTTGAACGCATCAGCTAGTCAGGAGTCAGCCCTGTCAGTAACCAAAGCCTGACAGTCTATCGGAACCAGTAACTATCTCCTGAATAACTCCCGGGAAGGTCTAGAAAAGGCAAGTGTCCTTGGTGAAGGCCACCCTGCTAAACAGAAGGGAGAATGCAGGAGGAAAGCACAAACTGAGCATGAGAGAAAATGACCAGAGAAAGAATGAGAGGGTTGTTCGGTGCCTGTGTTTGTAGATCAGGAACAGATTACATCAGGGTGAAATACTGAAATACAAGGGGGAAAAAAACAACAAAACAAAACACCCAAACCAGATATAATGGAAAAAAACAGACTATTAGCTTGTGTGTTTACTTAGCCCATACTCTATCTCAGGAGATGAGGTGGGCCAAATAAGCTAAATAAAAAGACTAGAACAGAAAAATAACTTTAAAAGCCCCCCAAAACATAAAAGCAATGATATTCTTTAATGCTAGTCTGTTTTTTTCTCAAATATCATCCAATGTTTATGTGTTATAACTTAAAGAAACATACCAACAAGCATAGTCATTGCAAACAATGTTTTTAAGATGTCTCTTGGTGCTAAGTACACCTCATTAGGTTAATTTGCATTATTCTGTCATCCATGTAGCAGATGAAACAAATTATTTCATGGAAATGTAACAATAAGGCTATTTTGCACGCATGTATTATCATGCAATCTTTTATTGCCCATTCAGATTTTTTTCAGTGGATCTTCTCCCTTGCTTAAACTACTGTTTACTTCTTCTAGACAAAGAAATACTCATTTTCTCTTACTTTTTCTCCTCTGTACTATTCTAGAGTGCAGTTGCTTTGTAAGCATTTATTTTCAAAACTTTTCTAAATTGTGAGGGCATGCTATGATTGTTCCTAGGCAGATGATTAAATGAAGATCAGAGTGGCTGTATTTTAAAGTCTTTGCTCATTTTGGATACTCATCTTGGAAAAAAAAAAACCCAACAAACCAAAAACCAACAGATGAATATTTAGCATTCTGTTCTCCTATACACATGACTACAACAGTTACTAGTTTGAGCGTGTGACATTTTTAACTCTAGAGCTTTTACTTGTACTGCACAAGTGTGCCTTCACAACCAAACTGTGTGGATAAACAGTGTTAAGACAGGCAGTTCCACTTGGTAGTTTTTAAAGCTATTTTCTCACACCACAAGAATGTTAAGCTTCTGAACCCCTTGATCCAGTGCTGTTTCTGGAGAGATGTTGCCACATAGCATATATGAAGCTTGTAGTATTTGGCTTGTTTCATTTGCTTCTGTCCAATTTTTGTAGCTTTGTTCTCTGTGAAAACCTCTTAGTGCATGTTGTTGCCTCTCCTTTTTTTCTAAACTGCCTGCTTACTCTTGCCTACTTTTGTAGTATCCATGCCCCTCTGTTCTTTCTTGTCTCTACATTCTGCTGTTCAGATGCACAGCTTTTTCGCTCTCTGTCACTTTACTGAAAAGCAAGAAGAGACAGGTAGTTGTAATGAGCCAGCATTGTACGTTATCATGCTTTGTTCCACAGCCCAGATCAAGATAAGTCTTTGCAGGGATGAAACCACTCAGTTTCTGCATCAGTGAGTGATGGAGAATCCTCACTGCAGGATGACCTGGAACAGTGGCCATACCCCAAGCTGGAACTCTTAGACCTACATCAGTACTAGCGAGTGCTCAGAGAACACAGCTACTAAATTTCAACAGATCTCTCCTGAACAGTGTTGAAATGTTATTTTTATGAAAAGCAAAAGTACTTCATTAAATCAGGCAGACTTTCCACAGGGTTGGATTAGAAATGCTATAAGAGGAACATCCGACATGTTGAACTCTCAAGCAGTTCCAGTGTGGCCCTGCTACCAGCACAGCTGGATATACCTGTCAGGTGCAGTTTGGTCAGTCCAGATCTGTAGCTGTGGAAGCAGTGATTGCCTAAGGCTGATATTGCCACATGATACGGGATCCAAGCTATAAACCTAACCCTGTTTAGCCCTGGTTGTCATAAGAATGGGAGGATTCCTGGTGAGTTTTTGTCATGTTCAAGCCATGCGCTGGGATTACCCTTTCCCTCATGTCACAGATGTGTAGTATTTATTGCATGGCTCTGAGCCACATGAAGATTTAGGGCTACTGCTCAAGAAGATAGAAAGGCTGGCTAGCCTGGTGCTGAGCCAACTGCTGAAATTGGCTGAAACGGTTTGAAGACTGGGCAGACAGTGGGTGACTTTTCCATAACTGTATTTTGGAAAACAGCTGCATGGATTAATCTACAGCTTTCAGAGAAGAAGAACATGGAAAATCTCAACTGGTGTGTTTCTTTAGCAAACACAAAAATAAGCGAACATGGAGCTTACCATCCAGGACTTAAGGAACAATTGTAATCGTCTCTAAAATGGTTGTTGGTTCTGTACTGTTATTATTAATTAGCAAAATAGCTGTACTATTATTTTTTTTTTCATTTAGACTCACTGATATTGTAGTTCATGTATTGTGAGCGTTTAGATATACATTGTTTTGCTACACACTCTGCATTGTGCTGCTCAAAAATGCTGCAGAAAAAGGTGATGCTTGATATTGATCAGGTGTATAATACCATCTTAGTTGGCCTGTGATTAAATTTAATAATTCTAATGGGTCAAGCTTTTCTTGAAAGTATGGGAAATAAAGGAGCTTTTTTACCTTCTGGGAAGTATGGTGTTTAATTAAGTTACTGTCTTTCTGTAAAATGAAGTCAGAGAGAGGTAGTATCATACATGCTCAGTATGCTTACTGGTTTAAGAGATCAAATGGTGGAATCGTGTTTTGCTTTAGACAGACAAGGTCTTGAGCTCTCATAGCATGTTTATTGTTCTTTCCAAGCCATTCCATGTGATAATGTAATGCAGGGTGATTACTGAAGTTTTTATCTAGTAGATTACCCTGTTAACCTGGCACTCCAGTAAATTGCCATGTTCTAGCAAAAAGGGAGGACATTATGCAAAAGAGCACTTCAGCTCACACATCTGTTCAGCACACAAGCACATTATGGTTCCATTTTATTTTACTGTTTTGTAGGATTGCATTGATGTGGGTTGGTGGGAAGGAGAACTCAATGGCAGACGAGGTGTGTTTCCAGATAACTTTGTCAAGCTTCTTCCTTCTGATTTTGAAAAAGAGGTAAGCAATGTATTCTTTCATTTTTGCTTTAGAATACAGAATGAAAGTGGAGTTGAAAGAAATTCTCTTTTAGATATGTGATTTTGACAAAGTTTTACTTCTAACTTAATAAAAAAAAAACTTGAAGGAAACAAACTTCTGGGTTACCAAGCTTCCATGAAGAGAATGTGTGGTGCTCAAAATAATATTATGCAGTTTCTTTGAGGGATTTGGTTGGTCCATCCAGTTAGTCCACCTCCACTACATTGCTCTGAAAGCCCTCTGTCCTGTCTCCTAAGTTTGAGAGAGAGAGGAACTGGGGGTCCCAGGGTGGTTTTCTGAGCCAGGTGATGCAATGATGACCAGAACTGTTAATTCTTCTCCATTGTTTTTGTGGTGGAATATGAAAAGTTAGTGTACCACCTGCATGCTGATTGACAGCAGTGTATCTCAGAGGCATGTTTCTTTACTTCTTCTTGGAATTATTAAAAAAAAAGTTATAAACTCTATGCAGTAGCATTTTCAGCTTCTATTTATTTGAAAGAGACAGTGTTGTTACTTCCCAAACAATATTTAGAAATCCTGCAGCTTCCTGGAATAAAGTAATGGATTACTTCCCCCAAAAGGCCATTCCATTTTTAGGAACCTTTTCTGTCATCAGTGGGATATTACAAGCTTGCAATCAGGCTTTTGATGAGTATTTCACAGTGACACTGTAAGCCTTCTGTGATAAAACCAAGACTTACTGACACTCATCTTCAATCTTTGGCAATAAAATGGAATGCCAGAGGCAAAAATTAAATAACTTGGAAGGCTTAATAAAGTACTTATTAAGCAACTCACAGAAGCTAACATGATAATTATTGAAAATAAAGGTAGAAGAGCAGCAAAAACTGTGGGAAATGAAAACACAGTTCCATAGCATAGTGGCTTAATAATAAAAGAAGGTGATTTCCAGTAGAGGCAGAAGTCATAAACTTTAAAACATAGTGAGTGTATTACAGAAGAAAAAAAATCTTAAACTTTTTCTGGTGAAATGTATTCAGTCTTTTTGAACTTATATATCTTTAAGTGAATTCTTTTTTAGAGTACAATGAACATAACTTTTAGAATAAATTAAACATTGGGACACTTAGAAATTGCAGCTATATTTGCTGTAAATGTGAAGAATAAAAGTTTATTTATTTTAAAAATGGCACAGATCTGGTCACATGAGTAAGTAACTGGTAGGACTATAGACTATCTGTCTTTGCTTGAATCAATGTTAAAAGGGAAAGAAATTGATACTTTTCCAGTGGTTTTATCAGGTATTCTCTGATGTGATCCAGAAACCTTGGATTCTATCCCATAGTCTGAAAGCATTTGTTGCAGTAGGTCTTCTGCTTGTTCAACAAATTCTTGGGATCTTTTCCCGTCACATTATTCAGTCCCCAGTTTTGCAGTCCTGATTCTTTTCCACACATGGCTATTTGTCCCAGGCCTTTTATATTCACTGCCTAGTCCCAGTCTCCAACTCTCAGGTGGTCTTAATTACAGGATTTTCCCCTGAGCCCACTACCTGAATCTAAATCACCATCTGGATTTACTTTCTATCCCTACACCACATTTCTTTAAGCAGCTTGTTTCCCTCTCTTCTCTCACTCATTGTCCCTGCTGTGTAGTTTTGTTCTCTTCTTGTCCAACCAATTCTGGTTTCCTTTCTGTTGGCTTCATTTCTAGTCTGTCTCCATCACCTTCTGGGTTTTCTCATCCAGCAACAGGCACTTGTAATTCCACCTTGCTTCTCCATGTTGCCCTGAGCCATCTTAAGGCTCTTTCATGCTACCTACTTTCTGATCTTTGTCTGCCTTTTTGAAACAGTATGTTTCACTCATCAGCTTCCAGTTCAAACCACTTTGTCTAGTGAACCAGAGAATCCTTTCTCCTTTGTGTTTATCTACATTAGTGTCTTAATCAGGAGTGGGATTTGTAGTGAATCTCTTGCTTGTCCATCTGCACTTGCTGTACTTTGTTTGCCTCAAAGACAGGTCTCAGGGGACATCAACCAGTCTTCTTTCAGATGAGAACTAAGCCAAAAGATGCGCTAAAGGAGTGCACCTCATATATTCCAGCTGGTGATGTATGGACAATCAATGGGATCAGGCTCACCCCACTCTAGAATAAAACCCCAAATGTGTATATTGTCCTGTTGGATGCACAGCACCAGCTATTTCACTCTGCAGCCATTGTCAACCAAACTCTCAATCACTATTACAGCACATTCATTGTCCTCATCTTCTTTTCTTTCCACATTTTTCTGCACTTTTCCGCATTTAAACCTTGAACCATGTTGCTGCAATTCTTGCAGAAGTATCTCTGGGAGTATGAGGGACTGACTGTTGATGGATGATGGCCCATAGCAGCCAGGCTAGAGAGGAGCATTCTGAGCTCCTCAGTTCTTGGCCACAGCTTTCTCAGGTTGATGATAGGAAGTGATCTGGTAAAGAGAAGGTGGTAGGAGAAACCTGAGGCTTGCGGAATGGCAACTTCAGGGATTTAAGCTGTAGGCTTACTCAGTCTATGCAAAACTAGTATGGTTTTTTTTTTTTCAGAGTTGAATACATTTGCTAGATTTGAGAGAGATCCCTGGGAAGGGTGAGTGGCAAGCACTCAGCCTTCACAGCAGACTTGTTCCCTGTCAACATTCCAGCCAAGACTTAAGAGTTCTAGGGCAGAGGCTGAACCAAGTACTGCAAGAGAGCAAAACAGTTGATTTTTCTTGAAAGTAGGTGAACAATCTGGCAGATTTATGGAAAATAATGGGGCAGGGATTAACATGAGTTTGGTAGAAAATATCAGCCTAAATGGTTGGTTGAAATTTGGCAAACTGCATTTTGGGAAACACCATGTTATAGGTAGTTCCACAAGACGATATACAGTGTTGCACAGCCAGCAATGTAGTGACAGAGATTGTCATCAATCTGCAGTGGAGGAAATATGATCATTCTCAGAAAAAATGATGGGTGTATGATGAAAACAATTATTCATTTTTACTTGGGCTTTATTCTTAATCATTTTGATATTTTTTATTCTCTTAAGAGTAAGAGTTAAGGTATGTCATTTTATCTGGCATGGTGCTCCATTTGTTTTTGTATTCATTCCAAGATATATGTGGTGAATGCCAGTGTGGTGTGTATGCGTACACACACATCAGCACAGAAGAAAAGCCACTCCTCCCCTAGCCTGCAAGTGAAGATAAATGGTTCAGGTGCTGATTTGGTGGTCATGTTTCTCAGCCATACCGTTACAGATCTGTTAGGAAAATAATCATAACAGAGAAGGTAAAAGTAAAAAGTACAGATTGGTTGGAATAATTTATTTCATTTCACCAAACATCTAAAACTCTGATAACTGTCTTTCACAACTGGAGCTATAAATCTATCATAGTGAGGAAATAAAATGTAACCTTTGCAGCATTTCCTGTGTTCTGCATTTTTGAGTCTGAAAAAACACGCTTCAGGTTTTGCCACATCTACCTGATTTTTTGTGTTTGTTTTTTCTAAAAAGGGTTTGAATATTTACAAGATTAACTTTTAAATAGATAAGTTTCTTCAGTAAACCAAACTTCATGTATTTATCTCATTTTTAAGGCCCTTAAACTGGACTTTTTTTTCCCCTCATCAGGACATTTCAATTGCAAAAGTATAAAAATGTAAAATTTTTGGTCATTGCTATTTTGTTTCTTCAGATTCATTTTAATGAAGTTATTTCAGGGTAAATATGTTACAGATCTGTAGTCTCAAGACTTGTAATTAATAATGTTAAGCAATGTATGATTAACTCCAACCTTTATATGAATGAGATGTATAGGTATTTTGAAGCAACCTGTTTTCTTCTGTTATTAAATTTTAGAGACCGAAGAAACCACCACCTCCATCAGCTCCTGTCATCAAACAAGGATCAGGTAAGCTGCAGCTGATTTTGTACAGCACGTCAGTGAGCACATCTCAATCTAAATTAAGTCTATTCAAATTGATACAGAATTCATCTGTATCAAAATTGATAAGCAGGAGGTGACAACAACTAATAAATCAGAGTCAAATCTGGTTATGTAGATAATGGTGTTGTAAATGTATTGAGGGGCTGATTATGTTTTCCAAACAGATGAGTGCTAGCAAAGCTGATTTTGGAATATGTTAGACTGAATCATGTATAAATGCAGAGAGCTGAAGCCACTTTCATTTGTAGTTTTAAAACAACCTCTCAATACAAGTTTTCAAAATTAACTTCATTATTTATTTTTTCCATGAAACTTAGAAACAGGTCAAGTATCTACACACTTGACAATTCTGACCTCAGAAACCAAATTCTTGTTCCATTCATGTAAAATCACAAATCACAGGGCATGGGATGCTCTGGAGTTTTCATTTGTGTTGCATTTGTGGTGGAAACACAACTATGGCTGGAATTCTTTAATCCCTTAACTCTAGTTGGTTTGTTAAAATTCTGCAGCACCACTGCCGCTTATCCCGCTGCTGGCACACATTAAAAAAACAAAATGAACACATCCAGTCTAGCCAGACCATTTTTCTTGTCACTGTGGCCTTTTCCAGCTTTCAGTGCTTTAGAAAGTAAATTTCCCTGTCCTACAGTCTTGATCTATTAGTAGAAGAACAAGTTACACCAAGGTACAATTTACTTTGAATCAATAGGCTATAATTTAACTAGTTTGAATTTGTCAAGCAGTTACTTGACTACAAAATTATGACTATAAATATTTGGTTTTCTTATTGACACTCATGGTTTGTTCTTCCCTCTGTCTTGAGACTCCTAAAACATAAATTTGATTTTAAGATCAGTAACAGTGTCCACAGAGAGCAGTATAACTTTGCCATCTAGTGGTGATCGCATACTAAAGATGTCTTAGTGACAACTGACCTTATAGTCTGACACATTTTGGAAAACATTGTATTTCTTTCAGTGTATACTCCTATAATTAGAGAATAATAATTTGAATATGTTTATACCTGTTTGCACCCAATGAATTAGTTGTGTTACCATAGCAGGATAATGTGTCCATTTTCAGAAGGAAGAATGGATGCATAAAGGATGCGAACAATTTGATTAAGGCCATCTAAGTCAATGGCAAAGCCAAGGCTATTAGTGTTCTTTGCTTTCATACTCAGTCTTTGATGAGTCCTGGCTGCACAAGAGTTTCTTCTGATATGTATTTAGAGGTGAAAATCATCCTATCTTTGTTACCATCCTGACATCCTCTACTTTGTCAAATTATCACTTTATTGAGATCACACTGTATATTACAACATCCCCACATCAGGCCTTAACTGTTGATAGTAGGTAACAATTTCCAGCAATGTTTTTGCACACCACTCATGGTGTGATGAACAAATAGAGAACTGTCAGTTGCAGCCTAAATGATAAAATATCGGTATTTTCTGATGCAGAGCATAAAATCATAGCAGAGAATTAGAACAGGTTTTTGTAGTACAAGCAGCACATAGGTAAAGGAGGTGTCTAGTTTGGATTATAGTATAATTGGAAGTTTGTCTGTATTTCCAAATTCTGCACAGCAGTAAACTGCCCAGGCTGTCTTTGCTAGGCGACTTTACAAAGCAAGGTGAAAAATGGAGAACTAAAGTTAGGGGCGTGAGTCCCTTACACAGTCATTGAAAAGCAGTAGGCATTTCACTGGGTAGCTGGGATAAGCAATACACCTGCGTCTAGACTGGAGGGTGGAAATACTCCTTTGAGTCCCTCTGGGAGCCGTTACAGAGTTCACCAGAGCTTCCTTGCAGGTGACTTTCTCCTGGCAGATGTGGCAGGATCGTGATTTCTGCCTGGGTACTGATAAATTAGGGGGTCACAACCCAAGTAGGCAGTACACCTGAGCCTGGGAGCTCCTCAGTGTTTGTAGGCTCATTGTTTTAGATATGGCCAGAGAATGTCTGTGTTGATGATGACTGTTATTCTTACTGTAATCAAGTATATAGTCTCATGTCTCTTTTTCTTAAATACACTAATAGGTGCAGGATTATCAATATGTTGACTTGTGCTTTGCATACCTTGTCTTTAGAAAAGCTTTAATTGGTTTCTAGCAACAGTTTCTCCCCTCAGGAGTGAAGTATTTTTCATAGAATCATAGAATCATTTAGTTTGGAAAAGACCCTGAAGAGCATCGAATCCAACTGCAAAATGGCAATTCAGTATTATTCATTGACATGATTAAGTGATACAAATGTTGCCTGTCCAACGGCACGGTTATATAAAGAAACAATGGAGGGTGATCACCGCTGATGAGCAATTTACACTGATAAGTACTGATTTCTAGGAACCAGCTGCAGAAGAGAGTTGCAACAGCACATTCAGAAAATGTAAATGTACTTGAGAACTTCATATAATAGAACAGATTGAAGCAAAAAATTGCCTTGTGTTCCCTGTCCTGCCTCCTCTACTTTACTTGGATGTCATCTACTGTAATTTTTATTGAAATACTAATAGTGTTACCTAAAGCAGTTTTCAACACTACCACGTTGAAATGGTATTAGCACCTCCTAGTTGGCAGCAAAGCCAATATCCACTAAAACATTTCTTATAACACGGGGACTAGAAGATTTCATCTTGCAAGTGCCAGGAAATTTTTGCAAAATCTTCCTGTTGGTGCCACAAGTTCCCATGTTCCCTTGTAGCAACAGAAGTCAGTATGTCAGGGTCTCCAGTATAGAGGCAGAAGGCGGCAGAGAGGCTTATAACTCCAGGCCAAAAGCTGTCAGTTAAAATAGTCATGCAGAATACTGTCAGTACTACTATTCTCGTCCTTCTAATATGTGAAAGTGAACAGCTAGTACTGGAGGTGAAAAAGAGGAGCGTTTAACTTAATGTAAAATAAGCCCTGTGCATTCATCTTTATTAGGTATTCTCTTGGCAGAAATGCCCCATTAATTGATCTGTTCCTAATGATTCTTCACACTGTTGAATTGCTCTTCAGTTAAGTATGTCTACAGCGGTAAAGGATGTGTCCACACTTAAAAATCTGTAGTTACTGAATATCATTTTTTTTTCACTGAATGATCTGAAGGTGCCTGTTCTTTTGAGGTTTATGCCTTGGAAACTTCACTGTGAAAACACAAGCATCCAATTGCTTTTTTTGTCATTAGGATGTAAGAAAATACTTTAAACTAGGTTTGTGTTCAGTTTTAGCAAGATGCTTTCAAATTGGAAAATGTAAAAAGCCTAAGAAATTGGAGAATTAAATCTTACATGGCCATATATGCTTGTTGGCTTGTTCAGAATTCCAGATTTTCCTTTCTTTGACAGGTACCACAGATCGAAAGCATGAGATCAAAAAGGTACCTCCTGAAAGGCCAGAATGTCTTCCTAATCGAACAGAAGAAAAAGGTATGAAATGTGCTTTCCTGCCTGTTCTCTGCAGAGAGACAGGGGAAATGGAACCGATGTGCATCCTCATTTCCTAGTCTCTGTTTTCATTAAGTATATTGTTTGAATGTTTATTTCCTGCTCTGATAGGTCTTGATGATACACACTTTGGACAACTCCAAAACAACATTTTACATGTTACATACAACTCATTGTTGCTTTCGAACAGAATTCCGGGTATTGTACCAGTCCAGAGCTGTTAAGTGCTTGGAGCCTCAACTGAAGTCAAGGGGAGATATGCTCTCAATACATAAAATGCTGTCTAAAGCTCTGTGCTCAGTAAAACCCAGGTCCTTAATCAAGTAAGAGACCCCATATTAGTGTGCACTTTTTTCTTAACTTCTGTATGCCTTGGTTCTCTAGTTAAAAGCCAGGGTTGGTGGTTTTCCTGCACCACAGAGGGCTTTTGTGAAGATAGTCATTAATGCTTATGAATCACCCCATTATCATAGCCACAAAAGGCAAAGGCAAGCCTGTGAAGAAATGAAAAAATGTTGTCTTCAAAGCCAGGTTTGAACATCGCAAGAATGGGGCACAGTACCACACAGAGCAGTGACAAGCAAATTAAACATTTAATGGTTTCATTGTGTTCACTGTGTGTTCTGAATAGTTTGGGGAAAATAGTTACATTGATTCTTTAAATGAATATGATTCCAAGTTTCGTACATTTAAGTGGACCACTAGACTGTATAGACAAGTTTATTTATGGGATTTCTTAACTTTTAAGTATTCAAATTGCAGTCTTTTAAAAGGCATGTGTACACACATGTCTAAACGTATGACATGCAGTTATCGTTTAGTGCCAGCACGTTCAGACTTTGCACAAAGATCTCTTTCTGGATATATATGTCTTAGCGATCTGACAAGTGTTTTAGCATTTTGATCTACATATATTTACTTTTGGTTATGTGGCCTGTTTCTCATGGTTATCTTAACTGTAAAACCCTTTGCTTTCCAAATTTGGATTTACAAAGCCAGCTGTCAAAATAGCGCAGGAAGTTTAAATATATTACTATCCCAGGGTATAAATATCTGTAACTTCTCTAAATGTTGAAAAGAGGCCATAGGAGTCATGCCTACATTTCTGGAGTACTGGGGAGCAGCAGGAATTGTTTGGTGTGGCAGCAGGGGTGGCACAGGAACGTTTTTTACACTTTATGTTGGTAAGCTTCCTAGCCCATCGCTCATACATAGTTTAGATTCTCGGACGTTGATGCAGTATAAATTTTCATAGGAGCAAGTGTAAAAATTACACAATATTCTGGAAAAGCTTCAATGTTATAGAGGACCCAATGACTACATCAGCTGAAAGTGTACTGGAAAAGGATATATGCCTGTGAACAACAGTCGCTTACTGGACTATTCCAAATCTAATGTGGATTGTATTTCTGGTTATTTATCCATGATCCTTTCAGACAGAAACCTAGAACCCATTAAACACTACCGTGTAACACTCCTAATACTTCTTATGTGTATACAGAGGTGTTAACATTCACAACATACCATAGACAGTGTTGTCAAGGGAACTGGGATGTTGACATAGTAGGATACAAACAGCAAAACTTTGGTCCCTTGGAGAGTTTAGTCCTTTCTTTAAGAAGAATCAGGTTTCCTGTGGTGGGCCAAATGTGTTTACATGTGTGGTTTGTATTAAGAATTTAGAGAATATTATTTACAAGAGTTATTCATGTGTGTTGTACTTTACATACTTACAGGCATTCCATGTTTGACATTGGATATTAGTATTGTGGCACTTCCTAACTGTATATAATCTATTCTGCAAATGATCCAGTTTTTCATTGGCAAGGCGAAAAATTCAGCGTATCAGTTTATGCTTAAAAACCTAACTAAAAGGTCTGATTTTCAGAGGGGTTTACATCCTGCCAAACATTGCTAAATTTTAATGCTTCTATTTTCATTTAACTGGGTTCACTTGAAATACATCTTTTCCCCACCCCAGAAGTAGTATTTCTCTGCTCAAGAGATGTTAAGAATATCCAGCATAATTACTTTTGTGACCTTCTAACTTAATATTATTTCATATTAAAATTTGATAGAAGTTGTGCTTGTGGGGAATTGTTCTATATGGTATGTATTTTTTTTTTTGCCATTCTTATTTTTCACACTCAGAAATCAGTAAGTTACTAAAAAAATAGCATTCCCATTCAGATGGTGCACACACATTTCGGCCATGAGGAACTACAGGAGAACAATCAGGCAGGGCAAACAACTGATTTGTGGTAAACATGTTATTCCAAATAAAGAATCGTTTAGGATAGAAGTGGAAAGGAGATAAGCTTTTTCTTTGTGTACAGTGTATCTACAGTTGAAGATTCCTTGTTTAATTGTAGACTTGTGAGAGCAAATGAATTCCACTTAATAATATCCATATTCTGTTTTTCTGGAAATAATTGATTTAAAGAAAGATCAGAGAGAGAGCAAAAACAGTTAGACTTGCAGAAGCCTTCAGTTCCTGCTATACCTCCGAAGAAACCTCGGCCACCCAAAGCAAACTCTGTGAATAGACCTGGTACCTTGCCCCCAAGACGACCAGAAAGACCAGTTGTGCCTGTGACTCATACAAGGTATTGCTTTTCCTCTGTCCAGTGCTTTTGGGATTAGTGGAAAAAAAGATAAATTTAAAGAATTGAGGTTTTACAGGTAAAGTCATAGTTTATTTTACAGTGAACAGTATTTAAAGAACAAAGAGAAAAAAAAAATTAAAAAGAAAAGCCTTCTAGTCATCTGGCTGGATCATATCTCTCTTCTCAAGAATAACAAACTCTTCATTACTAGTTCATTTCTACTGATGAAGATGCTGTTACAGCAACATTGTAGTTTCCACTGCAGAATATGTGGGAAATATCTGCATCAGTATGTTGTGCTGATGTTGACTTTCTCAGTTTACCTCAAATTATTCCATCTTAACCAGGGCACTAAGTCAGTGCAAATGCTTGGATTTTACTGAGGAACAACAACATTAGACAATGCACATTTCAAATACTGTCAGCTTGGCTTAGTCTGTTTTCTTTGATAGTTTTTAGATCATTTTTTAGCAAAATACATGTGTCTTCATAGGATGTTCTTTGAGCTGGTGCCATTGCAGAATGCTCCTGTCAAGTATTTGTGCTCTAATGTTGGTTGTTACTCTATAGTTACATGATGCTCTTTATCAGAAGTGGTTACAGCCTTTGAGGACTTGCTAACATAACTCCTTTTAATCTCTGCTAGAGCCTGGAAAAACAGAGCTTGCAGAAATTAAAGGCCTCACCTGTAGGCCTAACAAAGTCTATATGGCTACATTAGTCATCAGCATCTGGGTTGTACACTATAGATTTCCTTTATACATAGTGTATAGAAATAGGTGATGACCAGAAAAAAACAATTGCCTAAAATGAGCAAGCTGCGCATTTTGGGAAAATACTAGAATATGAGCGTAGACATAATTTTACTATAGTTCTGTTAGAAAGATTAACAGCCATTGAACTACTGGAGTTCAAGTATACTAATGGTGAGTGAAATACCACAATGGAGTATAGGGTAGAGTGGAATAAAATAAAAATCCTAGACATCAGTTCCCCTCATTGCTCCACATACTGCTCATTAGAAAAAAAATCTTAGTGTGAAATTTGAGTCACATGTAATAAAATACCAGTTCCTGCCTTGTGCTGCTAGTTTCATCTTACTGAAGTGCTTGACTGTGCATCTCTGAGAACTTATCTTTTTGTCCAGGTGCTCCTGACACAGCTTCTTTTGGACTTCTTGGCTTTGAACATGCTTGCCCAGTTCTTCCAAAATGTAGTTCACACCTGCTGGTCACTTGGGCATGTTTGGAAAAGCAAGTATTTGCCCTGACCTTCAGATTTAGCTAAGTGATGTCTTCTTGACAAGACCAATACATACCCTAGTGTTCAGTTCACTGGCTAGACATGCAACAGGGTAGCTATTCTTTTGTTCTATCCTTTGCTTGGAATATTTTACACATATTATAAATATGTTAAACATTTAGTGTGTGGAGGGGTGTTTTATTACTCTTCTGTTTTCCTTTTTTCTAAGTACAAAATTGTATAAAGAAACCATGCATTTGTAAAGATATTTCAATTTTCATGTTAACAAAAGTGAAAGAGAGACTGAAACAGGAACTCTGTTACATTCTTAATTGTCCAAACTCTGCTATCTCTAGCACAGAAAAAATTGCTTCTTTCTTTTATTTGCTACCCTGAGAAAAAAAGTCTTCATTCTTTTATCTACTACCATTACATTTGAAAGAATTTTACATTAGTTAGATTAAAACTTAGAAGTAAAGATGATTTTTAAGGTGATGATGATGCATGTTGATGACCACAGTGCTAGCAGCTTCCCTACGAATTTCTTTATCAGCTAATTCAAATTAATGGGTTTGTCTCACAGCTCTAACCTGTAAGGGTGTCTTATAGAAAGAGGGCAGGAAGTTCACATAATGAAATAATCCATGGAATAGACTTTGAATTACTTGAATAATTAAGAAATGTGAACATTCAAATGGAAGCGGTTACTTCAATAAAGGTGTTTTGTTTTCAAACCAGTTCGGTTTAATAAGATGGTAAATATTTTTAAGACCTGCTAGTATCCATTTCCAGAATCTGAAAAACCTAAGGCAATTAGAATAAAAATTGAACCAGTAGAATTTTTGCTGATGTGTTGTGGTTTAACCCCAATGTGCAGCTCAGCCCAGCCAGCTACTCGCTCACTCTCCAACGGTGAGATGGATCCGAGTGAGAATCAGAAGGGCAAAAGAGGGAAGCCTTGTGGGTTGAAATAAATACAGTTAAATAGGTAAATCAAAGGCTGCAAGTGCAAACAAAGCAAAATAGGGAATTAATTCACTACTTCCCATCAGCAAGCAGGGGTTCAGCCATCTCCAAGAAAGCCGAGCTCCATCACCTATAGCGGTGACTTGTGAAGACAAATGCCATGACTCCGAACATCCCCCTCTTCCTCCTCCTTCCCCCAGCTCTATATGCTGACCATGACATCATATACTATGGAATATCCCTTTGGTCAGTTGGGGTCAGCTGTCCAGCTGTGTCCCCTCCAGCTTCTTGTGCACCCCCAGCCTACTTGCTGTCAGGGCAGCATGAGAAACAGAATGCCTTGACGCTGTGTAAGCACTGCTCAGCAATAATGAAAACACCCATGTTATCAACACTGCTTTCATCACGAATCTGAAACATAGATTTGTGATGCTGACTACTGTAAAGAAAATTAACTCTGTCTCAGTGCAAAGCAGCACATGATCCTAGTGAGAAACATTGCTGTACTTGTAAAGTGAGTCCCATGAGAATTCCATAGCAGCTGCTGAGCAGAAGAGAGGTTTTTTTTCTGTTCCGAGTAAGTGGCTTGCATCTTGTGCATCTTACTGACTTTTTGTGGTGATGATTGTTTTTCCATGTAAATGTAATTCTCCTTCCTTGGAGGTAGGTTAGGACTTCAAGGGCAATAAGAGAGATAAAAAATGATGTGGGACAGAGAATAGCTGTCAATTTGCTCCAAAGACTGAACAGCTCATTCAGACATGCCTGTGATTATACAGTTTACAGACGAATCAAGTCTCTGGTGTGGGCAAGACATAAAGACCTACAGAACGTACATTTTTACAATCAGTCTAAACCAGTCTGTGTCCATGCTGCTGCTAACAGGGGCAGCTTCCCTCTCTCACAGCCATTCCCGCAGCCTCCCTTCTCTTAACACCAGCATTTGTGCAGCTGTTCAGCCCTATGGGTCAGGGAGTTGCTCCAGATGGCAACTAATCAATTTGCAGTAGGATTTCTATTAGTGTGGGGTTTCTTATAGGCTGATCATCTGTCTGGTCAAGCTAACAATCTATCTGCATGGGCATGAGCCTCTGCTCAAAGGAGGCCCTGCGACCAAGAAGGGATGGCTCCACTCCTTTCACAGC
The DNA here is from genome assembly GCA_013400335.1 of Eurystomus gularis. Taxonomy (NCBI): domain Eukaryota; kingdom Metazoa; phylum Chordata; class Aves; order Coraciiformes; family Coraciidae; genus Eurystomus; species Eurystomus gularis. Next base: position 51,305 of record VZZY01018266.1, read on the forward strand.
TATGGATGTAGATTGGCATCATAGGCCTGTTGTTGATCCTTTTGACAATAGGGTTGGGGTTTTTTGGTGGGGTTTTTAATCATATATCTTGGTATCTTTTGTAGTATAATGGTAACTGTTGGGACTTTCAGCCCTAAATCACACCATCCTAAGAACCTTCTCCATAACTGTATTGGCACATTTCCTAGAGTGCTTTCAACTCACAGTGCTCTTAGTTTGCTAGGAAATATATCTGTGCAAAACAGGTTATGCAGACAGATTCTCATTGCCCTGTCAGCCAAGAAACTATGTTGCTTCTTACAGATTTGCAAATATATAAGGAATTTTTGAAAAAAAGTTAAAGACCAAAAGATAACAAAACTGACTAATCGTGTCACTTATGTTGTATCACCGGTTTGATTTAAATATAGTTCTGCTGTATAAAGTATCACAGCTCTTGACATTTGCCTATTCCATAGACAGTTCAGACAGACTAGATGATCTTGGTTCTTTGGACCCATGGAAACAGTATTCATAGTCTAATCTCATAAGCAACATACAAAAATGTGGTGGAGAAGCTGCATTTATGAGTGAATACTAGGAACAGCTGAAATGCACAATTCCAGCTTGAGATTCTTTCTCTTGCTGCAGTATTGTAGATAGTCCATCACTATAGTTTATGTAAGCCAATCAATTAAAAAAACTTACAAATACGATGTTGAATCATGTCCCTTTGCCCTTAGCTTTCCTTCATGTTGAGATGCTGTGAACATCTGAAGAATTATTCAGGACGCTACAGTGTCTAAAATAGGCTTTTTTGACAGGTGTTAAGGAGAAATGAGATAAGGTTAATCCATACAGCATGTCTACTTACTGGAGATTACTGGAGATTGCTCACTCTGACACATATTACTCTGGTGCTACAAAGGAAGAATATTTCACTCTGTCATTATTAATTGCAAGTTAGCTATCAATTTATTGTAACCCACACAAAATCTCCAATAAAATATTTCCTCTTCTTGATCCAAATGCAGGAGTGATAGTCCAAAAGTGGACTTAGTGGGCAGTACAGTATCCAGCACTCTAGAGAAAGACTCCTCTGAAAGAAGCAATGACATTGGTAAGTTATAGTGCTTTTTATAGTTTGCCTAAGAAATTTATGGTGTAAATTTCTGCTTTTTAGTGAGTTTGTTATGTTTCAACAGGCAGATTGAGAATTTGGCCATGAATGTGAGTGCACTTATATCAAATTTTAACTGCAGGATTAAAGGATCATTTCTGCCTTACTTTAAAAAGTTTTGTTAGCGTTTTCTGTTTTAAAAAAACATTAAAAAGGAAACATGAAATGGTGAGCTATTTTGAATAGGAGGGCGTTTGTTATTTCTGTTTAAAAGTCTGAAACAAGTGAGAAAGCCAACAATAATAAGTCATACTTGTTCAACAGATGTAATATTAGTGCCGCAATATTTTTAATGCTGCAAAAGACTGTGGGTTTGGTGCAGTTAGTAATCTTTACACTTTCCAATACAAAAGAATAGAGACTAAATTGAGGCCAATTTGAATAAATTTTACTGAAAGCACCGATTAAAGAAGTCTATATTTCTCTTATTTGTGTTCCTACAACACAAACAGGTTAATCAGGAAATCACCTGGAAAGGAGTTATTTGGGTTATTTTTCCTGTCTTCTCTCGCCTTCCTTCCTTCTCAAGTTCTGCAGTGCAGGAGAGATGTTTGCTGGGGTGGGTGCCGCAGTAAGTGGCACTTGGAAAGCGAGGTGCTCTGACTCTTGTCCCAGGGCTATAAGGGAAAGCCGCGACAGCCATCTTCTACCTCTGCTTAGAAATCTGCTGGTGGCAGCTGCTGCTGTCGCTCTCCTCCACAGTCACAGCTGTGCCCTGAGACCTGTTTTTGTGAAAGGCAGGACCAAGGTGGCCTGAATGTGTAAGCATTGCTACCTTTCGCTGGCGGCATTAAATGTTATTTCAGTGTGGTTTCTACTCAGGCTGCTTTATTAGTAAAACATTTCTGTAAAATAGTATACTTTCAACAGCCAAACCTGCCTTTTCTTTGGACTCGAAAGCAAAGCTTTTTAAGTCATAGATGGATTTTAACTGCAATGTAACAATAAAATGCTAAATTGATTTCAAATAGGTTTATGAGCTTTTCAGCATCTGTATGTCTGCTTTTTTTTTTTTTTAACCTTCTGCTGCTGCTGTGGTTTATGATAGTAGCATTCTTCTGGAGAAGCAAGTAGTATGTTTTTTCTGGGTTTTCATTTGGGATAAACATGGCAAGTTAGAAGCTTGTGATAAATTGCATGAAAGTTTTTATTATAGAGATTAATATAAAGGAGTGGTATGGAAATGCAGTCAAATTCTACCATTTAGCATTTGTTACTCACGTTGAAAACTTTGCTTCAAAGCATGTAAGCTTTTGCTTACTTGAAAGAGAAAGCAAATAGCTTATAGTAGTCCGATTGAAATGAACTTTTTTAACCCTTGTGCTTGATTCCTTGGAATCACTATCAGGATAAAAGCTTGGAGTGTTTTGTCTTTTTCTGGATGTTTTTTTAACAACCTATAAAAGGCTGGGTAGGAAATTTGGTTTATAATGATTTTTGTTCATTTCCAGAACTTAGGTAGGGGGTTTTGTCTTCTTTTTTTCTTTTTTAATGCAGAATAGGAGTCAACAAGAGTCCGTAAACCAAACCACATACATGACATATTGCAAAGGGTTTAGCTGATGACCTCCTGTTACCACTAACAAGGGGCACCTATTGAGCCCAAGGATAAAATAGTGTGAATACTTAGATAAGTATAACTTGATAGGGTCAAACCAGAATGGCATTTACAAGGGCGAGTCATGTCAGTCTAGCCTGTTAGAGAACTCATTAAAAGAAAAAGATAAATAAAATATTATTTTGGAATGAAAGTGGACCCAAAGAGCATAACTGATATGAATTTTCAGGAGTGTTTTGACAGCTCATGTGAAATATTGTTAAAGAAATAAACTGTTTTTAAGAGAGTGTAGAGCAATAAATTAAAACTTAGTAAGCCAAACCAGTTCACAGTGGATTAATGTCTTTTCCTATGAGGAGAGCTTTGGAGTTCAAGACAGTTTATGGGGCAGTGTAATTGGAAAAATTTATGGTAAATATGTTAGATTTTTTTAGTTATTTACAGAGAGAACAATGAGTTGGAGAAATCTTGTGGCTAAATGAGTTATTGGTAAAAATTAAGGATGAGTGAGTAGAGATGTTCCAGTGTATTCCAAAACTCTTGATGGATCGGACAGTATAAGTCCAGATAATATTCAACTGTTTTATGTGTTACCAGTTGCCCTAGTCTCATGTACTCTGTGGGGAGGACAGCCTCAGCTTCTCTGAGGTTCTTCCTTCCCATCAAAATGGATCTGATTAAATCTAGTCATTTGATGTCTTTTCAGTAATCCAGATTTACACCATGAATTAGAGTGGACCTATGTGACAGACAAGGTGGGGCTTAGCAGTAGCCTTTGAAGAAAATGGAAGTTAAATGGCCTTTGCAGCAGCTCAGTGTATGGCCATTCTGGTTACTGAGCTCCTCTTTATTCCTCCATTAGCCCCAGCACTTGGAGCTCTCAGGGAGGACAGAGGAAAAAACAGCAGTTTGTTGCAAGTTGCCTCACCCTCTCTCATGCTAATGCTAAGTGCCGATGGTGAATTACGGACTGAAAATGAATGCTGCATCACTCTCCTGGCTTTTTTGCACTAGCAATTTTGAGCTGGATAAGGGCTGTCACTTTCTCAGTCCAGAAAAGAAGCCAGTCTGAAGCTCCTGTTCTTTCATTCACAGCAGAGACATCTACAAAAGCACTGGAGATACAGTCTTGGTTATAAAAGCAAACCATACTAAAGCTGGATGGAGAGCAGTTTTCCATTCTGTGCAACTTTTTTAAGGATTTCTAAGTTGGTTCCTTTTCTTTATCATGATAAGACCAAAACATTTATGGCAAGGGAGGAGAAGGCACACGGTCCTTCCATATGCCATCTCGCAAAACCCAAACAAATTATCAGCAACAACCAAATCATCAATTCCATCAGCAATTGAGAAGCAATATGCAGAGAGAAATTGGGGAAGCCAGCTGCAAAACATGTATTCCGTCTAGGTCCCGTATTCTGGACCTAGATTTTGCTTGTTTTGGAAATGACATTTTTCTATTTATTTTCTATGTAATATTCCACCAATGTTGCCTACCCAGAAAACACCACACCTTTAGTAACAGCTTTAAAAACGTTCTCACTCAGCTTCACTGATCAGGAAAGTCACAAATGCTTGAGCAATGCTGAGGTGATGTGTAGTGCTGTGCATAACATTCTGTCAGTTGCATATATAAAAAGTTATTTTTATGTAGATGTTAGCGCATGGCTTGATTTCACTAGCATGTTCTGCAGGGTTGTGACTTGACATTTGAATTTCTTGGTGATGATAATACAGCACTGATTACAATTTTGCAATCTATATTGACAAGCAAGTCCTGTTCAGCAACATCACTGCTGATTGTAGATATAATGGCAGCTATTACTACTGGTGTTCACGCCTTTGCTTCTTTCCACAATCCTTACAAAATCATTGGAAAACTAGCCTTCAGGATATATTATTTAAGAAGAACTGTTCCCCATTCCTCCTCACTTGTTTTCTCTTTCCCTGTTTTCAGTGATGCCTTTACTTTCCTTTCCACACATCTTTCATCCAACTTTTCCTATTTACATCTCTTTGCCATGGGTAACTCTTCTTCATTGCATGAGGGTAAGGCTTTTTTTTTTTCATTTCTTTTCTGTCCTGTCTTTGCTTTAGTTGACAATGCATAACAAACAGATACAAAAAGAAGTATTTTGTAGAACACCTTATGTATACATGGATATTACAGATTTTTTTTTAATCAGAAGTTGCAATTGAGTGTACTGTGAAAGAAAATCACCATAGCATTGAAATGAGAAATCATTATCATTTATTTTATTGCACCATAAGAAATTTCATGACGTAAGTGATGTACAGTTTGCATGCGCTATTCATCAATGCTGTGGTTTCATTAACGTGTTCTTACAGATGGCATTGTCACAAAGTTTAATGTGATGTCCTTATATGTTACGAAATAAAAATATTTATCAACATGCTAGGATGGTTCTCTAGTCTGAAAGAGAAATAAGAAAAACAACAAGAGAAAACACATAAATTTTAAGAACACTGGCTCTCAGCACAAAGTGCGTGGTCATGTCACCCAAGACTTTGCTTGGGTGCAACCAGACCCAGTATTGCTGTGGTTAAATCACAGTAGTTACATCTGTTGTAAAGTCTCATGTACCGACAACTGTTGTGGATTGACAGTGGCTTTTTGAGCTTGGTTTAAAATGCTTCTAAAGCAACCTAAGCTACACTGAAAGTAAGCCCTCCCAACTCTTCCCAACAGGAGCGTAGTTCTTCTGTGGAATTACATTGATTTCAACAGCTTAAATTCATGTGTTTCTGCGTAACTTGACTCTTTTTTTTGGTTACATGTTTCTTTTTAATTGCACAAAGAATTGTTTTGCCTGAAGGCCAGTGCAATGACAGAACCATCTAGCGCATATAATACCTTAGTGGATCAGACACTAATGCTTCCAGAAAATTACTGAATTATTCTAATTAATTATTGGTATTGAGTTATTTCTGCAAGTCAGGATTAATTCTAAATCTTTTAACTCTATATACACACATTTTGGAATCCTGCAATCCTTAAACAAGTCTTGTCTCTTCAAAATGGGCTTGCTTTGAAATCATCTAACACTTAAAATCATAAGGATTTAAGCTAAGTGACTTAGATAATCAGACCACAAAGAAATAAAAATAATATATCTACCGTGGAAATGCTTAGTTAATCCACATAAGAAGCAGTTTCTGGGCTTTGCAAAAGGACTGAGTTGCACAGGCGCTTCGCACACAGAGCCAAGTGGAATCATCTTTCCAATATTTTTCCTAGCTCTTTACACATTGTGCATAGTATTAATGAAAGCAGTTAATAGTCTTAATCAGTGCTAACGTAAGGCACATACGCTTCCATTGATTCCTGCTGAAACTTATAATGTTGGTAGAAATTTTCTTAAGAGATTCCCTGAAAGCTGGTTAATGTGAGTCCATTTTTCAGCATTTCTTCAGACTTTAATCTTCAGAGCATTTGCTGGTAGATCATGGGAGTGCTGGCCAAATCCATGTTATTAGCTGTACTCTTTTTCTGTTCCTCCCTCCAAGGCTGGTGCTAACTTGCCGGGCATGGTAGTTAAAAATACCCTACTTGAAAATATCTAGTAAACAAAGAAATTTTAAAATCTTCAGTATATCATGTGTCCTTGAGCTGCGTTTGCAGTTATTCTAGAGCTGTAATGTGCTTATATTTGTTAGGAGAAGTGATTGCTGTGCCTCTGACTGGAAGAAAAAGTGATCTAATAAGGTTTGGCCCACACTAGGGAAAAAGATGGAGAGTATTTCCAGTAAAAGGTTGTAGAATGGAGCAGGTCTGTCTTTAAATCACAGGCTGTTACAGTGTGAGATATTATAATGATTTTGCCTGAAGACACAGAGTAAAAGCTGGAAAAAAGAAAATGCTGGTAAATATAAGGATTGAAGGACAAAGTGTGACTCCTATAATGAAGACCTAAATCTGCCTAAACCATTTATTTCTTCATGTGCTGCTGTTCATGCTCATTTTAATAGAGCAAAGCAAAGGAGCAGAACTACCCAACTGGGTTAAGTTGTAATATTTATGTCAGTGAAACAAAATCACCCATAAACAATTTGTGAATTGTAAATATTGTAATCAGGGATATGTTAATGGTCCATTACATAAATGAATTAGGTCTCTTGCCCCAGAGGGTCCATAAAAAGGCAGTAAACCAGAAATTTAAATCGTTCTCCGTGTGTATCAAGTTGAGGTGCCTGAAAACAGCATATCCATTTCTTCTAGCTCAGTTTTCTTGACCTTTCCTTTCTTTCTTGGCATCTTCTGAATTGTTAAAAATAAAATCCTTATGAGGGCACTGGCAGGTGTTTAGCAGAACTCATTATGGCAGCTTTCTACATTCAGCTATTAAAGCGATAAAAGTCAGGATTGAAATGGGAAAAGATGATTGTATACTTTAGGAAAGGTGACTGACCAGTGACTGTCCTGGAAAGCCAGGTGAGCTAAGCTCTTTCCCTCCAAAGCAAAGAACTGTGTGGCCAGGCCTCCCCAGCACATCACTGTTACACCCCCGAACATAGTAACCCTGCATACAGCCAGGGAGCCCTCCTGCTCGAGGTACATTACCCAAATCTTTAAAAATAGCCTACATTTCATTATGGGTGATATTCTGCTACCCTGACCCTGGCTGGGAGCATGGCTGTATTCCTTGAAGTGTACAATGCTGTTCAGCATGGAGAGAGTAGCAGAATATGGGCAATTGAAGTAGATAAAATACTTGTGGTCTTCTGAAAATTCCAGCAATATTTGGATTATTGTTTGAGTTATGTTTTAATTAACGCTATATATTGAATTGACATTAATGAAAAATACTTAATCTGCAGTATCTCTGTCTCCATTGATATCTTTCAGGATTATTGTATCTAAAGTCAGTATACGTACAATTTCACAAGCCTCTTGTCAATCTTTTAAATATATGGAAGATGATTATGAAATGACATCTATCTCCGTGGCTTTTGTGACATTATCTTCTTCAAATGAATTGCATGCCACATTTGCCTCATTTCTTCCAGCCCTGATGTATTTCCGTTCTATGAAACCTTGCCGTTAGCATTCTGAACGTCTTGATTCTGCTATTATCCATCACTTTCCATTTCCATTTTCTCAAGGTGAAATCTCTCTGCTAATTCATAAAGCTTTCTCTCTTCATTATGTATAAATGACTTTACCTGAAGACTAAAAAACCCAAATATAAGATAAAGATAAAGCCTAGGCACGTTTTATGCCAGAATAGTAAATGTAGGGGAAAAAAGGGGGAAGGAAGGAAGCATAACAATTAAACTTCTTATTTCTGGGTTTGGGGGTTGAGGGTGGGCGGGTAGCAGGGATTGAAGGTTATTTCCCAGAAAGGTACAAGTCTAATGAGCTGAGAACTTTTTTTTACATAATTGCTTTCTTGGATCTGGACACCATCATCGTACTTTAAATAACCATGTCACCAAATGAACATAGAAATGGGGGAAAATGTCCTATTCTTAACTATCTTGGAAGGATATCAGGGAGTAATTCTTGCACAGCTAACATTTTTCATATTCATGAAATATGTTTGCTCAGTAAGCCAGACATTTTATTATGTGTACTACAGTAGTATATTAGAATTGCTCTGATGTCTTTCTTCCCATCTCATGAATTCCTTCCTGAACTACCAGTTTAATCAGTGAGACAGTAATAATGATGAATGCATCTGTTTATTTGTAGAACAGGTGTCAACTATTTTTTCATTAGGGACTGGCACTGTTAATTTATGGGTGCCCTCTATGCTCTATGTGTTCAATAGAACCTTCTTTACATTTGTTATTACTAGACATAGAGAAAGCTGGACCAGTGCAGAGTTCAGGTCTGTTGGATGCTGATGCTGCCTTACTGGCAATTAACATGGCTGTGAACACAGTAGACTGGACTTTCTTTTTAATGGCATTCCATTTGGTCCAGCTCAGGAATATTTTACATTTTGCTTAGTATGTGAATTTAAGCTCCCAATTTCTCATTGCTACAGAAGCGCAAACTAAAATCAAATCTCTGCATTTAATGACTTCAGTGAGTATATTCACACCTACAGAACCTTGCTTTCCATCAGCAAAAAATAATCAACTGGTATGAGTGAATTCATTACTCAGTCTACGGTATAGATGGCAGTAAGGCAGAGGTCTCTTCAATGGTTTTGTTCTTCATTTTACTAGTTACCAGTTTACAAGATGACAATTTTCCTGAATTAATACCTCATACGAGGTGACCATGGAAGGTGGTGATAACCCTGTGGATTTGGGAGCGAGAACCACATCTAAATAAGGAGAACAAACAGGGGGGGATAAAGGGCATATGGAAGTACTGGAAATGAATTTACTATTTTAGCATTGTACCAAGTGTTGTCCCTACACTTAAATAGAATTTCATTTATAGTATCAGCTGAATGGCTGTGATTTCACTAGTTTGGCAGCAGATCCTACCTGCGGAGCCTTTCCACTCTGCTCTTTTTTAAAAATTCAATTTAAGTATAGGCTGCATTAGTTTCTTTTTCTAGCTATCAGAAATGCATTCAGAAGTGGAAAAAATGAAGAATGCCCAGTATTCCTTGATAATAGAAGCTTTACACAGAAATGTTCATATTTCAAGATATTCACAAAATGTGTGGAGCAGATTTTATCTGCAAGTGCTCATGGGTGTCAAGGACACATTCATACACTCTTTTTATATCAATACATTTTACAATTTAAACATCAGTATTTGGCTGTTCTGATCAAACGGAACTCTGGGTGATTACTAGTTTATTTAAGCCAAAGAAACACATTTAATTAATGCCTTTAGTATTTTTTTCACTGATAGTTTTGCATATTAGTGTAGATACTTATCTTTTGTAAAACCAGAGAAAAGGACAATGCCACTTACTGTAGAAGCGGCAACAGAGAGAGAGGGAAGTCACGGCATGGGGCCTTCCTAGGCTGCAGGATAACCTCAGCCAGTTTGCTACCCCCAAAACAGTAGTCTGCTCTTACTCTCAGTTTTAGCAGCTTGTCTTAGTCCTCTGGACTTGATCCTGATCCTTCCTTCAGCATGGGTATTTGTGTGGCTGGGCATGTGCTATTGGAAAATGAGCTGGATTAAAACTAGCTCAGGAAAAATAATAGTAAAAGCAGTTAAGTGGGAAAGAGTGTCTGGGGCAAGACTTGCTTCAGCCTCTATTTGTACTCATGTATGTGAGCTTCATATGTTTATAGAGGAGTGTATATTTTTGATGGCAATATATCCTTGCTGTGCAATTTAAAAAAGTAACACAGTGGTGAAAATGAAGACAACATATTAAAATATATCACTGGTTTGCTGTGCTCTTAAGTCATTTAGCTTTCTGATGTGCCAGCTTCCAACTGCATATTACTGGAAACCAGCTCTTCCATTTGCTTTTTTTTTTTTCCCAGAAAATAATTTTTTACTTCCATTTCTCCTCTCCTGAAACCCTGAAGTTCTGTAGGACTCCAGATAAGTTTTGTGCAGTCTGCTTATGTTAGCTCATTTGTATTTTAAAAGCTCCGTAGCCTCAAGTGATATGTTGGGTAGAGTTGAGGTTTTGGATTTCCAAATTCCCATTGTGAATTGACTTTGTGACCTACCTGTGGACACAGGTTGCAACACGTCAATAAAAAAGCAATGAGAGAAATACCGGGTAGAGGACAGTAGGGTCACTGGTTATATATAGGAAGAGTTGCTCCAAAAATAGACTAGTATTTGGAGGTGAATAACCTTAGGCTATTTCAGGGTGATTGAAAGAAGTCTCTGTTTTTCTTCGTTTTTTATCTCCCAGAGGTAGAAGAATATTGCTGAATAAGGAATGTCTGATCCCATTTATGTCCTAGCTGCCAAATCATGAGTACTTGGAATCAGTTTAAGTGTCCTTCAGTGCATATGTTTTATTGCGCAGGCCCATCAATTCATTTATTTTTCCATTGTGTCATTTTGTACGATGGCTGTATTGCAGCAACAAAGCTGGATCTTCAGAGATTAATTGCTCTATAATAGTTCTTATAATTAAGTGCCCAATATATATAACTATTAACTTAACAGCTATTTCTTCCTACATGTGAGCAATGAAAAATAGTCTCTGAATAATCAGTATCATTCCAGTATTTGATTCATGTCTGAATGTAATTTTACAGAATTTTGATTTATCTTGCCTAAAGTACCTCTTGTATGTTTTCTAACTCATTTCTGCTTAACATATGCAGTAGGGCATTTTGAAATGGAGGTGAGTGAAACTGATATAACCCATAAAAATAGATGAATGGTGTTAAGCCGTTTGATTCAGGCATGTAATCATGAGCTGCAGTATTCCTTCAGTCTTGAGGTGGTTCTTTCTCGTAAACATGCTACCATGTGGCTGGGTTCAGTAAACACTTCCCCGGTGTGTTTCACTAACTGTAACACTTGATACTGCATTTGAGCAGAACTGTTTTTCCTGGGCTTTGTTGGACCTTGTTGGAGTTTTTACTTACCATGACGTCTGGATTACTGGAGGGAGATTATCCTGTCACATATAGCTACTGGAAACTATGCTGCCTTCAGCTGTAGGTGGCTGAGAACCTGCAGATCACTTCCAGCTCAATCATTCTCATTCTGTGCTCCCCTAAATGATTGCTGGAGATGCAGTACTGGCAGTGTGGTTCTTGAGACAATGTGTGTACTGTCTTATGTCTCCAGTTATTCAGGAGAAAAATTACTAACCCCTTTAATAGCAAGATGGAAAATTTGAAACTGTTGATTCCATGCTGTAGAAGTCATGTTATCATTTAGCTTTCACTATGCTGAAAACAAAGCCAAAGACTCCTCTACACGTTCTCCCTCTGCTTTATTGTGTTTGAGATGGAAGGGTAATTGTGCTTGGCATAGGTAACTGGATTACAGCGGCCTTTGACTTCCAGGTTTTTTAGTGCCACCATGGTGGCAAAACATGTGCAGAATACTGTGACACAATGGGGAAAATGGGATTTGATTTCTTTGAAGTTAAAAAATAATCGTGATTCTTTCCCTTTGCGGGCAATTACCAGAAAACCAAATCAATTCTGTTTTATTTTTAAGACTTGGAAGGTTTTGACTCTGTAATACCAATTGCTGAGAAGCTTAATCATCCAACTACAACCAGACCAAAAGCTACTGGCAGGCGACCACCCTCCCAGTCTCTCACGTCTGTAAGTTAATTTTCCTTTCTTTTAAAAAGATTTTTTTCTGATTTTTTTACCCCCCCTCCTATTTGTGTTCCCTACGTTCTACTACGTGTTGTGTTCTACTACGTTTACACAGCCGTCCCTTCACACGTCCAGTGAGGCAGAGAGGTGCAGCTCAGGAAAATCAGTGTCAAAAGGCTGCCAGTATTATGAATACTGATGTTTAAAACATTCCCTCCCTTGTAAGATTTGTACCCCTTTATTTGGGTGTTGCCAAGTATTTCTTGCCAGCCATGATTGAGGCCAGAAAAAGCCTTCATAAAATTCTTTGGAATAAATGAATTTGTGCTAAGTATTAAGGATTTGGAAAGTGTTTCCCAAAAGAAGCATTTCCCTTGGTTTCTCTAGGACAATTAACAGATTTTGAGGACAATTAGACAATTTCAGCCTTCAACAGCTCTCCTAGAGCCATCGTGTTTCTTCTGCTTAAGCTCATGATTGTAAATGTAAGGGTGCTTTAAATTTTACTCTCTAATAGGTATCTTTAGACACATTCATCTCATAAACCATACTTTGGAAACCACTTCTTAGTTTTTCAGTGTCATTTTCTTTGGGGTTTGGGGCTTGTTCATTCGTATGCTTTTTTTGCATTCTGGAATATCAGAATGAGAGCAACTACTGATGGTTACCCATGTTCATGTTGCTCAAGAAAAATAAAGTGGAGGGAAACAAAAAGGGCTATTGTGAAACTAAAAGACCACAAAAAAAGAAAGCTTTCACAATCAACTATGTACATAAATATAGAAAGAATAAAGGACAAGGAAAAATATTTTTCTTCCTGTCAGTTCTATGGGGAAAGGAACACGGGGTGGAAAGAACCTTCCCTGTTTGCACCTTCACAAAGGGTCCATGCACCAGGCAGCCCTGCAGTGCCAGCAGCGTGCACGGACAGCACCACGGGTCCTCTGCAGAGCTGCAAAGTGAGACCTGCACTGAGCAAAGCCATGGCAGAGCTGGCATCCCCACAGCATGGTGCTCAGCATCCTAGCAAACTCCTCTTGAGGACAGGAGGGTGCTTTCATGTTACGATATAACGCAGTGCAAAGATTTAAATTCATGTTGAATTCAACTCTTAAGTATATCTTATTTCATGAATGCTTTGAAAGCAGTCTAGCCCTGAAAATAAGGTGTGGAAAAAGAGGAAAGCGAGGAAGGAGAGTCCTGATTTTAAGTATTGTTACTTTGAAAATGATAACTAAAAAAAAAAGTCATCACGTATGTGTTTTTCTTCTTCCTTTTTTAAATCCTTGTACAACAAAAATACCTGTTTTTTTTTTTTCTCTCTCTCTTGTGGTGTGTGTGTTTGCCTATATAGTCATCCCTTTCAAGCCCCGACTTCTTTGACTCACCAAGTCCTGAAGATGAGAAGGAGGAACACCTTTCCGTTACTCACAAAGCTATTGAAGTATCAAGAAAATCAAGAACTGTTACAATATCACAAGTAAGTTAATTGCAATGCCTCTGCTTAACCTTATTGCATGCATCTTCATTTAAAAAAAATATTCAAATATTTATTTTTAAAATTTATTTCAACAGTCACCTGGTAACTAGTCCTTTAAAGAAACTTAAAATAGTGAAGGTTTGTAAAGATTGTTCTGTGTTTGAAATGCAAGTCTAAAGTGAGTTACTCTGTTAAAATGTCTCTATAACTATACTGTAAAAAAAAATCCTTTTCATGTAAATACATTTCACGGACTCAAGAGAAGCTAGGGAAATAAATTTTCAAAGGCCTTTTTTTTGCAGCTGCAAATTTAGTTTACATTAGAAGAGTATGTAAGCAGAGAAGATACAACTTTTGACCCACTCTAATAGTATGTGAGTTCATATTTGCAAGTATAATCACTTTTTATACAGCCATAATGGTATTTATTTTATAGGCTTTTGCTGTTCTTACTGTATGTTGATAGAAAACGGTAGGATAATTGAACAGGAGTGTGTAGATCAGACTTTAGAGGTTGGAGCTATTTTTTAGTACATAAGGATACCTTTAATAATACAAATATTATATCCTAGTAGTATAACAAAAGTATTTGAAAATGAAGTCTTGCACCTGGGTGATCAAGTTACAAGGATAATGTTTTGCTTTATAGCTCCCTCTGCTGGGAGCACTTGCATCAAGGAATACTCTTGGGCCAACCTCTGTAAATTATGTGCTGGTATGTCAAGACGTAGATGTTGTTCCTGTAAAACAAGACAACTGCTGTCAGAAAGCAGCTGCTTGAGGCTTTAATGCTGATAGCCAGTTAAGCTCTGGAATAACGTGTTTAGTGTGGCTGATTCCAGTTGCATCTTGCTCACTCACTCCAGGTTTGAACTCACCCCAACATCTCTTTTCAGTCTAAAGGAAATCTACGGATACAAGGGTGATTATCCATGAAAGATCCATTTATAGGTAAACATTACTCACATGCACACGTATATATATAAAGTGTTAAAAGAATAATATTACTAAAGCCATGAAGTCAAGCATTCGAGCAACTGGAGTGATTCAGCTTTCTTGTGATTATAACACTATCTTTATTTTGATGGTCACACTGGGTCGTCTACAGAACACTTTTTTTTAATGCAGTGTTTGCCCAGGACAGGTTCTGTGCTCAGTCATGCTTGTGTAGTGTGGAAGACTGTTTTTTGCAGAACTTGGTGGATCCTGCTCTTCCCTCCCCATCACACTTTCTCCTAATTTTCATCTGACCACTAACTTTTCTCTCAGTTACTTTGTCCAGCTGATGTCACTGCCTCTGTTCCCAAGTCCTCACTTACAATGTGTCTTTCTGTTTCCATACCATTTTTTTTCAATGTCTTATCTTATTTGCCATTCGACTTCAATATTTCAATTTGAGGGTTAAAACTAGTTGATCTTTAAGGACCCTTCCAACCCAAACCATTCTATGATTCTCTTTTCCAAAGATAGAGTTGGAGGGTTGCCTAGTGCTTTTTCTTTCTCTTGGCCAAATTAGATTTTCAGATACTCCTGATATCCTCCTAGAAGATGTGCTAAGGCACATGGAGGACAGGGAGGTGATTCAAGAGAGTCAGCATGGATTTACTAGGGGCAAGTCCTGCCTGACCAGCCTAGTGGCTTTCTACAATGGAATGACTGCATCAGTGGACAAGGGAAGAGCTATGGATGTCATCTGTCTGGAATTCTCCAAGGCCTTCAACACGGTCCCCCACAACATCCTTCGCTAGAAGTTGGAGAAATACAGGTTTGATGGGTGGACTGTTCAGTGGATAAGAAATTGGCTGAATGGTCGCATCCAGAGAGTAGCGGTCAATGGCTCGATGTCCAGATGGAAAAAGGTGACAAGTGGTGTCCCTCAGGGGTCCATACTGGGACCAGTGTTGTTTAACATCTTCATTAATGATACTGAGAGTGGCATTGAGGGTGTCGCGGTCGGGCGCCCAGA
>VZZY01018268.1:0-36399 GCA_013400335.1 Eurystomus gularis
ACTGCCAGCCACAACACTCCTGTTTTAGTGCAATACTCATCTTAAGCCAACCTTACCTACAAACATTTTTAAGGCCCGTAAGTGTTATCCTGTACCAACATTACTAACGTTTTAAATTAATGTAAAACTTCAAAATTATTATTCTCCTTAGGCTTTCTACATGGTACTTGGCTTTCAGATCTTGTGATTCTCAGGCAGAGTGTGTTACTTTCACCACCAAGAATCCTCTTAGCCGTAACGACTAAAAGGAAGAAGGGATTTTCAAAGATGCTGAGCAAAAACTCCTGCCACTGAAGCCAGCTAGAGTCACAAGGGTCTGAAACCTTTGCTACTGAAATCCTACTCTACTGAAAACCAGACCTGCACTAAAAAAAAAAAAACAAAACCCTAAAACAAAGCCCCAAACAAACAAACAGACATAAGCTTGAGCGAACAATTCAGTCCTTAAATTTTCTCACTTTTCTTTCTAGAGAAACTATTTTCTTCGTTTTACCTAGCAGAAGCTTTACAATTGCAACAGAGAGAAATAAAATACCACATTGTTCAAAACAAATGATAACATTTCATTTGGCAACAACCCAAATTCCCTTGGTCACAAAATGATATTAACTTGGGGAAACACAATACAAGCTTGTGTTTGAAATAACTACAAGGGCACTGTAAATAAAAATGTATTTCTTTTCAGCCATTTAGCATCACTGGTTTACTTTTGCCCTTTAGAAGACAAGTCTACATGACAGATGACAATACTGCATCTATTATTTCTTGAAAGAACATTTAATTAATTACAAAACTTAAGCAGTGTAAAAAGAAACATAATCCTCCTAAACCGAGGGGACTTTCCACTTCCAATATGCTTAGCGGGAGCATGATCAAGCTCATGCCATTCTTCTCTGAATTTCAGTGCAAAGAAAACAATGCCACGAAACCAATATCATTCGTTGCTCTTAGCAGCACAAAAAAGTTCATGAAAAATAAAAGACAATACTAGAAAAGGAAATAGAGCACTCTAGTCTCCTATTTCAGCCACAATAATGGAGACAGTATGAGTATAATAAAGATTGCTTTCATAGCAGTTTTGACAAGAGAAGCAGGTTTCTGTAAGAGCACACCGTTATTTGCTGTTTTCTTTTCACTTGTGTTCTTTATGTTTGTTACACACTTGATAAAAATGGCCCAGGAATCACTTACACCAATTGCCAACGCTCAAAACAAGAAAGGACAAGTTTCTGTAAAAGTTTTGAGTGTTCCCAGAAAATGGGCTGCAAGCTGCAGAGACACTGATAAGATAATCTCCTTAGAATAAAGTCTTCATTTAGATGAAGGGGTAAGGTTTTTCTCACTGCAATACAGGTAAGATCAATAAAAACAACTGCTGTTGCATAACAGATCATTTTACACCAGTGCTGCCGCTTTACCCCCCACCTAAAGAAGAGCCCGCTCTATGAGATGCCTCCCTCATTTTTAAACATATTTTCCCATCCCTGCAACTCCTACCACCACAGGGTTATTCCAGTTCCCTTTAAAAATGAGGGAAATTCGCAATGAATGCTGCTGTTTTCAGTTAATTATACACTTAACACATAGCACACCGACCTAGATTAACTGGTCTATATTTATCTAAAGTCTTGATCTAACAGAAAACATTACAGAAGACAGCATTTATCTCTGTCTTGATAGTATTTGCCTTTGGATTTTTGAAGCAGACGGAAGGCTCAACAGCTGACTGAGAACAAGCTCGCTGATGGAAAAGACAGGTATCGGGATTTGAATGGAAAAGCACTTGGTATGGCCATGGGAAGCACACCCTGCCAGGGGCTTGTGGCCTCCACTCTCTGCAGGTCACCCTCTCCTCTTTCCATACAGCAGAGGGATATGTTGCAAAGCCACAGGAAAAGAGGCTTACCTCCCAGAGCTCAGTAAAAGATTTTTTTTTAGCCCCAGAAAAACACATCCAGAAAATCCGGCTCAGGAAATCACTAATTGCCACATTGTTCCTTTTGCTTAAGAAAGTTTTCATGTGATTTTCAATAAAAACAAAAGTCAATTTTACCTGCCCTAAGCTTGCAGAGATACCTGTCCACTAACTGGCTACATGGGAATCTGTGTTTGCTCATGTGCCCGTGGATCTCAGCACTGTCATCACAGATCACCCTCCTCTGACGGGTCAAGGGAATCCAGCCTTACTGAGCACAGCCTGTGCACAGGGAGTGTGGTGGGGCTGTATTATAAAAGCCCACAAATATTTTCCAGTATCTTCAGTACTTCATTTCGCCTTTGAATTCTGAAATACTAACTGCTTAAATTGCAGGTGTGATGAGTACCCTTCTAATATATATTTAATTGTCTTAATTGAAGTAAACACATTTAAAAGCATCATCCATCATGGCAAACATTTTCATTTCTAAGGCTAAAGCGAAAATACACAAGTTTTGTAGATGCTATTTGTCATACATTATAAATATATTTTATATCAATTTGCATAGCACTATTAAGTGGTTTTATATGTAGTCAAGAACAAATTAAATTAAATGCACTGTAAGTAAAAGACGAGGACTCTACCCTCTGTCATAATATTGTGAGTCATCTTATGGCAGGTTTTTCAATTGCCTGGGGCCTTGCCATCAAAACACACACAAACATCCCGAACACCAGCTGAGCTGGAACATTCCATGCAAAGGAGATGCTTCTGCTGCTGCCACACCTCAGTCGAGGGGTTTGGCCTCTACGTCGCGAGTTATTAATCATTTTATTTATAAAAAGATTGGTGCCTGCCATTTGAGATCTTAGCACAGGTGTTAGAAATCAGACACAATTTGTATCAGAAGAGGAAAAAAAAAAGTGTGATGAATAACACTTCCATTAGGGAGCTGACAAAACTATGATCAAGTCAAGAAAACAAATACCTAGCACCACAAACAGAAGTAATTGAACAGTATCTGCAGGACAACATTAAGAAATGAAGGGGTTTATACTGTGAGCTTTCTACTCTGCAAAGACTTCTTCAAATCAAAGAGTTGTGCATAATCGACAAAGTTAGGAACATGTAGATTTTGCCATAGTCAGACCCTAATACCTAATACAACAGCCCAAGATCCAACTAGCAGCCACAATATTTGCCCGTTAAAACAGAAGGTTAGATTAAATGGGAATTGGGTATTTCCAGGTAGCAAAAGATAATTAACGAAGCTTTTCTTTTCTCAGTCAATGATGAAGAAATCACATTCTTCTCTTCACTGTTCCCAGACGACAGTTGCTAAAGTTACAACAATGTTTAACTTCATTAAAACATACATCAGAGTAACAGTCCACAGGAAAATACTGTTAATGAGCTCAGGAGGCTGACTGAGAAGCCTGAAGTTATTTACATGAACCATCTCAGCTGTTTAAGCTGCACAACTGGATGCTGTAAGAGTAATACCTGATATTAAAAGGATAGTTCTTTCTGGGCTATATTGAGCAAAACTATTAAAATGGTGAGTTTCAAGCAGAACTCTCAGAGAAAACATGACGGAAGATGCAGAGTGAAGCATACACATAGCCCCAATAGCTTTTCCACTGCTGTAATTAGAAACTGCCTCAAAGTAAAAATAACTCTTTGCTTCATTGTTCACAGACAATTCAAAAGGATGGCAGTCAGAAAGACTCATGCATTTTCAGGGATGGGATGACAACTGAAACAAATTAAAAGACCATGCCAGAATACATAGTCAGAAAATAAACGTTTAAAAAAAGACAAGAATAGAGAGACCTCTCAAACCAACAGGATTCAACATGTATTTCAGAAGGGAGCATAAGAAATACATTATCATCTACTCTAGAGATTTTGATTAATAGCAGGAAGCCGGCAATGACATTAATCAGAAAAGAGGAAACACCCATGTAAAACAAATTTTAGCTCTATCTCTTCTAAGATATATCCCATTACCTTCCCAGGAACTCTGCAAATGAGACAGTGAAGCAAAATCTATTTAGTATTTAATCTACTATATAGCAGTGCCTACCATTTAACCTATCCCTTAACAGTGTTTGAAAAGGGCTAAAAAATATTTACTCTTATATGCAGAGTCAATGTTTGGGAACTTATTGAAGAATTTGTCTCCACACCAGGTACAAATCTCAGTCTGGTTCAAAAGAGCTCGCCAAAGAGCAAGGGCATCACTGAAGTCAGGTAACGGTTCAGAAATCAGGGGAAATGCAAAGCTTTCTAATTGAAAACTGCCATTATAGAAAAGTGTTATCCTTTATCCTTAATACTGATAAACCAAAATGCATGCTGCTGAATGCAGCTCTGCATATTGTCTGTTCAAGTAGTGGCAAATTCTTTTCTCAAGCTCCACAGGTCCCCAGCCTCAATCACATACTGTGCTAATGTATTTCACATGATCATTATGACTTGTACACTCTTTCTGGTTTTGTGTTCTCTTGGGTTGGCATGACAGGAATGCCTGTGCTATTCATTATGTTTTGTGCCTCTCTAGATCTCACTCGATGCCTCTCTGAAGATGTACAATCATGCCTTTTTATTCCCTCAAGAGCTGAAAAATTCTCACGTTCAGCTCTCTTTTGTGTGTATTTTTCATAATTTTTCATATAACTTTTCAGAAACAATGAGTAATTCTGAAAAAAGCTATTGCAAGTGATGGTGAGCTGGAAACATTGTAACAAGGGCACACTGTTTACATATACCTTTCCTGTCTCTTCTTCAGACAACACAACTTATTATATTAAGACTTCCAATGGAAAAAGAATGATGTTTCTGCTGCACTGAAAATAAGGAAAAAAAGCCCTGAGGTGCCCTATCTTACTAATGTAGAGATTAACAATATGCACAGCTAATTCAGATAATTCCTTCTATCGTGCACGTCCTCGATTTGACAAGCATGGAGCTTAATAAACCTACTGAAGCCTCCTGTCCCACCTCTGATAGCACAGCAAAACTTTACCTGAGATCTGCCATACCAATTGATTTAGACAAAGACACAATTGAGGCCTTGTAACATCAAAGACCTATTAGTTAAATGTTCAGCTTTAGCCTAATGAACCCTAATCACAACTTGGCAGTAAGTCTGCGAGGCAAGTTTCAAGCTCAGGATACACATGAATGAAACTAGAAAATATCTCAGTCAGTCCTTTCACCAGCTTTAAAACCAGACTTTACATTCTCTTTGTAATACAAGATGTTTTTGTTATTACAAAAACAGTAACAGCATAGTAACTTTGCCAATTTTTTGCCTATGATAAAGTTTAGGTAGAACAAGGCTAACAGCTGTTAACTTCAACCCACACTGCGCTACCTAGAGAAATAACCATATATAATGTACCTCTCCTGGAGTGTTTGGATACCAAAAAGACAATGAAGAAACCTGACCAAATGCTTTTTCTGTTCTGCTCTCTGAGCAAACTCCCTCCAGATCCCAGCAGCGACTATCTGACACACCAGCTCTGCACTGGAATTACTACAGTTACCAAAAGGGAAGAAGGGTGAGGTACCATAATGAGTTCAAAAGATTTCCCAAAGGCTCCTTGCGCCATCCTCCCTTGGAGGATGTTCTGAGTTCTCCACGTGCCACAAATTCGCAAAAGGCACTGCCATAAGACTCTCTACCTGTCCAATTTATCATGGGTACACCACCACTGCTCAGACACGATACCCTTCTGGATAAAGGCTTCTGACACCCTTAGGTGTCCTGGTCTTTACCAATCAAAGAGTAAGAGACACACAAAACCTGAATAAAAAAACTGGCCTTTGAATCCAAAGCTTCACTTTTCACTTTACTCCTAAAGCAAGAGAAAAGCTCTGATTTCACCCCAGTAATTTTTTTCTTCTCAGTTACTGTGAAAAGTAAACTTATACCTTTTATTCAGCTGCTACTTCGCAATAGGATCCAGTACAACATACATAGGGATTATTTTAAGCCCAGATCTGAAATTAATCAACCCAACTGCCTGGAATTCTTCTATCTAATACCCACTAAGGCTAACTACCACCACAACACAAGATGTTAAAATTGCAGGCCCACTTCCAGTACTATTTAACACATCCTTTATCAAGAGCCCTCACAGAATATTCCTGAGTGCACCCAATGAAACTGCAGCTGAGGTTACTTGCTATTTCTAGATCCATTAGTTATACGTATATACCTACTCAGGTAAGTAACATTAAAAGCATGTCTGCTTGTCAATATTTTTAATCACCCTAAATGCTGTTTATCTTCTCCCAGATTGCCAATTCTGAATGCCAAGTTTGCTTCTTCTACATAACAAAACCTGTTGAAAACAGTAACCACAGTGCTTCTGGGTGGGAAGGGGGGGTCAACACAACCAAACCCACATTTTGTTAAAGCTAGGTAACAATAAATTACGAGTCACAAAACAGCAAGCCATAACGAGTAGACCCAGCTAATCTCTCTATTCAAAAAATATCCCCTCATATTTTAAGGCTTGACAGCGTGTAATACTTTGTTTCTTTCTCACTCGTTCCCAAAGGTGTTCAACGTGTTACTGCAAATTGAGGTACCACTATCCCTCCCCTTGAGGAATGTGTTCATGTCAGTACCTGAGCAGCTCCAACACGTTTTAACATCAGAGGGATGTCACACGTGCTGCCGGCCAGGAGGTTAGTGTTCAACTAACTACACATACATGGCAAATCGCCCTCGGTAAGGCTGAAACAGCTTGTTCTAAACCAGAACAGTTATTTAGCAGACAGGATTCCAGCTTGCTCCTTGCTATACCACATACAAAAAACCCATGCGTTTAATAATTCTGAAAGCATACAGAGTTATTATAGTAGTATTTCAAAAGAAAAGCACTGTGACCCTGCAAAATTTGTCTCTCACACTTTATCTAGCATTTATGGAGCTGTCACACCACTGCTTCCTTCAGGAACACGCCCTTTGCTGCTGCTTGTATTCCTCTTCCTCTCACGTGGAGTACCCACACTCTTTCTGTGCTGCGTTCACTGTTAGCTGCTTTCTCCTTCTCCTTGCTCTCTATCTAAACCGTACACAACTTAAAACTACAGACATAGTTAAAGTCTTGTACAAAGCTCACCAATAGCAAAGGCTCCTTTGGATCAAATCCCCACATTTATTTAAAAATACAGTAAAAAACATTTTTCTTCAAACTTGTGCTCAAAATGCACCCCTTTGAACTCTATCACCATATTCCCTCTCTGCAGCATTTTTGATACTCATCGCTCACGTTAGGTAGTGCCAAAATTTGTACATAACTGTCTGCATGGTGGTCCTGGCAAGCTTTGGTATAGCGTTATATAAAATAACCTCACTTGTTTCCATCTCAAACCCTTCATGTGTATACTACAGTCCTGCTTGCCTGTCAAACTGCTGCCTGACCTAAACACAATTTATCCACTTTTTTTCTGAACCAGTGTCTTTCCCGTTTTGTACAGTTGCTGAAATTCACCTAGAAGCCCAGGCATAACTGCACGTCTCTGCTGAAAGTGTACAGGAGGCCAGATCCAGGGTCCATGACTTTAATTGCTAGTTCTTCCCACAGCATGACCATGGCCATTGCGACCTGCATCCTCCCAGGCAATCCATGAGCCTAGTTCAAGGAATGTCACTGACCCAGGACTGCCCTGAAGCGGCTGCAGCCTGCCTGGGGGTCAGAGGGGAGAGTTCAGCCATGCAGACACAGGCCCTGCTGTACCACTAACCCACAGGGCCTGAGAGCAGGGGCTCGACCTGCTTCCTTCACTAAAACAGACCTAACACCTCACGCTAGAGCTTTGTAAACATGGCTCTGCCAGACTGAGCTTGCAGCGCTTCCTGAACAGATGCTGGTTTTCATCATACAGGCACCATGAGGGCTACTCATTAAATGCTATTATCTAGTCACACAAGAACATACTGCTCTTGAGTACTGGGTTCAGTTTTGGGTGCCGCAGTGTAGCAGAGACACTGAAGTGCTGGAGCGGGTCCAGAGAAGGGCAACAACGCTGGTGAGTGGTCTGGAGAACATGTCTTATGAGGAGCAGCTGAGGGGGCTGGGACTGTTTAGTCTAAAGAAGGCTGAGGGGAGACCTTATTGCTCTCTACAACTACCTTTGCAGGTAGTTGGTTGTAGAGAGGTGGGTGTTGGTCTCTTCTCCCAAGTAACTAGCAATAGGATGAGAAGAAATGGCCTCAAGTTGCACCAGGGGAGATGTAGATTGGATATTAGGAAAAATTTCTCTACTGAAAGAGTGGTCAAGCACTGGACCAGGCTGCCCAGGGCAGTGGTGGAGTCACCATCCCTGAAGGTGTTCAAAAAACATGTAGACCTGGCACTTTAGGACATGGTCTAGTGGTCATGATACTGTTGGGTTGATGGCTGGACTTGATGATCTTAGAGGTCTTTTCCAACCTGAATGATTCTACGATTCTTGCTGGAACTCCTTTTTTAAAGGCTAAAAGCAAAATTACCTCTCTATTATAAAAATAAGAATACAAAAATAAAGTGTAGAAAGGAGTACACACATTGTTACAAAAAATGTGCATGTCTCACGTTAATCTTCTTTTCCTATCCTTCATATTTCACTTTGTTTTTCTTATAAAGTAAGATGAACTGGTCTGTAAACACGTCTGCTTTCTCTGTTTCAGTAGCAATCATCCTTAACAAAGTGTCTATAGGTGCTGTTTACCTGTAAATCTTACAGCTGTTATTTTTGCTATTCCTGAAATTCCATTTTCAGACACTTGTTAACTGAAATTGCCTTTAGTCTGTATGTACCAAAAGCTCAGGACAGTCTCAGGAAAAAAAAAACAGTTTGCTAATTTGCTATAAATTTTTATTTGAATTTGCTTTGCTTGAAAATATGCAACTGCCTTCCAATACCTGAAGGGAACCTACAGGAAGGCTGGAGAGGGACTTTTCACAAGGGTGTCCAGTGACAGGACAAGGGCAAATGGTTTTAAACTGAAGGAGAGTAGGTTTAGACTAGATCTTAGGAAGAAGTTCTTCAGTACAGGGGTGGCAAGACTCTGGAATAGATTGCCCAGAGAGGTTGTGGATGCCCCCTCCCTGGAGGTTTTCAAGGCCAGGTTGGACGGGGCCTTGAGCAACCTAGTCTAGTTGAGAGGCGTCCCTGCCCATGGCAAGGCGGTTGGATTAGATGATCTCTAAGGTCACTTCCAACCTAAGCCACGCTATTATTCTATGATTCTATAAAAATAAATGCATCTGAAAGTGCAACGTAGATCTCTAATTTCCATTACTAGCTCCATTCTGTCCTGCAGCTCCTAATAAAAGAAAAGTAACCTTCATTCTCCGTAGACATCAACTTTTTATGTCTATTTTAACAATGGCATATAGATCTAAAAATTAGTATTTCTTCTTCCTGCACAGAAGGCATAAGAAAGTGAAAACACAAATCAAAAGTATTTACCTAAAACACAGTCTAGTGACTAGAAATTCATGAGGTGTTAGAGCTGCAACATGAAGACCCCAGCATGTAGACATAACTCCAGTACGTATCCAGACGTATCTCCAGCAGTATCTCCAGGAAAACTGGAGCATTACACGCTGATTGAAGTCAGCCTCCGACTTTGGAACTCTAGCTTACAGTTTTTTGCTACGTATGATATGATGGTATGAAAGAAACACCACATACTTTTGAAACTGCCTGAAGTCAGATTTCTTTCAACACAACATATTGAAGCAAATAAGACACGTCTTCAAAGAAAAATTAAGCTATAAAAGGCCAATTGCATAATAGATGAGACATACAGCACATTCTCGAATCTCCTGGGCATATCTCTAGCTTTCACTAACAGTCTGATCACAGATCTGAAGAAAGGTGTGAAAGTCTAAAAAATAGTCTGAAAGCTGATATATTCAAATAAAATTGTACAATTAACGAACCTGATCCTGTTCAGTATTAAAACAGACTTTTTAATTTTATAATTTTATTTGGTCTTTCTGTGTAAGAACAAATATTCACACAGAATAGCAGCATGAAGAGCAAAACCCAGAGCCTGCAATGTAGCCCCCTGAGGCAGTTCTTGAGGCCAGCGTGGAGCCCTGTTCATTTCCCAGGGATTTAACCACATACAGGATGTTTTAAAAATAGAAGTTTTATATACTCTTCAGAAGTTCAGCTGAGTAATCTACAATCTTACCCTATAAACACAGATCACTGGAAACCACTGAAAACATAAGCAACCTTCTCATATGAAAACAAATTACATTTTCCTAAATTTGGAGGAAAAAAACCATGTTATATATGGAGCCAAGTACCTCAGACAGAGTAATTTTTTCCTCTCATTTCTGTCATTCATAAAATTACTTTCCTTGATTTAAACAACATCACAAAATCACTGGAAAATCATTCATGCTCTCAATAGAAGTAACACAGAAAGTGGCTGAAGGCCCTTACCAAAGTCTCTGACAACCTAACTCTTGTTGCTTGAGAGGAAAGAAAAGAAATAACCTGCATTTGCTCGGGACAGCAGGTGACTGACTTGAGCGCTTGTGATCGGTGCCTGCCCGCTGCCTGCGTCCCCCAGCTGGGTGCTGGCAGCAGAGCGCTGCCAGCACGGCTGTGGGTGCACACTGCACAGGGAGACAGGAGGAACGTAGCTGGTCCAGCTACCACACACCAGCCTGCTGATCTCCAACGAGATGCTGCAGTTTGTCATGCCAGGGAAATGTTGACCTTATCCCGCATGCACCCTGCAGGGAGCCATGGCAAATCCATGCAGTATTCCTGCGTTTCTCCATCATAAGTCTTAGCTGGCTTGCACCAAAAGGTGCTGAGATCCTCTTCCTGGACAAAAAATGGGGACTGCTCCTGGGAGGCCAGATTAAATAATCCTCACGCACTGTTAAGGGCAGGCTGTCAGTCCCACTGAGGGGAGAGGCTCCCTGACCACTGGCAACTGATTCACTGCCCTACTCCTGACCCAGCCCTCCACAGCCTCAGCCTTTTCCTGAAGTCTTGAAGCTGATGCATACTTGAAATTTAAAAAGTCTTATGCCTGGAAAGGAGGTAATTTTAAACTGCCATTCTAGTCCCCTGACACCCAGAACTGGATAATGCCATCTCCCTGTCTCACAGATGACTGACTGTAGGGACCGTGCTGGACCATACAGCTTGTGTTCCTTGATGGTACGTCCAGAAAAGGCCTCTCAGCCATGGTATCAGGGCTGTGAGCACAGGGTTTGCTTGTCTGTGCTCACGTTCAGCTCAGAGACAGTGTGGCTCTTGTCCTCTGGGAGCTGCTGGTGCTCTCACCTCTGGCTGCTGGCTAAGCTATGGCCCTTGCAGTGGTGCAGCCTACCTGCAGGCCCACGTCCCAGGCCCAGCCTCAACCCACCCCCAGGGAGGTGCCCAATGCTGAGGGCTGCAGCTGCCCCGGTGTCCCCCAGCTGCCCTGCTCCTGGCTGGGGCAGTGGGACAGGCTCTGGCTGCCAGGCCCTCCATGGGGAGCCCCTGCCACCATGCCCTGGCATGAGTAAGTATGTGCTTTCCATCCAACGTACAGCTTACTGTCACTCAGTATAACTGAAATTCCTAATACCAGTAACATGCCTGGGTATTTCTGAGCCTTCTGGTTATTGCTGTCACAGCACTAAGTGTCATCCCCTTGAAATTAAGTCTAGGCCCAGTTAAATCCTTTCCAGAGCTGGCAGTCACATCCCTGCTGAAGAGCCCCATCCCCACTCGTGGACAGTGGATACTCCTGGCCCAGGATGCACGGTGCTTCTGTAAGGAGAAGTATGTCCAGCAAGCACAGTGTAGCTGGCACAGGAGGGGCTGCTACACTTCACCACAGCTGACAAGATATGTACCCACGGGGGTGCTCCATGGTGGCTGCACCACAGTCCTATCCCATCACTCGAGCAGGTACCTCGGTCATCCACCCTGGTGGAGTACGCCAGTGAGCAGCATTAGCAGGATGTTCAGTCTAGTTCCTGAGACCACCTGTGACCTAAAATCTACTGCTACTAAAACAGGCAAACAGAGCATACGGATAATCACTGTCAAAAATGTGCACATTTTGTTAGTGTTTAACCTACTTACTGCTCAGACCACAAACCAAGCTTTAGAAGAGCCCTCTGGAGTAAAACACAGTAGTTAAAAATATCAGATGACTGTTTGAGAAGACCATTCCTATCTTGTGAGCAACAGCTGGAAATTATTGTCTCAGTTTTAATGGTATAAAACGGCAAAGGAAACAACATAGAAGCCCACTGAAATCATGGAAGAATCTCATTGATTCAATCAGCAAGACGGAGGCCAAGAATCTGTAACCTCTCACAGCAAAAAGACATCAGATAAGGACAGTAAACATCCCTGCGAAGGACACGGGATCCTTAAGTGAAGTTATATTTCCAGGAGGAGGAGAGGCTAAATGGAAACTGGCACAGAGGCACACAAAATGGGGACTTGGCTCCTTAGCCACTGAATCATCTGCTTTGTGCAATGTCTCATGTCAAAGGTGCCTGCACTTCCCTGCTGAAACACTGTGAACGAAGCTCTCAGAGTGCTGCCAGAAACACTGCTCCAGTAAAGCAACTGCAGGTACGCAGTCATGTCCCAAGGCATTAACACTCACACAGCTGGAGGACAGAATTCCAGTTTTTCATTACATATTAACTGATCTGTACCACAACTACCAGTTGCTGAACTGTAAAGGCTATGCTGTTCTATGTAAGTGGCATAAGGCTCTGAAAGAAGCTCTGGGAAATATTTTCCATCATTCCATCTCATTAAGTTCCTTCCTTTCTTCCCCTCCCCTCTCTCTGTATCTTTCAAATTGTTTATTTTTTCAAATGCTTGTGCTATGTTAATGCTTTTGGCTGCTCTGTCCTGAAGCAAAGCAGTCTAGTCTTTTGCCAGCTATCTCCCTTTGTCTTGCCAACGTTCCTAAAAGAAGATTTTCTTGCTGGCACGCACCTCTTCCCTGACTGGCTACCCAGAACAGAAGCACAGTCAGAAAAAGACCTCGTTGATTCAGTTGCAGCTTCATTCTACCATGAAGTTATGCACTGCCACAGCTAACTTGTCTAGGACTCAGAGTATGTTATGCTGACAGCCTCTCCACACAGTGTGTGAGGAAAAGACTGCATCTGCTTGACTCGTCTCCCATTTTACTTTAGTGTCCTAGGCCCTGTACCATATTCATGTTAGCTCTGCCTAGGCTTCTTTCCATGGCAAGCCAAATGGTCCCACAAGAAGGGAATCCAAGAACAGAACAATCTGCTCAGGGTCTGTTCCCTGGAGCTGCATTAAAACATACAAATTTGTCTCTCTCTACTTGAGACAGTCCTCCAGTACTATACCAAGGATATCAGGCACCCTCAAACTTCCTTATGATATACCCCAGGGTGCACGGCACAAACTGCACGTTATAATAAAACCCAGAAAGTCACAAGCCCTGTACGGTGAGGGACAAGTCAGTACACACTAATTACCTCAGTGGCCAGAACACTCTCCCATGTGGTTCTCTAAGGTAGAAACCTCCTAATACAACTCAGGAACCAAAAAACACACAAACCCCCAAAGATGCTGCCAACCAAGAGGGAACACTGAGCACAGCAATGACCTCAATTCTTGCTCCTCTGATGAGTTTTGATGCCAAAGTCAGTTTTATCAAAAGAGAGCTCTTATTACTTAAAATGTGGAATTGGAAATCCTCTCCTATCAGTAGACATACTCAATTATATTTCAAGTTAACATACATACATCCTTTAGCTTCTAGCCACAGCCACCAGTGGTTCTACCAAAGCCTGTTTAACTTCAGAAGAGTGTGGTCACAAAAGCAAACAGTAGTCCAATTCCTTTCTCAGACTAAGAACATTCACCCGGCGAGCTGGTCCCACTTTTCCTTGGGAATACCCTGCCATTTTAAAGGAGATGCCTCTCAGAGTACATCTGGGCTTCAGGCAGAAACACTGAAGAAGCTCTAGGCTCCAGAGCCATGGTGAAGTCATGCAAGGAAGAATACAGAGACCTCAGGCATATCTGAGGTCGTGCAGTAGCTGAAGTCTTTCACAAGTAGTGCAATTTTGGGCTTTGGTGATCAGTTCTGCCTCTATCCTGCCTATACTTAAATGTCAGTATGACAAAAAGGGACTGTGGAGAAGACTGGACCCCAGGGACATTGTTTGCAGCAGCCTGGAGGTGGCCCATGAGAGATGTGCAGGACTCATGGAGAAGCTCTTCTGAGAAAAGAGGGACATGCAAGGGTTGATGAGGCATCCTTTAGTTGCCAAGATCAGGAAATTTCCCAGGAAAAGCCACTGTCATGTCCACAGCTGCAGTGCTATTACACGAATACACCACAGAGCTCTCTCTCTATGTACACTAAAATGCTGTAATTAACATTTTCCAAGAGAACAAATGGAGTACTTACCTGTATTTATGAATGATGGCATTAAATAATCTTCCATCGCGCCAGCAGGTAGTGAAATTTTCACAATGTATTCCAGCATAACCCTCAGTTGTCTGCTGCGACCACAGGAGCAGTCTCTCCTTAGCAGACATGTCTTCTGACTCTCCAGTAACATGTATATCAGATATCTAAAATACAGTTAGTGTAAATAATACCATTATATATAACCCATAATAATGTTTAAAACATCGCAGAAAATCATTATGCATTACTGAAGAATTTTCTGATATTTGCATACATAAACATGACAGTTATATACTGCACTAATTTTTTTTTTAATCTTGTCCTTAGGCACTCTTAATCTCTTCAATATGAAATACAAAATTCATAGAGTCATGATTTTCTTCAGTTAGCCAGTTCTCAGCCTCCTAATTTCTGGGGACAATATAATACTATTACACAATGAAAATGACTTAACTATGTCTGTTTAATGCTAACAATGTGAATAATCATCTATTTTTACATATTATAGTTATGATACATAGATGTTATATAATTACATATAAAGTGCAAAATACATTTATATAGTCATGCCTATTCAATACTCATGCTTATATTATTCATACTTTATTTAGCTATAATGTTCCTCTCAAAACACGTTAATTTAGAATATATGCTGTTCTGGAATTCAGTAACAAAACAGTCATTTACAGTGAAAACTGACAGTAACCGTTTTAGAACAAAATTTGCTGAGAAGCATTTTAGGAATGACTGAAAGATCATAAATAAAAATTCTGCTTGATACAGAAGGTTTGTGTTTGTA
Source organism: Eurystomus gularis (assembly GCA_013400335.1). NCBI lineage: Eukaryota > Metazoa > Chordata > Aves > Coraciiformes > Coraciidae > Eurystomus > Eurystomus gularis. The sequence goes on from VZZY01018268.1 coordinate 15,166, forward strand.
TTATCTAAGCATTATCAACTTCATGTCAGGGAAAGCAGGAAAGTATTGGGAATTTCACATGCAAACACTACTGTGTGGTACCTGAAATTCTCACCCAATGAAGTTCAGTCAGTTTGCTTTGAAAGCTACCACTGTATAATACAAAGGTGATATTCCCCTAATTTGTACACGTATTGTTTGCACCTCACGTTACAGAAATTGTACTCAAGGTAAATATGAGCTGCAAGATAGAACAAAAGACACGCCTTGATAAAGAAAGTGCTATCACACGTTGTCTTTCCTCTAAATGACTGCCTTTTACCACTTAGCCAAACAACAATAGAAAATATATGTTATTATGAAGAACACCAAGAACCCAGGTACCATGAGTCACTACGTAAGGGCGCAGGTACCGTAGAGCAGAGATTGCAAAAAGCAGGCTGAGGTGGTTGGGCAAAATGAGACAGTGCCAAGATTCACGGGTGAACGCTAAGCACCCCCATGAACCTACCCAAGAGGCCATGCGACACAAGCCTACATCTCCGTCTCTGGAGCCAGCCTGAGGCCAGGGCTCAGGGAAGTTCTGCCCACAGACAACTTTAGGGGTGAGGCAGGTGCTCCAGTTAGCTGCAGAAGAGGCTTAACTGTGGAGCTGTGCCAATTCCAGCAGTCCTGTTCTAGTGTAAACTACGGAGCTACATTCATGAGGTTAGAGAGGATGGTCATAAGAACACCTCCTGGCCTTGAAATCCCCACACGCAAAGGTATCTTCTCCCTAGGCTCCTCCTGGGGGAACTCAGACAGGCAAGGCTAGAAATTACAGGTTTTTCTCAAATTGAAGCCACACAAAACACAGCTTTCCTACTGATGTTGCTATGTCAAAGCCTAACAGGAGATGGTGGAAAGTACTAGAAAGCAGGGGACTAAAGGAAGCACCTTGGAGATGTCAGGACAATGTAGCTGCTGCAGTGCTCTCTGCAGTTTCTGGTTAACCACCTTTCACACTTCAGGGGACAATGAGCATTTACAGCCATAAGGTAAACTGTAAATACATTTAATGCAGGGAACAAATTCATTTACATTATCTTCTATGCAAGTATCCAGAAAACACCAAGTTATTGAAACAGATACTTGTCACAGGCCATCATATCTGCTGGTTCTAGGTAAGAGAAAAGATACAGGCGCTGATGCTAGAAGACAAACTAGTTTTAACCATTCAACTAGTCCATAAATACCACCAAAGATCTGAGGGCATTTTTTTGCATCCTAATGTCTCCAGCTTCAACACTGCACACTTTTAAGAAAAAACAAAGAGGGGGAAAAAAAAAAATCCCGTTTGTTGTAAAACACTGAAGAGAAACATGCAGCTGTGATTGTTTATAAATTTCTAGGTATCAAAACCCTGCATGAAGTATTTACTACATGAAATCAGACACAATGCAGACTGTATGAGTCTTATAAGCAACAAAAACAGGGAATCCAACATGGCAAAAAAACAACTTCAAATCTCTCTGAAAATTTTCTTGTAAAAATCTAGGGAACTCATCTGCAGTGTAAGACTTCCTTTCTGTGGCTACCTTTATTCTTTGGTACTTCAAAGCAAGAAAGCAAACTAAATATTTTTTCAGTAGCTTCAGTTTCTATTCATCACAGAACAACCAGACCACAATATAAATGAAGTCAACCATTTACCACTTATCCGGACAAAGCTTCTGAAAGAGATGATGTCATCTGAAGTGCCAAATGTTTAGCAAAGAAAAAAAACCTCTATAATTTTTTCCCTGTCATTTTCAGGAAGTCCTGTGTGTGTAATCCTTACGTATCACATTTTAAAATATATTCTAACTAAGCAAGCTAACGAAGTAATTTGCTAATGGCCATTCCTTACTGCTATGTTCAAACCTCCAGCCTCCTTCACGGTTAACTGGCCAGCAATGGCTGTGTACACTGCAGACCGCAGAGAGTGCCAACGCAGGATATTTGAGAGCACATTAGATTCCTCTGGGAACAAGTGACTTTAGACAGAACCCCAGTTTCTGAAGGTTGTACTTCTGTCTGTTGTTACATACAAGCAACATTTGTAGCTATGGACAATAACACAAGGAGAATTATTTCCTGTTCTGAAAGTGACCACAAGGCAAGCTTGCAATTGAAATTCTGGATGGTTAAAACATGAATTTAGCTCATTACCCTAAGATCAACAGGTTTTTGATCCAGTATCTTCCAAGCACCATACAGAACCCTAGTTGGCCATCTGGAGGAACAGACTAGACTGGGTTTAAAAACTAAAACTGCTTTTCACTCACAGAGTTAGTCTGTTTCACTGCAGGTTAAGGAACGCTACCATTAGCCTGAGACTTGAAACACCCCAAGCACTTCTGTTCTCTAACTAAACTATTTCAGGTTCCAAGGCTAAGATTTCAGGCTTCTTCATAAACACTGAATTCATATTTTAAAAGTATAAAACCACACCGTGGGAAATTGTGAGCCAAAGAGCTATATTTTATTACACTTACAAATACAACCTCTCCTTTTCAAGACGTCCCATTAACTTGGAACTACTTAACAAGTCAAATCCTACCCCCACAAAAAAAGATGGCAGAGAGAGCACACACCTTTATTCTGATAACCCCATAAGGACAGTACAGATACTCATCTACCAACTATTCATTACCATGAATATCTACAACATCATTTGCCACAGGAAAGAAAAAGAAAGACTACTAAATTAGGAATACTAGACCAGGAAATAAGTGAAGGGGCAATCAAATCTTTTACTGTTCAAATTTTGTCCTTCAAAGCAAGCAGTTTGTGTGAACCTGCCATTCTTACATCCCACAAGGCTATCATTTATCTGCTATAAAGTGTTACTAGAGGACATTTGTTCCATAAGCATCAAATTAGTGGCCGAGATTGCATGAGTTTGAACAGTTGTTTGCTGGAGATGCAGCTCTCCAAATTACCTCAAAGCCTGTGAATTACAAGTTATGCAAGAAAAAGTGACAGAGGCAACTCTCTGCACAGCCCTCGTATTTCAGGACCAAAGTCCTAATCAGCACTAAATACTCTATTCTTTGTTTGTAACTCAGAGAACTAGTCCACTTCTGCTACTGGAAGAGTTTTTTCCCTGGCTGTAAGTTCCCTCTGCATCACACAGTATATACAAAAACCATACACCAAGAAGCTTCAAGCTCTTTGCTCATGCTAAATTCAGTGATGCAGTTCTGAGTCCAAAGAGCAGAGAGAACAGAGAAGAATTTCCAAAAGAGATCAACAGTGGTGCTGGATTTCCGTGGCTCATTTTTCACAGTGCAAATAGGAGGGCAAGACTGGTATAGATAGTAAGGAGTCTTCCCTCCAATTCCATCTTATCCCAAATGTTGTGAAGCAAGGCTAAACTTGACGTAATGTATTTAACTGCTTAAAAGTATATAATGGCCTAGAGATATATGATGTACAATGAAATGTATTCTGGTGTCAGTTAGCCCTAAACCAGAGAAGTCTGAAGAACACAAAGAAATAAGAGAAAAAAGAATACATTGACATGGAGAGGTTTTGAAATGCTGTTTTCCACCTAAGCTAAGTACTTAGTTATGTATTATGTTTGAAAAGGATTGTTGACAGCACATTGAGGGAAGTATAGTTACAGGAATGGAATTTGAACTTGCATGTGATCACAAGAAGTCATTCCCCCTGACGTTACAGTTGGACTTTGTGAGTTTCCATTTGGCCATAAATTCAAATGCTCCTATTCAGCTCTCATGGGGCTCTGTGGAGCTGCGAGTCCAGCTTCGGGCAACACCCTTCAAAAAATACTGGATCAGTTGAAGCAGATCAGAAGGGAAAAACAAGAATGACAGAGCTCTAAAAACACACTATCTGTTAGGAAAGACTGGAAAATTTTGTTTATTTGGTCTAAAGTAGGGAGAACCAAGGGGAGATGTAACAACAGCCTTCAAACATGTAAAATGCTGTTGCAAAAAAGGTAATAAATCAGCTTTTCTGGGAACAGGAAAAGAACTAAGGAGTTTAAAATGAGTATACATGTTTTCAGCTAAAACCACCTTTTAATACAAAAGACAGATAAGCACTAGAATAATTACTCAGGAAGTATGTGAAACCACCAATAAAGCAAACAGAAGAACAAGTTTCAGTCAAGAATGTTTTTAATTAAGCTAGCTTGCCTTCAGGTACAGAGATGACCTAGGTGACCTGCCCAGAACCTTTCCAGCCCTAGTTTTGTAGTTCCATCAATGATTACAGATTCCCTTCGCTCACCAGTATTTAAGGTGGATTGTGGCTGCTTCTTCTGAGCATTACAAGGAAGCAAACAATACTATGCCAGTAAAGCAAAACTCCTGACTTTTGTACCTTTGCCCCACAAATCCCATTCCAGAAGACCAGCTGGCATCTCTCCCTCCCTTAACTGTACTACACAAACAGATAATACAAAATTATATGATAGTGGACATAATTGGAAGGTGCTTTGCTATCTTACAACTATTTGCAATGATAACTGCAATAATAAACAGACTACTTCCTAGTCAGAAGTATTCTACTGAATATACTGATTACAAATAATCTACATGTTCTTATTTAAAAGCACGTATATTGCCTTTAACCTGACTCAAATATATGTTTGGGGTTTTTTTTCTTGCAGATTATTACTGGTACTGTAGATGAGATAAGAAATCCACTGTATCAAACACTACACAGATGCACGGCAAAAAACAGCTGACGAACTTGCTGCCAAGACAACAGTTGAGTACTGGAAGTAGATGAGTGATTCTGTTTGGATATTAGTTTAGCTAGTCTTTCTACCAAATGTTTACATCCATAAACTTGAACTGAAACTACCACAAATTAGACTGGAAGAGTAATGATAATGACCAATAACATGATATAGAGAAGTAACTGGTTTCAATACAAGCTGACAATCACTAAAAACTGATGGTAACACCAGCTGGTGATTATTTTTTGCTAATACTGAATGAAAACCATGGCTATTTTCAACACGTCAAATGTCAAATATCACAGTGGCAGCCAACACTACAGCCTTGATTTTCTACTCTACCTGCATTGTGCTACAACATCACTGAGAAGGGGAAGTGGCTGTGGGAAGCCTGTTTCAGTCTTGATTCACAACTTTTTGACCTTGATGCAAACTGCCATCTGCTCTAGGACACCCTGAGTACTGAGTTAGAACAGTACCAAAGCATATCTTGCTTGAGGAAGTCACCTTCCTGTATTAGGAACAAGGACTATAGAAATTAGGCACCAGCAGAGAGTTTAAAACTTTTCTCTGAAAGCTACTAGTGAGTAGTCAGGAACGAAGCTTCAGAACACCCCACTTACCTGAATTTTGCAAATAGGAGACCAGAGGTAGCACATATATGAGCACAAAATCATAACTGTTTTACATGCATAAGAAAATGTACCACAGAAAGAAACTCAAAGGATATATTCTAGCAGTGGGGACTATGCTGCTTCAGAGGGTAAAATGTCATACCTCTGTTACAGTGCAAATGAGTCAGCTGTACCAGTGAGTTTCCTCTGGTGCCTGTCTTTCAGTTTGAAAAGCCAACCTGCTTTCAAGCATCAGCCACATCTGAGGCACTGTGTAAGCTGAGAGCACATTACAGCAAGGATAAGTTGACAAGGTGAGAGGAGGCTACTGAGCTCTGTAATCACGGCAAAGAAAATAGTAAGATTGGTAACTGCAAATGTTGTCTATCAGCTCAGGCTGGTAACAGAGTATTAGAAGTTGTAATACTATGATTATACAGGAAAAAGTAGCCACGCTTGGCTGAACAGACAATGCCTCATACTCTTTTACTAAGTAATGACGTTTCATTCAAATCAAAGAGCATACTTAAGCTGTTCCTGAATTCCAGCTAAGATTAAGAGGGCAAAGATCTCTGTGGGTATTCAGAGGCTATGTGTACTACTGTATGCTGTGTGTTGTAATTGGGTGTGTTTTCTGTATTTAAAAGCTAAGATCAGAAAAAGTGTCATTTGATTCCTGTTACAAAAGAAATCATATAAACAACAGAAGAGTAGTTAGCTCTTTGCTGGAAAGAGTACTTTTGACTTACATCCATTCCTTCTGTTCCCTCAACTCAAAGCTCAGAGGTCCCTGTTGAGCAAGAGGAATCAGTTTTGGAGCAGATCCTGGTATCAGCATCTGACTCACAGATTACACTTGTGCTGGAAATGAGCGAGGCAGAGCTGGTAATATGGATTGAATTGGTAAGCATGGATACCACAGATAAAAATTTGCTTTCTTTCTGATATTCTGCAACTAAGCTGGTACTTTAGTTTCTTTTATTGTAAAAGGGAAATAATCCTACCCTCAGAGGAAGATGGAATTTCAATAATTAATACTATTAGGTCATACAGAGAGTTTGGAAGGAAAGATCTTATAATAGAAGTGTACAGCATTATTAGCATGATTTATGTTCAGTTTTTCTATTTCAAGCTGCCTACATATTTCTATCTTTCTTCAGTTCCTATTGGCCATAACCAAAAATAATCCGAAATATTCCTTTCCTTGATACAAGACCCAGAGGAATTACAAGACTGTCAAGAGTTGATAAGAACATTTACTGTAGATACTGAATGTGCACTTAACTCTCTAAAATTGATTCCACCTGCTAGAACCATTTTAACATGAAAATCTTTTTCCTGAATTAGGAAACAAATCAAACTACAGGCAGCAAAACATCACGAGGATACATCAACACTCCTGAAGTACAGAGGTATTACTTTTCACAGGTTAAGTAATATGTTCTATCCTATGACTATCTGTATTATCGTAGCATGTGTAAAAGGCTTATATAGAGCAAAGAGAAGATATTTTTGTAGCAGTAAAAATACTGTTCCAATACTTGTTCTTAGCTAACTTTCAAATATAATACACTGTGCCAAAATACTTGCCTTGCTCCTGTTTGGTGGAATGCTACATAATGCCTTTTCTTTTGGCAACTGGGAAAGCACAGCATCAGAAGAATAAAACCTCTTTTGTTCAAGCAGCAGATCACTTTTTCTTCCAGAAAGAAAGTGATGTAACTTTTCAGATTTATTGCTTTCTGGGACATCTTCAACAATTCTGCAAGAAGTTATGTTTAACCCAGTTTCTTCATGTTGTCTGCCTAAAATGTGGATAGCAGAATCCAAGCTGGCTGCTTTTCCATAACAAAGACCACCAGATTTCTTCAGGAATGCTAATTCTCTCGTGTTGCCATCCTCTGAGTATTTCCTCTTCCATGTACAGCATTTCTCTGAACCCTGCTCTGGTTCCTTTAACCATGTCTCTGTTTCATCAGACTTGGTGAGTATCTGATTATCCCCATGAAAATTGTCCCCACAAAGAGAATCATTGTTTGTTTCACCCAGTAAAACTTCTGCTTTATCACAATCAGCCAAAAGGTTTGTACTCACGGGCAGAGCATTACCGGCCACTGTCGCTCTCCCAGGGAAGGAATCAGCCAATCTCAAACCCTTGGGACAAATCTCGATGCTTTCTGAAATCTCCACATTGTAGTGGCTTTTTTCTTCATTTTCTTTAACCTGTACTGAATCTGGTCGTCCCTCCGTTGATTTCTTTTTCCTTTTTCTTCTCAAATATTTTCTTCCAGGGGAATGTTTAGCTGGACTTAAGGGAGCTCTGGCAGGATCTAAACACAGTTCTTCCTTTTCAGCCCTCACACATCCACAGACATTCCCCATTTGGCTTTCGGTCACTTACAGTTGCACAGTCTCATTCATTCCAGTATATTTACATATACTTAAATCTTCCTCAAAAAGTTAAGAACCGTCGTTTGCACCATAATTTCTTCCAGACTTCATGTCCATCCTCCTCAGTACGTAGCCATTTTGCTTATGAGAAACGCACACGCAATAAACGTTGTGGCACGGTGCCCGGGCAGGGCCTGTGACTGATTAGACACTGTGGCTTATTTCTGGCCACCAATCCTCTTAAGTAAACATCACTGCTTCAGCCTTGGGTTCTAACGCTGATGGCCTTTCACAGAGATGACATAGCATTTATGAGCAACAGAAAATTCTTGCGTTTTAACTTCCCGTTTCATTTAGTAACTCGAGCACGACAAGAGTAGAAAACTATGCAGCAACCTTTGAAACTATTAGCTACACTCCAGATTCAAAAGCAAGCAGTGCAGCCAATAGCAGGGATTTAGTTAGCAGATTTGGTTTGCACTTCGTATGTTTTCATTACGTAGCCAATGATCCACAGAAGGGAGGAATAAAGCGAAGGATCAGAGATTGCTCTGACAGCTTGTTGCGGGTCAAATTTTTATTTGTACATGGCGTTTTCATCGCAGCTGATGGGATTTTTCACTGATTTGTCAGCTATAAATAACCTGCTGCTTCACTACTATCATACGAATCTAATAGCTTGCACAGGGCAGTGCTGCTGTGCACCAGGGGCCGGAACTTTGCAGCAGATTTAAACCTTTTGGCAGATAAAGGTGAAACAAATTATAATAGTCAGTCTGTCTAGAAAACTGTCCACAAAGTTACCGTTTATAAAAATGGAGCATTATCCTCCTCCAATGCTCCTGTTCTGTAGGTATCTCTGTGTAGCTCTGAATTTAACAGCCAAAAAGCATCCAACTACACCTGAAACCAGGCAGAAAAGTACACTTTTAAAATGCAAGCATGTCTAATCCCCAGCATTGGAAAATATCTTTGTAAGCTTCCGCTTCACTGATGTTACCGATAGGCAAAACCTACTAAAACCAACAGATATCAGCAGGGGTCTGTGTGTGTGGTTTCTCATGCTGAGAAAGAACTACCGAGTGACTTGCCAAGCATTATCAGGTGTTACCATTGAGTCTCCCTTGCTTATTTGAAAAGGAATTGCAATAATGAAACCCAGAGACTTTATCCCCTGGGGCCAGTTCCACTGAAGTTCTCTCTATGACATTTTACTGACAGGATCTAGAATGAATAATACAGCAAAGAAGTAGGATCAGCCTCCAAAGAATTTCCAAGCATACAGATGCTCATTGCTGGCTACTCTCAGGGCACTCGGGTTAAATTTGACAATAATGCTCGGAAAATGTTATACTATAAGGGACTAGAAGGCTGTTACAGAACACCACGTACCACTGATAGACGGGCAGCTATGCACAGGCACAACGCTGACATGTTTCTTTTCAAAGCAGATGTTCATGCTATGACCACACTCTTTCACAGCCTCAATTTGTATTCGCATTTGCGGTGTGCTTAACATACAGGTGCGGTTGTGACATTTGCTCCCTTTACTCATGGTGAAAAAGTTGTTTTCTAGTCAGCTTGGAACAGCGACTTTCAGCCAAGGCCCAGAGGACTCACTGATTTAAAACACGCTTCCACATGGGACTGAGTTGGGTCCTGACTGGGCTTCCCGTAACTAACAGAAAAGCACATTAAAAAATATTTAAGTCTTTGTAAATGACATCATAGTGTTTGTACAAACAAATGGCTTTTATGCCTGAAAATATACCTCTCCTTTCTCCTCTCTCAACCGAAAAGATGATTCAGGATTTTGCAGTTCAACGAACCAAGACTGATTTCATTTCACAGATACAGCTTCTGGTTTAATAACAACATGTCTAATAACAATAATACGTGGTTAAATAGATCATAGTATAATAGTATTAAAATATTACATTACTCATTCTTACAAAAAATAATTACGTTTATCGTGATAAAGCAGAAATTAAGTAAAAATGTTACTGTCCAGCATTTGAATCAACAATTGCAAGTTTTCATGCTGTATTAACTGCCTGATCAAAAACATATTAAAATATAGCCTACCACAAGTACACTGCCCGTCTTGTTCTTCCTCCATAAACTCCACAGGAGTTAAGAATTTCCTTAAAACTACTGCAAATTTAGATTTTTCAATCCAGCTGCATATTTAAATTAAGACACATGGGCACTAACATTTCTAAACAATAATATAACTGAGTTTTGATGGATATGATGTAGTATGTATTTCCTTTAAGCTGTTTACATCTGTTTAACAGTCAGCATGATGCCACCACCTTCTTCCAAGCAGAAAATGTCCCTAAAGTGTTGTCTGGTATTTCAAAACTCCTGTTACAATCACTGGCACATTGACTGCCACAAAAATGTCAAATCAAATCTAATTCAAGATTGGTCAGAAGAAATACGTATTGTTATTTTACAGTTGACAATTTGCATTTTGCAACGTAATCAGTAATTCAGAAAGTCTCTGATCTTACACATCCCCTTTCATACATACCTTAAATTTTGACTATTTTTTCTTAAGAGTCTGTAATTTACTTTTTCAGAAAATCAGGTGCCTCTGAAGTGGAATTTAAAAAATGGAGGCAGCAAAAATACAAGAGTCAGTTCTGAAACACTGGTTACAAGGTGGGTGCTCCCAACAGTCCTGCCTTTCTGCTGCAGGTCCATTCAGCTGAATGCACCTGGTGTATCCGCAGCTATTCCTAGAATTTAACCATTTCTAAGTATTAGCTGGGAATAAATGCATTCCAAATATATCTCTATAGATTATTAGTAGTTATTTGTGCCTTCCTAGAAATAGGTAAGAAATATGTGCCTTTGATACTTAATAACCAATAATTATGCCACTCGCCATCATTTTTGAAAGAACATGGAGAACATGGGAGGTGTCTGAGGACTGGAGGAAAGCCAATGTCACTCCAGTCTTCAAAAAGAGCAAGAGGGAGGATCCAGTAAATTACAGGCCAGTCATCCTCACCTCCATCCCTGGAAAGGTGATGGAACAGCTCCTTCTGGAGGTCATCTCTAAGCATGTAGAGGAAAAGAAGGTCATCAGGAGTACTCAGCATGGATTCATCAAGGGGAAATCATGCTTAAGTAATCTGATAGCCTTCCGTGATGGTGTGACTAACTGGGTAGACGAGGGGAGAGCAGTGGATGCTGTCTACCTCGATTTCAGCAAGGCTTTTGACATTGTCTCCTGTAGCATCCTCATAGGTGGGTTAGATCAGTGGACAGTGAGATGGATGGAGAACTAGCTGAATGACAGAGCTCAGAGGGTTGTCATCAGAGTCTAGTTGGAGGCCTGTAGCTAGTGGTGTTCCCCAGGGTTCAGTACTGGGTCCAGTCTTGTTCAACATCTTCATTAATGGCCTGGATGAAGGGATGGAGTGTACCCTCAGCAAGTTTGATGATGATACAAAACTGGGAAGAGTGGCTGACACACCAGAAGGCTGTGCTGCCATTCAGTGAGACCTGAATAGGCTGGAGAGCTGGGCAGAGAGGAACCTAATGAAGTTCAACAACGCAACTGTAGACTTCCGCACCTAGTGAGGAATAACCCAATGTGCCAGTACAGGTTAGGGGTTGACCTGCTGGAAAGCAGCAGCATGGAGAAGGATCCGGGAGTCTTGGTGGACGACAAGTTAACCATGAGCCAGCAGTGTGCCTTTGTGGCCAAGAAGGCCAATGGTATTCTGGGGTGCGTTAAAAAGAGTGTGACCAGCAGGTCAAGGGAGGTTCTCCTCACTCTCTATTCTGCCCTGGTAAGGCCACATCTGGAGTTTTGTGTCCAGTTCTGGGCTCCCTAATTCAAGAGGGACAGGGAAATACTGGAGAGAGTCCAACAGACGGCTACAAGGATGATTAAGGGACTGGAACATCTCCCTTATGAGGAAAGGCTGAGAGCCCTGGGGCTTTTTAGTCTGGAGAAGAGAAGACTGAGAGGGGGTCTGGTCAATGTTTATCAATGTCTGAAGGGTGTGTGTCGGGAAGATGAGGCCAGTCTCTTTTCAGTGGTGCCCAGCGACAGGACAAGGGACAATGGCCACAAACTGGAACACCTCAACATGAGAAGAAACTTCTTTACTGTGAGGGTGACAGAGCACTGGAACAGGCTGTCCAGAGAGGTTGTGGAGTCTCCTCCTCTGGAAACTTTCAAAACCCACTTGGACACGTCCCTGTGCAACCTGCACTAGGTGAACCTGCTTTGGTAGGGGGGCTGGACTAGATGATCTCCAGAGGTCCCTTCCAACCCCTACCATTCTGTGATTCTGTCATTTAACAATTCTCACCAGCTGTTCCCGAGTGAGAGAGAAGGCTATCACCTCTCTATTAACAATGATTTCTGCTGTTCCTTAATTTCCATGAATCAGAAGGAAACATTATGATCACTTTAACTTATGCTCTTAACATTATGCTCTTGAATCAAAGAAAATACCAAGGATAAAAGAAGTGACAAACTGCCTTTATACCAGTGGTAAGGTTGTTTATACAAAAAAACCTATGCAAAATCATATTCCAGGCTAAGGGAAAGTGCGAATAACTATAAAGACAAAATGACCACTTTCAGCTAACTGAAATTCTATAAAGTTATAACTTTGGTCATAGCAAGGAAAAGGACAGAGATAAGAAGTTTAATCTGGAGATTTGAAAAAGGAAACTGGAATTTCTTCTATAGCCTGTCCGCCAGAGCAAACAAATATGATACTCCAAAGCATGAAAAGAGACTACCACTGAAGCCTGGAAGAACCACCACAATACAGCAAAGACTTGACCACATCAGGGGCTTTGTCACAGACTTCTGACTAGGCCTGAATGGAAGCTCAGAGCTGGCTAAAGCCAAAGATTCAGATGATCAAAACTGTTAAAATACTAGCATGGATTGTTGCATTTCTTTTTTTTTTTTTCCTAACAAAAACCCAAAGATACAAATTTATACCCTGGAAATGCTGGAAAGTTTCAAGAAGAGATTAGCAGAAGACGTTTTCTGACACATAAACCCTTAAGAAGTATAACACGAATAAAGGATTAGATCATTGCTTGTCTGTGATTGGATCTGTCCTAGAGGCTGCTTAATCACAAACAAGAGGTTAACATTAACACACGGCAAACAAAAGATTAACATCGAGATGTGAAATAGCTTATGCAGATTTGTATGGGTTTGCATTTAACCACTAATGTCTGTAATTTGTCAGGCATGTTTGTGACAGGCATTATGTTCTTAACATGGGGCGGGTGTATTACACATGATAGCGGCAGTGTTGTTGAACATCTGCATGTTTGTTAGTCTGCAAAACGCTGAGACCGTTCATCCTTTGTACGCCACTAATTTTATGCTTTATCATTGGTTTCATATAGCTGGCAAATTTAAGGGAAAGGTTATTCCACTTTGCCAATGAAACTGTGCTTGGTATCTTTGGATCTAAGATCCTTTCCCCTTCTTTCTTTTCCCTATTTTTTCTTTTTCTTTTTTTACAGAACACAGCAAAAGCAATGGAGCATTTAGCATAAACGGGATGTGTTATTTCATGGTACTAAAAGAGCATACCAGATAATCAGCAGGCATTTTGTTGCATGGCCCAAAGGTCACACACAGAATGACAGAGATAAACATATGCCAAAGAGAAAGTGAAAATTAAAGCAGCACAAGGTAGAGAACAAGGCAAAAACTAACGGCTTGCCAGCACAAACAAAAGGTTATACTCAGAGCTGTCTGAGCTGTACCGGCAGCCACTGCTCACAATCTGAAAGAGTTGTTCAGCTTTCAGGTACCACTGAGCTACCAAAATCATAAGCCTCAACAGGAGAGGTTTTATAACAATGAGATGGCTTGGAACAAGAGGAATTTGTTCCTTGGCGGTGATTTTATGGAATATAGGATTAAAAGAATCAAGCAGATGAGCTAACTGCTCATATCTTATCCTGCTACAGATATGCCACTATTTGTAGAGATAAAAATCTAAATATGACTCTGGAATAAGCCTTAATGCCTCTTGTCCTTGCTGTGACTCAGGAGTCCCAGAAATGCCAAGAATTCCATGTTCATTTACCCAAGAGTAACAAGAGTTAGAATTGCTGAAGAATTCTAGAAGAGATAACTAGGAGTTCAGCTGAGGAATAAAATACAGGAAGGTTGCAGTCCACCAAATGCTGCATGACAGGTCTGCTGCAATGGCTAATGACTGGGAACCGCAACTCCCGGGTGGAACACAGTTTATCCTATGATGATTTCTAGTCAGAGATTAGACAACTGGCTGCATAGCTCCATCTTTAAATTTTGGAGAAGATCACACCTTGACCTGTTCCAGCTATTTTAAAGCAAAGGTAGATTAAACTCCAATTCTTGGGCTCCAAGGCCCACAGCTCAGGCAAGACTCAGAGGCAAGCTTCAGAGCCAGCTGCCATCAGCCCACTGCTCCCAGCTGGAACAGGTGCCAGGAGAACAGCGAGTGAAGGCCCCACTCTCTCAACTCCATATGGTTACCTCAGGAAAGCAAGCAACATGTCTCTTGCGTGGTGAGCCCTATCACGAATTTAACAGCAGAGCACCTGAAGCAGAGGAAGGTGCACAGGTCTTTGAGCATCCCATTATTCCTCTGCCTCCTGCATGTCATTTACTGGAATGGGTTGCCACAGCTGAGCTGTTTCTTCTTCTGGCCACTTTGCATGAAGGCAACAGCTTTCATGACCAATGCATCAAAATTACTCTAAAAATATAGGCTTTGAACACCAAACTGCATTAAGGGGTACCAGGAACTTGAGAAACAGCTGGGTGGTTGTCCTTTGTCTCAGTCGAGTCAAATTACAACAAATCCAGCCTTCTTACCCTTGTGCCCACCACAGATAAAAGTTTAACTGCTGATCTGCTGGACCAAATGAACAGTCTAGAGACTGCTTCGTGGCACCCTGATAAAGAATGAATTTTGCATGATTTAGAAGCTCCAGAAATCTTTTTTAAGGTCTGACTACACAAAGGCCTCATTTTGGATGCCTAAAAGTTTAAGGTTTCAGCTTTTGCTTTGTTTTGGCATGGTTTTGTCCAATAAACTGCAAATTATTCTAAATATTTAACATCTGTTAAATTAAAGAATGTTTGCAGTGGTTTTAAAAGAAATTATCATCAATTTTCACAGAAATTATCTTACTAAAATTGTGGTTACTTATGGCAGACAAATTCTGCTTTCATTTACAGTTGCTTATCTCCAATGTCATCAGTGAAAGTGTATTGGGCGGTGAAGGAGTCCGCTCAAGCATTAATTTGGATATTAATACATACAGCCTATAATTACACAAAACAGTATAATCTGATTTAACATGTTCTATAGGTGCCAGGAAAATAAATCAGTTACTGTATTACGAAACTGAATTTTTTAAAAGCCACATTATTAGAAGAATGTGAAACGCATACATTAAAAGCTTGCCTAAATCCTAATAACATGCATGTCTCAGGAATTTTCAATATCCACAAGACAAATTATTTCCTAATATACTCAACTCAATAAACTGCCAGATTTCCCATTCCCTCTTTTCTGTATCTTTTATGTAACTACTCAGGACACAGAAAAATGTACAATTTCTGGACTTGTGCAGCTGCAGAGGTCAGTGGTATAACTTGGAGGAACATTTATATTTATCTGATTATGGGCACTAAGTCACAAAGCCATAACCATCTCCAGAGATAATTCAGATGCCAGAGAAATGTAATCCTCAAATGCATATAATCTTTTATTTTTGTTCATCACGTCTTTCCCCTAAATCATTCCTAAACTCACTCTAATACTCAAAAGGATTTTCTATTTTGGGGAAACATTATCCTCCTCAGAAGTGTCATGACTCAGAGAAACAAGAAGCCACAAACAGCCAAAAAAAAAATCCCTGTCATCTTGACTGCTTCCCACGTTGCAGTGTTACTAGAAATCACTTAAATGATGGATCAGAGGCATTAATGTCACATGGCAAACAGCTCCGTATACTCACGGAGAAATTAACTACTTCTGCAAATGCAGGGAAAATTTAAGGGATAGTTCAGATTAAGATACCTCAATGAAGGTGTCCATATTCATGTTTACAAGCTGGTTAGGTCTTGAAGAGACCACTTTATCCAGTGGAGACAGGATATCGTTTCCCATATGTGAGCTCCTAGAGCTCTTGGAGATATCCTGCTATATCCCAACTGACCTCCAGCTGCATGGGGTTCTCATAGACCTGGTGTCTCATTAGAGAACTCCACATGCATGTCCTGGAGACTCTAGCACAGTCCAGATGTCACTCAAACACCACTTGTATTTAGGAAACTGAAGCAAAAGCCTCAGAGATCTAGTTGGTATAATCAACAGATCTGGAACAGCAATGTTTCACAACATTTGGTAGAGACATAAGAAGCAAGAAGCAAGCCAATTGACCATCTAGTTTTAAGTGTCTCAAATGTTCTACCTGAGGTATCTACATGGCGATAGCAGATACACCACAAGACCTAAGGAAACTCACTTCCTGCTGCATATGCTACTGGATATTCTGTGTCATCTCAGATGACACTGAACACCTATGCTGGACAACTGAATAGCTCAGTAGGTGCCTAGAACACCTACTGTAAGTGACCTGAATCCCTCCACCAACCTCACCCACCATACCTGCAGGCCTCCAGGCCTCAAATCTGTTGCTAAACACGTTGACCACCATTTAGGATGCAGTTTACTCTGTCTGGTCTGTCTCTTCCTAGATGATGGTGAGTTTCCCAGTAAGACCTTTCTCATACTCATGAGGGTGTTTCATAATCTCCAGCAACACAGATGTTTATGTTTAGTCAAATAGAGGGAGCCTCTAGTAGCTGGTTAGTTGACTTACTCTCTAGGCTGTATCAGATGTATAGACTAAACATCTATCGCTCAGATTATCAGATTATAGGGACAATTTAGACAACGCATATGAACACAGCTCTCCATAAACAGCTGGATTTAGGCATCTTAACTTCAAACTGAGTCTCACTGTAACTTTCCCAATATCTATACAATTACTGCATGCATAAACAGTTATCAAGAAGCTTCATCCCTTTGTGAAGACTGCTGTTAGATTTTTCAATTCAGATTTTTCCCTCATTCAAAATCAACGTGAAGCCAAAAGAATTGTGTGAGGTGGAAGTACACACATTCAACTTCTTGATACATTCTGAACCAAGTCAGCCATATACAGGTGTCAATGACACCAAACTGCCATATACTTCAAAAGAAGTGATGTACAGGCAAGTGTCAGGCTAACACAGATTAGCGCAGTGGGTCTCTTACATAACCTTACAAATCCCTTCCGCATCCAGTGCGGGTACCGCAGCCGTAAAGAGCACAAAGATAGAAAACATTTTTTTTAAAAGATATTACTTAAAAAAAAAAAAAAGCTGACACATCTGTAAGATCTGAATTTGAATTGTATTGGTAAAGATTTAGTTGGTAGTTATTGGGGGTCAGGACAGAGGGAAGTAAGTGTGTTTCAGTTACAATTTAAACGCTTCTTCATACTTCATATGAAGCTGGTTACCTTACAGGGGAAAATCCCTGTCACACCAGGTCAACTAAATTAATTACTTTGTATGAATGTTTCTCCTCATCACCTCTTAGAGCTATAACTAGTAACACTAACTTCCACCACTTTTTGTAGGCATTCAGAACCATCAGAAGTCCCATGCTTTAGCTAGTGAGAAAAACTCACAGTTTCATCCTGCAAAAACCTACTCACCGGGTTCACAAAGATAAAAACATATCTCAAAAGTGAAGGTTAATCTCCACTTACAGCTTCTATCAGGAAGTTTTTAATAATCTTAATTTCTTAAAACACAACAACAATCAATCACTACCTATTCTGTGGGTCACGCTTAACTACACTGAAGCCCAGCCTTCTTTCTCTGTACAACAATGTGGCAGCAAAGACTGACATGAGAGGGGGGAGCTGATGGAACTTCAGTTCCCTGCTAGCAGCGAGCAGTTAATGGTTTCTCCTTTACCCTGTGCACTGGCCTGGGCTAAGCTGTGCACCCTGTTTAGACCAGGGCCATATAGGCCCTATTCATGTCTTGGGTTCCACCTTAGGGTTTGGAGAAAAGCAGCTTAGATCCTAGCAGCCTTTTTGGGTTTTTTTAAGGATCATTTTTTTCCAATCATAAATCGAGTGCAGGACATTTCTACGTGAATTACACTTTTTCTGAATGATCCTGATCATTTTCTGATCATTTAAAATGCCCGCACAGCACAGAGTCTATCGCTAACAATGCTGCAGTCACTAAATGAGAATTATCTGTCATCTGAGTTACATCATCTACAGCCACGGCCATTGTGAAAGGCTCATTTTGAGGAGCAATTTAACACCACGCACTGTAAGGCTGCATTCTACTGTACACAATCCCGCCAGTGTACAACAACCAGAGTGCCACCTAGTGTGACCCGCACCAGCGTCGCTGGGCCTGAAACAGATGCTGCAGCCTCAGGGACTGCTTAGAACGGCAGAGAGCAGTGCTGGCTAAAACACTTGAATCAGCAAAGGAATTCAGATCTGGAATGAAAAATATTTTAAAAATTTTAATATGTCTTGATATTCATCAAAAGAAGTCTGTAGAATAAACCAGTTTGTCCAAACGCTGGAAGGAACACATCAACTGTTGTCTTTAAGGATGATGTTCAAGACCCAGGGTATTTTTCCTTACTCCACAGACAGGAAATTGGCAAACCAATGACACCTCCAAATTCAGCTTACATCACAAAATAAAATACAGCATCAAAATCTTCAAATATAGATTACATCTCTAACGTATATTTTTGCACAGCCTATATGGAGTCCTGCCTATGTTGACACGTTGGTCATAACCGTACGCAAGAACCTGACTGAAAACATACTGTCAAGCAAAACATGTCTTACCTGAAAGTGCAAAATAATGGTCCATATCAACCCCAAAGTCAGTTTTGGATTCCCATCTGTTATGTCATCATTTCTAATGTTAACCAGTTTCACCTGCCATCACGGAAAGAAAATACAGACAAAATTGAAATACGCCACAAATACATCCTGTGCTACACAGGCACAACTATACAGGATGCGCTGCTCTCTTCCTGAACCTACTCTGTTGTTTTTTTCTGATTCTCAAAAAGCAGAAACAAGTTGCGTTCTGGCTGTAAGCGGACCGCCAGGAATTGCCCTCCCCGACCCACACTGAGCTGAGAAGATCCCTTAGCTGTCACTACACCAGCAGATCTGCTCCTTGTGGCGATACCCTTCACCCCAGTCCATGTCAGAGGGGGTAGTTGTGACAGAGGTGGAAAGGGTAACAAGAATACTATGATCTGTAACTGATGTATCAGTCTCAGGGCAGTGCCAAGACGTGGGAAGCTATCTCTGCCTGCCTCCCTCCTCACACTCTCCTGCACCAAAGCAAAAACCCAGCAGCAAGAGAACTGGTCTGCTAAAACACAACTATCTGGCTTGATAAAAACCAGGAATTCAGTATCACATTTAAATAACCAGTGCTTAATAATGACAACAATTATTATTGTTGTCATTATTATGACAAAAATTATTATTGCTTCTGCTGCTGCACTCATTCACAGGGCTATAAACACGAATAATGGGATTAAAACAAAGGCTGAGATTTTTGCCACCTCAATAAACTCACATCCAGAGGCCAATAATTCTATTCTCTTTATCATGTTTTATTATTACATTTAACTTCTCTATATGTATTGCGTATCCATATAGCCCAGCAATTATGGATGACTCAGCTAAAAGGCATTTTATGCTTATCTTAGTAAAGTTACATGCACATGCTTTTTAACATGTACCCCGTTATCAACGCTGAACAAGCAAAAGTATCTCCTGCTCTTGATCTGCAAACACAACCTTCGTTATCAGGAAAAAAAAAAGGCAAACAAAAAACACATTCTCTGGAAGACAAGAGTGTATTCCACAGTTCAAAAAAAACAACTATAAACAAATCCAAATGTTTTCCTCCCACTGCATTATAAAAACAGTTTGTATTTGGCAAAACTCTACAAGATAGTCAAATACATCTTAAGTTGTTTTTTTCTTTCTTTTATCAGATTTCAAAATTATAAATATATAGGATCCCCCTGCTTTACAATCACAATGAAGCATTGTATTTGGACGTTATGTAGCCAACCTGAGCAAGTTAACTCCTAAATATGGTTTAGAAACACCTTAACAGAAGACTGAAACTTTAATAAAATGCAATGGCAAAATCAAAATCAATGGCAACTTGCCAAGAGGACCAAAGCCCTACAAGCATGTTGTGCAGCAGACTACAGTCATCTTCATGACACCACGAGGCTAAAGAGAGGACAAAAATCCTCAGATCACAATCAACAGCTGTGTGATGGAGACCTGTGGTTCCCAATGACATGCGTACATTCATAAACATGAGGATAACCTGATCCGACATCTCCTGCGTTTGACACGCATGGTCTGTCATGCACAGATAAGGCATGATGCAGCACAGATCCAGAGGTTTCACTGCATAAAAATGTCATTGTGCTTGTCATTTCAAGTAGCCATTCATTTATTTCATAGTGTATTTGTTCAATTGCTCACTTCAGTTAACAGGAAGAATTCACTTAGAACTCTGCGAAGGAGGATCAAGTTCTTGGTGCTCACACATCACTCAGTGACCCAAAAGACACTCTGCAATTCCACTCAAAATATGAATACATCTGTTTTTATAACCAAATTAAGTATCTGTTTATGGTTTGCTACCTCATATTTTTTCAAACCTTTCAAGCAGTAAATAGAATATTTAAAAATTAAACAAAAAACCCATTAACCAATCAGAAAGCAGATTTCTAGTGTCAGTTCATTTGGATGAGATGGATAGTGGGGTATAGGTTTCCTTCCACGCCTGTTCTGGACATTTTTTAATACTGTCATTTTGCAAAGGGAGAAAGCAAGAATCCTGTAAGGGTTTAAAATAAATTTAAAAGTGCAAAGAAACTCACAGCAGCAGAAAAGTGTCTAGCAACACGAGTTTCAAGTGTTTGGTTTAAAGCTGAAATTAAGCCTGAATCTTCCACAGCCCACGTGACTCTAGTGCCTTTCTAGATAACGCTTGAGAAAGTTTTCCCCCAAAAATATAATCAAAACAAGGAACTGGGACCAGTGTTGTTTAATATCTTCATTAATGATATCTTCATTAATGATATCGACAGTGGCATTGAGGGCACCCTCAGCAAGTTTGCGGATGATACCAAGCTGGGGGGTGCAGTTGGTACACCTGAGGGACGGGATGCCATCCAGAGGGACCTGGACAGGCTGGAAAGGTGGGCCCAGATGAACATTATGAGGTTCAACAAGGCCAAGTGCAGGGTCCTACACCTGGGCAGGGGCAACCAGCATTATCAGTATAGGCTGGGAGAGGACATACTGGAGAGCAGCCCTGTGGAAAGGGACTTGGGAGTGCTGGTGGATGAAAAACCGGATATGAGCCACCAG